>CM031625.1:10876367-10881477 GCA_018398815.1 Conus ventricosus | reverse complement strand
TTAAAACAAAAAATTTTTAAAAAAAAGATGCAAGTTCAAATCCGGCAGTAGTCACCTTCTTTCAGTCATATCTTGAAGCAGGACCCAGCGTGTTTACTTAAAACGGTACTTATTCCTCTGAAGGAATAGTGAGCTGTGGCGTTCCAAAAGGGCTCTGTCCTTGGACCTCTCTCTTCGAAATTTTTATAAATGACCTACCGATGCACATATCTCACAATTGATGTCAGCTGTGATCTGTTCGCTGATGATAGTTCTCTTCATAGTGAAAACAAACACAATGTCGTACAAATACGTACAACAAAGTTTTACTGATGTCTTAGAATGGTGCAACCAAAACCGAATGGTCCAAAAAACCGCACAAACAAAATGTATGGTCCTAGCATCGAGACAAAAACATCAACGACAGCATTTATTTTTGAGCCTAAAAATGAGTGAAACCTTGATCGAGCGGGTTACCGAACACCGTGTCTTAGGCGTGATCATTGATGAAACTTTAAATGGCAATCACATATAAATCATGTTTGCAAACAGTTGGCTCGCAATTTGTTTTTACTCAATAAACTCAGTTATTATTTTGAACCCCCAATACCCGGAAATTATTTTTTGAAGCCCATTGCCTTTCTCACATCAACTATGCGTCCACTGTCTGGAGTGGTGCCGGTGAAATCACATAAAAAAAGATCAACTCTATGCATAGAGGGGGGAAATTAAGCTTTCTTCCCGACAAGTCTCTATACAACAGGGGCAAATTCGCAAACTAATGATGTTACCACTGCAGAGCCAATGACCTATAATAAGGCAGTTACTAATGTTTAAAGTTCCATGCAAACATGGCGCCAACATATCTTGCGAGTTTATCCAAATGGCAACAACGCGATATGATTCAAATAATTACATTTTAACACGTGTCCGCATTGATTTGTTTTAAATCTAGTTTTGCATTTTTTGGTCCATCTTTTGGAACTCTCTTCCTCCGTCTGCCAAAACATGTCAATCGCTGCCGTCCTTCAAATCAGCAGTACTTAAACATTTACTTGAACAATAAAATCTAACCTTTTGATCATAGTCTCAACGCCCTACTTTTATGCTTGCCTCTATATTAGCTAATGAACATGTGTGTGTGTGTGTGTGTGGTGTGTGTGGTGTGTGTGTGTGTGTGTGTGTGTGTGTGTGTGTGGTGTGGATGTGGGTATGCGCATGCGTGCGTGTATGTGTGGGCCTGTGCATGCATGTGAGCGCGCGCGCGTACGTGTCTGACTGTGTTTGTGTAATTTTGTAAGGATTTTTTTTTTTTTTTTTTTTTTTTAATAATTATTATTCTTATTACTATTGTTATTGTTAATATTATAATGTTGCTATATTCTTCATTGTTTCTGTCACTATTAATATGTGCAGTCTGTTTAGTTGAATGTTGTAGAATAGCAAGGACAGATTGGAAGAATAGGCACTGCCTAAAATCTCTATCCTTGAGTAATAAAGTTTTTGAGTCTTGAGTCTTGAGTCTTGAGTCCACAACACACACACACACACACACACACACACACACACACACCACACACATGCGCGCGCGCATGCGCGCACACACAAACACACACGCACGCACACACACGCACGCACGCGCGTGCGCACGTACGCACGCACACACACACACACACACACACACACACACACACACACACATACACGCACAAACATACGCTCACGCGCGCACGTGCACAGAGAGAGAGAGAGGAGGAGAGAGAGAGAGAGAGAGAGAGAGAGGGGGTGAGTGCGTGCCCACACACACACGCGCGCGCGCCCCACCTCTCTCTCTCTCTCTCTCTCTCTCTCTCCGCACCGCACCAGATTCAACGGCACAAGGTCTAACGCCCAACAAGGGAAGCAATCTCCTCCACCAGTCAGGGGACGCAACTGCCGCTCACATCTGTGTCGTCTGCTTGCTACAGTGTTGAAGGCTTTGGTCGACCAACTGCTCAACTGTCTCCAACGGCTTGTCCTCGACTTAATGCTCGCACATGGCGACAAGTCGGACACAAAAACAGTCTATAACTTCGCCAGGCATGCGCAGTGACAGTTTTTCCATTTTTTTTTTTTCTCTCTCTCTCTGATTGGTGTCGTGTGCAACGATTTTCCTCAGTGTCGTCTGGAAGTGGGGTTTTTTTTCTTTCCCCGTTTCTCAACCTGAACAATTTTGGTGACATTTTTCAGTAAGTTGAAACATGTGTAAGGCACGCGTCATGGTACAACGTAGGATTACTAAAATAGGAAACTGGTGAAACTTTTGTCTAAATATCGATTTTGATTTGAACTTGTGGCAGAGCTAATTTAAGCGTTGAGTAGGCCTAGTCGCAGAATTTGCTTCAGGCGTTAGCACTGTTTCGGTGCTTACTCATTGAAATGATGTAGTATTATTAGATTCTACTTATTATATAAAAACCATTGGTTTTAGCTGCATCAAAGCGTGTTGTATTGGTGAACTCGCAAAGAAAACTATGCACGAGATCTGCTAAACAAAAAAGGACTTTGACAAGTCAGATACAATACTCGACTGCCATTCCCGTGCCTCGACTGTGTTGGAAAGCGCGCAAGCACACACAAAACACACACACGTCGCGCACGCGTATACGCACCACACACACACACATGTGCGCGTGCAGGGCGCGTGAGGCTACCGATGTTATCGTTAAGCAGTCTGGCGGGAAGCTTGGGTGAACAGTCGCAGAAGACTTTTTTTTTGGTTTGAAAGAAACAGCCACCACCCCACCGCCCCCCTCCACTCCCCCCCCCCCCCCCCCCCCCCCCCCCCCCCCCCCCCCCACCCCCCCCCCCCCCCCCACCCCACCACCCACCCCATCCCTCTCGTCGCAGTCGGTGTCCAACAGATCGATAAAAAAAAAAGGGGGGGGGGGGGGGGGGGGGGAGGGGGAGCTGCCGGTGATGCTCGCTGAGGCAGTTGAGTTCATCGCGGATTTCATCATCATCTTCATCGCATGCTCTCACTGCCTTGCTTCCTCCTCCAAGTGGAGTCTTGTCTGGTCTTCTTGTCGTTGCGGCTCGTGCGTTGAGGGTGTATGGGCCTGTGTGTGTGTGTAAGTGCCATTGGCCTCGACTGGCCGCGTTCCTTCACTAGTTCTAGTCGGCGTGGCTTTATATCAGCGGGCGGACAAAGGAGGCTGTGCTTTCATTTTTTTTTATTTCTCTCTCTCTCTTTTCTTTAATTCCTGCGTGTCTGTCTTGCGTTTTTGAACAGGTCGTAATCTTTATTGTTTCAGTGCTTTTTTTAACATTCAACCTCTCTCTCTCTCTCTCTCTCTCTCTCTCTCTGATCATCTCTTTTATCCCTCCCTCTCTTTCTCGGATCGTTTCTTTTATCCTCTCTCTCTATGTGTCGTCTCATTTACCCCCCCTCTCTCTCTCTCTCTCTCTCTCTCTCTCTCTCTCTCTCTCTCTTCTCTCTCTCTCTCTCTCTCTCTCTTTCTTTCTCTCTGTCTGTCTCTCTCTGTCTGTCTCTTTTCTCCCTCCCTCTCTCCCCCTTTTTTTCTTTTTTTTATCATGTTTTATCCCTCTCTCTCTCTCTCTCTCTCTCTCTTCTCTCTCTCTCTCTCTCTCTCTCTCTCTCTCACACACACACACACACACACACACACACACACATACACTCTCTCTCTCTCTCTCTCTCTCTCTCTCTCTCTCTCTCTCTCTCTCTCTCTCAAACTCCTCACTCTCTACCTTTCTCTCTCGCTCTACCTCGCGTGCTCTCTCTCTCTCTCTCTCTCTCTCTCTCTCTCCAGTGCTTATAGAAACTATCCTGCGCATTTACTCAGCGACAATGAACAACATGACTATAGGCGCGGAAGCCCAACAACAAAATCGTTAATGCACACAGCCACAACATCAAACCAAATGACTACGCCTCGGTCCACTTGGGATCCATACAGAATGCACTGGGAGCTGTGAGCGGTTGTGTGTGGTGTGTGTGTGTGTGTGCAGTGGGGGGGGGGGGGGAGGGGAGGGTTGCCCCGCAGATCAGCGCCGCCGAGCTGAGGATAAATTGATAGATCCGCCCAGCTGTGACACCCCTGGTGACACACGTGTCCCCATACCCCCCTGTATCCCCCACCATTCCCTGTATCCCCCCACCGCTCCCCAGAATCCCCCACCGCTCCCTGCCATCGGAGAGGGAGCTGTGGCTGGGTTTCAGCGGGAGATAACTTGACTGTGGTCAGGAGGTTTGACGAGGGCCGGATTAAAAGATTGACAGAATGTGTCGAACCCACACGTGAGGACCGGAGTGGTATTACGGAGGGTCCTGGAGACAAACTGTTGAACGGATTTCCTGTAGCTGACGTTGTGTTGCGTACAGAGACTTGGGCAAAGATGCCTTGTGTGGAGAGATTCGGAGAATGTGCCGCATTGAGACATTCGGGAG
The DNA here is from genome assembly GCA_018398815.1 of Conus ventricosus. NCBI lineage: Eukaryota > Metazoa > Mollusca > Gastropoda > Neogastropoda > Conidae > Conus > Conus ventricosus. The sequence goes on along the minus strand of CM031625.1, from coordinate 10,877,048 downwards.
GATGTTAGGTTTATGCTGAGGTTAGAGATGCTGGGCCGAAGCAGTGTATATAAAACGATTGAGAAAATCTACGGGACTGATGCATTCAGACAACAGGTATGCTGAGTAAAGAGATAAGATCAGAGCTGCAGTTTGCCTGAAGAGGTTGGGAAAGTTGCTGGACTAGGATGTTTCTAAGATAAAGAGTGTGTTTGAATGAGACATTTGGATAGATGTGTATTGTGAAAAAAGAAATTGAGATGTGTTTAGCTGATACGTTTGAACAGAAATGAAGATGTGTAGATCGATTCTGACATATGTAGATTGATTTTCACAGACATGTACTGCACTGAAAAATGTCGATAAAATGTTGAATTCAGATATGAAGACAAATGTGTTAAGTGTGGACGTTTAGACGACACTGTATTAGAAAGATTTGTTTAGGACAGTCTGTGATTAAAGTTGTTCGGAAAGACGTTACAGAGATATACATTAATTCATGAAGAGATGTAAATCTACGTCTAAAATTTGTGTTTGATATAAGAAAAGCTAACCGCGGATATTTTGTTATATGAACATTTTAACAACGGGAATATAACATTCAAAACTAAACTGCATGTTTTATTTGATAAAAGACATTTTTTTACAGGAGCATCCGTTCCATTTAGTCGTGGATCGAGGTTTAATAAGATTCTTTAAAAG
>CM031625.1:10863867-10868867 GCA_018398815.1 Conus ventricosus | reverse complement strand
CACACACACACACACACACACACACACACACACACACACACACACACACACACACGCACGCACGCACGCACGCACCCACACACATACACACACAGTTCTTCCCCAACAATTCAGTCGCCGAGCATCCTCAGCCATAAAATCCCGTTGCTTAGAGACAGCAAGAGCGTTGTTCTACAAGAGCTATCAAATTCCCGGAGCTAAAAAGTTTCCTGGGCTTTTAGGGGAACTTGCTCCCAGCCTGATTCCTGTCACATCATGACCCGTCTGTGCAGCTGCACGTTACACCTAACATTACGACCCCGGCGGGAGACTGATATGGGAGACAGGGAGAAAGACAAACAGACAGACAGACAGACAGAAATAGAGAGACAGACAGACAGACGGTAACACAGAGAGAAAAGGAGACAGCCAGAGAGACAGAGGAAGGGAAAGGAGGGGGGTGGCGTAAATCGAGGAGCTGGAGGGAGAGAACAAGTATGTATGTGTGTGTGTGCGCGCGTGCGTGCGTGCGTGCGTGTGTGTGTGTGGTGTGTGTGTGTGTGTGTGTGTGTGTGTGTGTGTGTGTGTGTGTGTGCACGTGTGTGTGGTGAGTGCGTGCGTGGGAGCATGCGTGCATGCATGTGTGTGTGTGTGTGGGGGGGGGGGGGGGGTCCGTACACGTGCGTGCGCGTGTACGCTCACGCGCGTAATGTGTATGCGTGCGTGCGTGTATGTGTGTGTGTGTGTGGTGCGTGCACGTGTGTGTGTGAGTGTGTGTGTGTGTGTGTGTGCGTGCACGTGTGTGTGTGAGTGTGGGGTGTGTGTGTGTGTGTGAGTGTGTGTGTGTGTGTGTGTGTGTGTGTGTGTGTGTGTGTTTGTGTGTGTGTGTGTGAGGGGTCGGAGGATGGGGTGGAATGGGGGTGCATGTGGCAGGGGGGACTCTGTTTAATTAGGCCTCCCTAAAAACTCGATCGATAAGAAGCCCTGCATGATTTTGCACGCGGACCAGACCATTATCTTCGGGATTAGAAACGGAAGGCAGAGAGAGGAAAGAAGAGAACGAGGGAGATGGGGGCTGGGAAGGCATGGGGAGGGGGCAGGGAAGGTGGGGTGGAGGTTGGAGACGGGAAATGTGTGTATGGAGGTCGTGGTGGAGGGGGGGGGGGGGGGGAGCGGGGTGGCTTGGGCATCGAGGGAGAGTGAGAGTGTATAGAAGGAAGGGTGGGGGGATGCAAACTGTGCCAAATGAGTCATAGATTTCTCAAGACGTGTGGAGAAAAAAGGAGGAGGAGGTGGGGAGGAGGGGAAGAGGGGGGAGGGGGGGGGGGTCTTGAGAGAGGGGCGGGGTTGGGAGGGAGACAGTTTTCTCCCCAAACACTTGTGTGTCAGTGCTATTTCCTGCCTGGCGAAGGCAGTGGTTTAACTTTCCCCCCGACACGTAACGTCTTTACCATTTTCATTGTGGGTACTTGGTTATTTGGAGGGATCATCATGTGAGTGTGTAATTATGTGAATGAGTCCTTTGCAAGTGCGTGCGCATGTATGTAGGTGAGGGTTGCACATGTGCGTGCGTGCGTGCGTGCGTGCGTGCGTGTGTGTGTGTGTGTGTGTGTGTGTGTGTGTGTGTGTGTGTGTGTGTGTGTGTGTGTGTGTGTGTTTCATTTAACGTCTTTCCACTAATCGTGATATTAGACGACATGTGCGTGCGTGTGTGTGTGTGTGTGTGTGTGTGTGTGTGTGTGTGTGTGTGTGTGTGTGTGTGTGTGTGTGCGGGGGAGGGGAGTGGCGGGGAATTGCGTGTTAGTGTGTGTGTGTGTGTGTGCGCGCGCGCGCGAGCATGCGTGTGCGTGTGCTTGCGTGTTTGTATGTGTATGGTTCTGTGTTCTGTGTTCTTCTAACATTAAACCTTTGACATGTTTAGTACGGATAAGACAAGGCTACGCTCAGTGCAATAGCCATTTCCTCACTCAGCTTCCAGAAAAGAAAATAACTGCGACAATGAAAGAGATCGCGAAGATGCCCATGCCACAACAGCAAATACATGGAAAGGCCGTACGGTTAAACAGCACTGCAAGATGGACAACCAGTATCTAATCTGGACAGTGCATACAACATCACTACTTACGTCTCCAGATTTAACGGAAAAGCTGGTGTATTGCTTATTGTAACAACAACAGAAGTGTATGGAAGATGGGCCATTCAGCAACAGAGCTGAACACTGAATGATTTAAGAGCGCGGCACATAATTCAAGGACTGTGAATTTCAAGTCTTTTTCGATTGAGTCGACTTGTAGCATCAAGTAATGAACAAAAGAAATCTGTCAGTTTATGTATATGGAGCGGTTAAGCTAAGATTTGTTTTGTGTCTTGATGTTTTGCTGTTGATCAGTAGGACAGATATTTCTTTGTGGAATGATTGTTCATTCACACTTTCACACCCTTAGGCTCCTTCGTGGGGAACACTAGCTTGTTCATGGATGAAATACTGTGTCGACGCTTCCTTTGCCGTCTCCCGAATTTTGTGTCAGTTTACATTTTTGTATGTATTTAGCTCTGGTTACAGGTTTTTTTTTTAGTATCTAGTTCTTAGCACATGATGAGGTAATACGCCGTATATTACACTTAAATAGTATATTTATTCGGATTTAGAATGATGCCTTTTCTTCTTCATCTTTTCCTTCTCCTTCTTCTTCTTCGTATTATTCTTCTTATTATTATTATCATTATCGTTATTATTATTATCACCATTAATATTCTTCCCTAAAGGGCAAGTTACGGCTTAAGCTATGCTAGCTAAATCTTTTGCCTCATCAAAAACTTATCATTAAGGAAAAAAAAAAAGACACGCAGGCACAAATCCATATAAAACGAGCTTTTGTCGATAGACAGATCCATGGAGAGAGAGAGAGAGAGAGAGAGAGAGAGAGAGAGAGAGAGAGAGAGAGAGAGAGAGAGAGAGGAGAGAGCCTTTTTTGTATTACAAAGACACTGCATATGATACCCTGATGTATATAAACATTGGATGAATATATGAGGAGCGGTTACAATGGATGGTCTTTTGTTACTGAACATTACAATGCATCATTCTTATTTTGCACGCAGACACGAAGCTGTAGAGTGTGTGTGTGTGTGTGCGTGTGCGTGCGTGCGTGTGTGTGTGTGTGTGTGTGTGTGTGTGTGTGTGTGTGTGTGTGTGTGTGTGTGTGTGTGTCTGTCTGTCTGCGTGCATGCATTTTGTGTGTGAGAGAGAGAGAGAGAGAGAGAGAGAGAGAGAGAGAGAGTGTGTGTGTGTGTGTGTGTGTGTGTGTGTGTGTGTGTGTGTGTGTGTGTGTGTGTGCTTACCGTAGGAGGTGACAGACTCTGTTAATATTAGTCTCTCAAACGTTAGTATTTCCATTGGTTGTTGTTGATGTTGTTGTGGTTGTTGTTACTGTTCGGTTGCCTGGTTGTTTGTGGTTGCTAGTGTTTTTTCTTCCTTTGTATGTCCTCTCTGGGTGGCTGAAGTACAAACAAGATGACTCGACTAGTGTGTGTGTGTGTGTGTGTGTGTGTGTGGTGCGTGCGTGCGTGCGTGCGTGCGTGCGTGCGTGGTGTGCGTGCGTGTGTGCGTGCGTGCGTGAGTGCGTGCGTGCGTGCGTTGTGTGTGTGTGTGTGTGTGTGTGTGTGTGTGTGTGTGTGTGTGTGTGTGTGTTTGTGTCTCGAGATATGTGTCTGGCAAGATAGCAATGTCTTTTGAAAAACAACAACAATAACAACAATAAAAACAAAAGGCGGACAAGCAGAAATTTGAACGAAAAAAAAAATAAGGGGCGCATGCACAAAACCCATATCCCATTATCAGCCCAAATATAATGAAAAAAATGGTTACGCCAGGGTGTTACGTTACAACGGTATTGGCCACCAACGCCCAGCTGTTTCTAATTTATTATCGCCACCCTCAGTTCCGTTCATGATGCAGAAGTCACCGCTACGGATGGCTGCTCTTTGTCCCTCCCCGTCTCCCCCGTGGGGGAGTAGAACGGGCAGCGGGTTGGTGTTTGGTGCAGTATCTGAAAGGTTTAGTGGGTGGAGGGATTCCCTTATTTTTGCTCAGCCTCTGTGTGTGTATGTGTGCTTGTTAGTGTGTTGTGTGTGTGTGTGTGTGTGTGTGTGTGTGTGTGTGTGTGTGTGTGTGTGTGTGTGTGCGTGCGTGCCCGCGTGTACGTGTGCATGTGTGTGTGTGTGTGTGGTGTGTGCGCGTATGTACGCGCGCGGGTTACTGTCTTTGGCCACAAAAGTTAACCAAAGACGGCGAATAAAGAGCCGTATGAACTGAATCGTTGAGTATTGTTTGTCCCAAAAATGTTGCTTAACTTTGATTAACAAAAAAAGGTCATTATAAAAAAAAAAATGCTAACCGCAATATATCAAGGTGAGAAACAAACAGACACAAAGAGAGAGAGAGAGAGAGAGAGAGAGAGAGAGAGAGACAGACAGACAGACAGACAGACAGACAGACACACACACACACACACACACACACACACACACACACACACACACACACACACACACACAGAAGGAACAGGTAGACAGAGACAGAGAGGGACAGAGAGAGTGGGAGGGGGCGAGACAGAGAGATGCTTTCCACCCTGAACGTGTTCAAGACGCTAGGTATGCGAAGTGCGGACACAGTTGGACTGTTTATTGCAGTCCGCTTAGAGAACGAAAATAAACGAAGTAAACTGAACCACTTTGACTGTGTTGTTTTACTATCATTCCTGCTCACTGTTCGATGGTAATGGAATTATGCATGTTATGGATAAAAGAAAAGAGGCGTTGTTATTCTTTCTGTGACTTGGCCATTCCAGAGAAACTCTTTCTCTCTCTCTCTCTCTCTCTCTCTCTCTCCTCTCTCTCTCTCTCTCTCTCTCTCTCTCGCGTGCGCGCACACACACACACACAAACACACACACACACACACACACACACACACACACACACACAATCAGTCACACATCACCACCACCCCTGACACCCAT
>CM031625.1:10841367-10851367 GCA_018398815.1 Conus ventricosus | reverse complement strand
AGCAAAGAGCAGGAGGAGACAAAAGGAAACGAGACGTATCGTATTGATAGCACGCTTCTCTCAGAAAATTTATTCATTACTTCAGCCAGGGAAAAAAAAAATCCAGTCGGAACGAAGGGGAGACAAAGAAAGCAGCAAAGGACGACTTGCACATCGATCACTGTCTAGGAAGCCCCTCCCCCCCCCCCCCCCCTCCCTCCCTCCCTCCCTCCCGCTACCCCACCATGTCATTCCACCACCGTCTGTGGCTGATAATTCATTCTCCAGGGAGCCGACTTCAAAGGCACGTTCCGACAGGCCACGACATTCAAATATTGACGGCCGAAAACAAACGACACGGGAGCCCACTCTCGGGGTGTCTGGAAGCCATTGCAGACGTCAAGATAACTTCCCGTCATGTCGGATTACAAAAAAAAAAAAAAAATGTAGTGGGGAGGGAGTGGATGGTGCTTGTTTTTTGGTGCTGGGAGGAGTTGAATTAAGACGCTGATTTTGTGTGTCAGGAAAATGATTTTGGATGAGCTTTTAAGTTATTGGATTGGTTGGTCGGTCGGTGTGTCTGTCTGTCTGTCTGTCTGTCTGTCTGTCTGTCTCTCTCTCTCTCTCTCTCTCTCTCTCTCTCTCACTCTCTCTCCTCTCTCTCTCTCTCTCTCTCTCTCTCTCTGTGGTGAAAATGAGTGGGTCTGATGGGGACGGGGAAGGGGAACTAGCGGAGATAGAGAGAGAGAGAGAGAGAGGGAGTGTGTGGTGTGTGTGGTGTGTGTGTGTGTGTGTGTGTGTGTGTGTGTGTGTGTGTGTGTGTGTGAGAGAGAGAGAGAGAGAGAGAGAGAGAGAGAGAGAGAGAGAGAGACGGAACGAAGGGGAGGCAAAGAAAGCAGGAATGGGGTATTAAAGTGAGAAAGAGAAAAGGGGGAATGGGGGGGGGGGGGGGGGAGAGAAACTGATTTTCAGGTGATTATTTTGTTATCTTATTTCAATAAGTTGGAAAAGGTCAGCTGTTTAGTCTACCGTTGGGATTCGGTTGCTCAGTGAAGTTTCAAATTCTCTCTCTCTCTCTCTCTCTCTCTCTCTCTCTCTCTCTCTCTCTCTCTCTCTCTTTGTGCTTGAACTTGAAGTTCCAATAGTTTCATTATTATTTCAGATTTCATATGAGAGTTATGTATTTGCATGAAAGAAATTGTGTTTTTAAATGTTTTTGAGCTTGTGGTTATATGTTCAATTTCTTGTTTATGAGGGCAGGATGTAAAAAAGCTGGAAAGCTTATTCTTTAACCCTCAATCAAGATAATTTTGACTTGACTTGACACACACATGCGCCCATGCACACACATGGGCCCATGCCCACACATCATACACACACGTGTACATCCACTACACACACAAAAACAAAACAAAAGAATAGTAGGTAGGCACTCAAGGTCTGACCAGCGCATTGGCCGCTGAGTCGTAGCCACGAGACCCTCTTCTTCAATTGTCTCATCTTTGTTGTTAATTCATTCATTTATCCATCAGCTTCAAATCATGCGTAGTGTGGTCTCAAAACTTAGCGGATGTGGTGTAGCGTATATGGACTAGTCTGCACGCAGTGACGCCTCCTTGATGAAACTGAAACTAAAACTCGGTGGTGTGTGTGTGTGTGTGTGTGTGTGTGTGTGTGTGTGTGTGTACAGGAGTGCTCAGTCAAGAGGAAGAAGACCAGTGTCAGCCGTCGCCGTGCCAGAATGGAGCCACGTGCCAGTCCACGGGGTCCTCTTTCCGCTGCCTGTGTCCGCCAGGGTTCGTTGCTAGTGCCACCGCTATTGGCGTTATTGTCATCGAGATGGTAGTACTACTGTTGTTGTTGTTTCTATTATTGTCCGCCAGGGTTCGTTGCTAGTGCCACCGCTATTGTCGTTAGTTTCATCCAGATGGTAGTATTATTGTTGTTGTTGTTACTATTATTGTCCGCCAGGGTTCGTTATATAATGCTGCTCGCCTTGTCTCGAAATCTCCGAAAACCTCTCATGTTTCTCCCTTGCTTAAATCTTTGCACTGGCTTCCTGTTGATAAACGCATCAAGTACAAACTTTCTTTGCTCTTTTACAAGGCATTGGATGGCCTCGCTCCATCTTACCTCTCTAAACTTCTGTCGACCTATACTCCTTCCAGACAGCTTCGCTCTTCCTCTGACACTCGCATTATGCAGATCCCTCGTTTTCGGGCCAGAACACTTGGTGAACGTTCTTTTACTTTTCAGGCTCCTTCCTGCTGGAACAATCTCCCTTCTGCACTCCGAAACTCAAACAGTCTTTCTTCTTTCAAGTCCTCCCTCAAAACAATCTCTTCAAAACATAATTTTTCTGCTCCTTCGCTGGTGTGTGTGTGTGTGTTTGTGTGTGTGTGTGTGTGTGTGTTAGGGCTTATTGCTGTAAGCGCTTAGGGCTTTTGTTTAAGATTAAGCGCACTAAATGTTCCTTATTATTATTATTATTATTATTATTATTCGTTGCTAGTGCCACCGCTATTGTCGTTACTTTCATCCAGATGGTAGTATTATTGTTGTTGTTGTTACTATTATTGTCCGCCAGGGTTCGTTGCTAGTGCCACCGCTATTGTTGTTAGTTTCATCCAGATGGTAGTATTAGTGTTGTTGTTGTTGTTACTATTATTGTCCGCCAGGGTTCGTTGCTACTGCCATCGCTATTGTCGCTAGTTTTATCCAGATGGTAGTATTAGTGTTGTTTTTGTTACTATTATTGTCCGCCAGGGTTCGTTGCTAGTGCCACCGCTATTGTCGTTATTGTCATCGAGATGGTAGTATTATTGTTGTTGTTACTATTATTGTCCGCCAGGGTTCGTTCCTATTGCCACCGCTATTGTCGTTATTGTCATCGAGATGGTAGTATTATTATTGTTGTTGTTGTTACTATTATTGTCCGCCAGGGTTCGTTGCTAGTACCACCGCTATTATCGTTAGTTTCATCCAGATGGTAGTGTTATCGTTGTTGTTGTTGTTGATGTTGTTACTATTATTGTTATTATCAGTATTATCATTAGTAGTTCGTCCGTCAACAGTCCCCAGGAATTCGTCGATACCGGCGACCTAGCAGAACCGAACCCAAGGCATAGACGTGGAGAGAGGTACCCGAATCTGAGACCACCCTGAAAGAATGGCACGAAGGGCCGCATAATTTAAGACATTTATTTCGCTGATTTTTTAGGATGAGGGTGATGAATGTGAAGCTACGGATTTCCATTCAGGGTCAGAGACTTCTTGTAAGGGCTGTACCTTACGCTTGCTTTGATGATATCTCCCGGCATCAAGAAGGCCCGAGAGATACAAACACCTGCAGTGTTGGGCAGTGACATTGAGCTACACTCTCGGAGACGCCTCCATTAAGTGGATAACACTTGGCTGAGTGCTCACAGTCTTCCCAGTTTAGCCCACAGCAGACTCAAGTATGGGTAGGAGCCGGTTGGGGCAGGAAAATCCCACAGATAAATGACTCTGATGGGAATCGAACCGTCGACCTCCAAGCCGGGAGTCCCCGACGCTAACGTCTTCGCCACGGCGGCTGATCCTGTTGAATTTCAGTGTGGTCCCGTGCTGCAGACCTGGAGGAAGGGCAGGCCAGAGCCCTGCAGTGAAATGATCACAGTTTTTTCCGCTGAACGTCACCACCGAAAGCTTACTGTCTACGACTTGATAACTGTCAACAAGATGATTTATTTCACGGGATACCAACACTTCCTAGAAACGCGCACGGTGACGTGACATTTCGTCTTTTCCGTCACCTGTCAAAGAAATGTCAGGGAGCAATAAATCAGTACTTCCAGTTCTTTCGTGACGTGACATTTCGTCTTTTCCGTCACCTGTCAAAGAAATGTCAGGGGAGCAATAAATCAGTACTTCCCAGTTCTTCGTGACGTGACATTTCGTCTTTTCCGTCACCTGTCAAAGAAATGTCAGGGGAGCAATAAATCAATACTTCCCAGTTCTTTCGTGACGTGACATTTCGTCTTTTCCGTCACCTGTCAAAGAAATGTCAGGGGAGCAATAAATCAGTACTTTCCAGTTCTTTCGTGACGTGACATTTCGTCTTTTCCGTCACCTGTCAAAGAAATGTCAGGGGAGCAATAAATCAGTACTTCCCAGTTCTTTCCCTTGTGGTGATCGAAGGGCGGATGCAGGAGGCAGGGAGAGGGATGTGGTGATAGGCGAGGGGAGAGGGATAATGCCGATATGGTGATAGGCGAGGGGAGAGGGATAATGCCGATATGATGATAGGCGAGGGGAGAGGGAGAATGCCCATATGGTGATAGGCGAGGGGAGAGGGATAATGCCGATATGATGATGGGCGAGGGGAGAGGGAGAATGCCGATATGATGATGGGCGAGGGGAGGGGAGAATGCCGATATGATGATAGGTGAGGGGAGAGGGAGAATGCCGATATGGTGATAGGTGAGGGCAGAGGGATAATGCCGATATGGTGACAGGTGAGGGCAGAGGGATAATGGTGATATGGTGATAGATGAGGGCAGAGGGATAATGGTGATATGGTGATAGGTGAGGGCAGAGGGATAATGGTGATATGGTGATAGGTGAGGGCAGAGGGATGATGGTGATAGAAGAGGGCAGGGGGATAATGGTGATATGGTGATAGGTGAGGGCAGAGGGATAATGGTGATAGGTGAGGGCAGAGGGATAATGGTGATAGAAGAGGGCAGAGGGATAATGCCGATATGGTGATAGGTGAGGGCAGAGGAATAATGGTGATAGGTGATGGCAGAGGGATAATGGTGATAGAAGAGGGCAGAGGGATAATGCCGATATGGTGATAGGTGAGGGCAGAGGAATAATGGTGATAGGTGAGGGCAGAGGGATAATGCCAATATGGTGATAGGCGAGGGGAGGGGGATAATGGTGATAGGTGAGGGCAGAGGGATAATGGTGATATGGTGATAGGTGAGGGCAGAGGGATAATGCCGATATGGTGATAGGTGAGGGGAGAGGGATAATGGTGATAGGTGAGGGCAGAGGGATAATGGTGACATGGTGATAGGTGAGGGCAGAGGGATAATGGTGATATGGTGATAGGTGAGGGCAGAGGGATAATGCCGATATGGTGATAGGTGAGGGGGGGAGGGATAATGCCGATATGGTGATAGGTGAGGGCAGAGGGATAATGCCGATATGGTGATAGGCGAGGGCAGAGGAATAATGGTGATAGGTGAGGGCAGATGGATAATGCCGATATGGTGATAGGTGAGGGCAGAGGGATAATGGTGATAGGTGAGGGCAGAGGGATAATGGTGACAGGTGAGGGCAGAGGAATAATGGTGATAGGTGAGGGCAGAGGGATAATGCCGATATGGTGATAGGTGAGGGCAGAGGATAATGGTGATAGGTGAGGGCAGAGGGATAATGGTGATAGGCGAGGGCAGAGGAATAATGGTGATAGGTGAGGGCAGAGGGATAATGCCAATATGGTGATAGGCGAGGGGCAGAGCGATAATGCCGATATGGTGATAGGCGAGGGCAGGGGGATAATGCCGATATGGTGATAGGTGAGGGCAGAGGGATAATGCCGATATGGTGATAGGTGAGGGCAGAGGGATAATGCCGATATGGTGATAGGTGAGGGCAGAGGGATAATGGTGATATGGGTATAGGCGAGGGGAGAAGGATAATGCCAGAATTGTAGACTGTTTTTGTGTGCTTGCTTGTATGTGTGGTAAATCACGACGTACTTTTTTTTTTTTTTGGTGGTTCCAGATTCACGGGGCTTCAGTGCCAGGCCAGCCTAGACCCCTGCACTGCACAGCCCTGTCGCCATGGAGGCACGTGTCAGAGAGGTGGCACGGGTTTCACGTGCCGGTGCCCTGGCGGCTACACGGGGAGCACGTGCGAGACGGAGGTGAATGAATGTGACTCAACGCCGTGCCTGCACAACGGGACCTGTGTGGACGGTTTGGACACCTTTGCCTGTCAGTGTGCGCCGGGCTTTACTGGTGAGGAGAGGAAGGATCAGGGGGTGCGCATGATTGATGGGCTATTGACTGATGAATAAATGTACCGATTGACTTATTGATGTATTGGGGAAGAGGTCATGAATGAGTAGGAAATACCCATAGATTATGGTATTGTTCTTCTATTGCCAATGACTACATTTCTTGTGCAGATTGTTCAACGAACGATTTGATCATTTGACCAGTTAATAAGTCTTTTTTTATTACGAATAATCAAACTTGGTTTGTTTGTTTGTCTGTTTAATGATTGGCTGTTCGATGGATTAGTTGATAAAGTGATGATCCACGAAGACGGACGGGACCGAAGCGGAGAAGAAGAATATGTCTTGATGTGTGATGCATTCACACAGGCACACAACACGGTGCAATCTGTTTCGTTCATGCACTGGTGTGTCCAAGTGTATCGCGAAGGCCGGAGTTTCTCAAAAATCAGTTCTAAATTTATCTTTAAGTGATCTTTTATATGCCCTGCTTTAATGCCCAAAACGCAAATAACTTTGAACGTGTAAGATCTGCAAGATCAAAAAGAGCCAAACTTGTGCAGATCTGACGTCCTGCACAAGGATGTTCGTAGTTCTGGATGAACTTTCTTCATGATTACAACGAATCCAACGTCTGTGAACGTTAGCTGGGTCTGTTGCCCCAGTATCATTTAAATCCTTACAATCAAAGAAATTCACATTAAAATCTGTGTATCAAGTGCAGTCATCTCCAACAATCATATTTCCAGAATCAGTCTGTTTTCTCGTATCTTGTAACGAAGCATGCTATGCCGAATCTAGTCTATCCATAAAAACCCATAACTTCAAGTAATGAACATAGACAATATCCACCAGTTCCCTTATTCGCCTCTTTTCCCTCCTTAAACCCGGTGATATTGTTTAAGAGAATGCAACACCCCATGAATATACGTCTTTGTGAATTGAATAACAAATCACACTTCATTGAGTCTCTGTGTTTCTTTGCTGAGTCTGTTCAAGACAGTTATCGTTGTGGACGTTTTTTTGTTTTTTGTTTTTTTTTCCTTCTTCTTCTTCTTTTGTTGTTGAAAGAGTTAAATCACATTTTACGTGTCTGTTTTTCGTTCTTGAGTCCATTGAAAACATGACATGACAATTTGTCGAATTACGTCTCTCTGTTGAATCATTTCCTGGTCAGTTGTTTAGGGGCCGGTAAACGGAATGTGGGGTGAAACATTATTTTGACGGAAAGTGGAAATGCGGTGAAACACACACTAAGCGAGCAGTAACATCGTCAATCATACATCTGATTCCATCACCCCCTAACGAACTGAGATGACACGAAGCTGACCGTTGCGTTGTTGGCACCGCAGGCCAGCTGTGTGAGGTGGACATAGACGAGTGCCAGAACCCGTCAGCTCCTCACCTGTGTCAGAACGGTGCCACGTGTCAGGATGGAGCCAACGCCTACACCTGTCTCTGTGCGCCGGGCTGGACGGGAACCTGGTGTCAACAGGTAGGTGTGTGTGTGTGTGTGTGTGTGTGTGTGTGTGTGCGTGCGTGCGTGCGTGCGTGCGTGCGTGCGTGTGTGTGTGTGTGTGTGTGTGTGTGTGTGTGTGTGTGGTGTGTGTGTGTGTGTGTGTGAGCGAGCGGGAGAGAGAGAGAGAGAGCAGTGGGGGCGGGGGAGAAGGTGATATAACAAATACAGATGTATGAGAATTGGAAAAGCTGATGGTGGAGGAACACGATAAAACACACAGAGAATAAAGGCGATTTACTGGGTAACTCACTCACCTTGGAAGCGAGAGACTCCCGAGTCACAGGGTTTGAGTCTTGCAAGGTTTTCTCCAACCTCTTTCCACTACTCCTTGGGTGGTTGTCTGGTTCGGATGGCGCAACTGGAGGAGATCCCGTGGCCTGCACGCATTTATGACAGGTCACAGAACTTGTGGCATCAAGGGAATTGCCGATAACCAAATTCTGTAGATGATCCCGCTTCAACAGGTAAACAAGACTGTACGCAGGTAGAAATAAGGACGTCTTGAGCCAGAAATCAGCCATGGGAAAAAAGAAAAAGAAAGGAGGCGCTTTGTGTGAAACAAAATATTGCTCTATCTGAAGACAGTACAGTCTGTTAGTTCTTAAATGAAAACTTACAGTTTGTCCCATGTCTACAGGTCACAGTTATCAACAAAGAAGCTAAAAAGAACAAAGAATCTAAAATGCTCAAAGCATTACTACTTCATTCAAAGGGAGCGGCGTCATTGCTAATGCAGCTTCAATACTCTGATGACCGTGCCCTGTCAAACGTTTCCCGTGTCTGCCATGGGACAGGTGTGTGAGTGTGAGTGTGTGTGTGTGTGTGTGTGTGTGTGTGTGTGTGTGAGTGTGTGAGTGTGTGGTGTGTGTGTGTGAGTGTGTGGTGTGTGTGTGTGTGTGTGTGTGTGTGTGTGTGTGTGTGTGTGTGTGTGTGATACAATACATGTGGGCAAGAAACCAAGCAACAGACGTTTACGACCAGTGGAGAGTTCTTCAGACTTCCCATTAGTAGGCTAAACTGCTAAAGTGGAACACTCTATCTGACTTATCAGCAACATTAACAACAATTTTCCATGTTCACATTAATAAGACATAAATAAATAAATGAATATATAAATAAAAAGAGAAATTGATAAATAAATGCGAAAAAAATACAGGAAGGGTTGATATACTATGAAGATTTTAGAAGATGATTAAAACTTCATTCAGGATAACATAGACGTTGTCACAATTATACCAGTAGAGCATATCGTTAAAAAAAATAGTCTCGCTAGCTTACTACTTAAATAGCGAGCTAACTAACTGACTGCCTGGCTGACTAACTCTTCCACATTTTGTTTTAGTTTTCGAACCCCTCATTTTGGATGGGTGGACGTTTGATGACGTGCCTTTTTTCAAACAGATGTCTTACCCCACTGCTAACAGACACCTACTCTTCCTGGAGAGGTTTATGCCTTATGAAGTTCACTTTTGTTCGTCCCCAACCATCGGCTAGTTCAAATATTCAGTTGTTTCCTACACAAGTCTGTTCGTATGCCTGTTGGGAGTCACCCGTCAACTTTAGGAACTATGCTGAACTCAGCACTGCAGAACATGACGCTATCCCCGTTCAAAATGGAAGGCAAAGGAAACCACATTGTCGTCGTTCTGAGGTTCAGTACTAAACTGATTATTCCATGTCACGTTGCAACCACAGCGTCCCAGCTGTGTATCGCAAGAAAGTGCCCCTTCAAGGTCAACAGGGATAACACTGTGAGACACAGAAGAAGCCAAGGGGAGGCAAGGCAGCCTTTTCATCTCCATCTGGTTTATTTTGGCCAGCTCCGCCCAGGTTGTTCTATGGTGCTGATGCTGATAGTGAGAAAATTGTTTATTCTGATAAACATGCAGCTGAAAAAGATCATCGTTTTGCCTGCTTCTGTTTCACAGTCTTTGTATGACACTCAAAGCAATGAACGGCAAATCAACATGAAACTGTTTTGGCGCCAATACACACTTAGTGATAGTGCGCGATGACTCTGAGAAAAAGTGCGTAGCAGAAATAGATTTCCATATGACTGTCAATGTAAAAAAAATAATACTGAAGACTGTGAACAGGAAAAAATACAACCGAACGTGATTCAAAATCCATGCATTTACTGGACATACAGCACAAAACTAATGTGAGTGTTAGAACATCAAGCACATGTGGCACAGACAGCGCCTTCCTCACTACAGAAGCTAATATTGAGCAGCACACAGAGTCGTGTCAACAAAACATTCACACACAAATAATAGCAACTATTGAGGAAAGAGGGAAGAGTTGGTCAATCTCCTCTATGTTTGTGGCGAAGTTCAACGAATCACTTCTGCCTGGAGCACAGATGTTGTGAAAGGAAATCCTCACCAGGACCCATTGTGACTGTTGTGTTGTAAAGTTGTGAAGTGGACTATTACTTTGTGTGACTGGCAGTCCAAGTATCATTTACAAATATATTTCATACGTCGATGTGG
>CM031625.1:10829345-10840664 GCA_018398815.1 Conus ventricosus | reverse complement strand
GATCTGAGATATTACCGTTGAAAGATTTTTAACATTTCGAATGTGTTTTATAAGGTGTATTTTAAAGGGTTGTGTGAATGAATGACTTGTGTGTTGACATCAGCGCGGTGACAGCCCTGATATGACCCTTGTCGGTCGGCAGGGCTGTAAGCAACATTACCTCACCTTACCTCCTCAACTCCGTAGGTGATTTCTTTCAGGTGACAGACAAGTGTGTGCCCAACCCGTGCGCCAACAATGGCACGTGCTCTGACGTTACCGATACCTTCCGGTGCACGTGCACGCCCCAGTTCACGGGTCAAAGGTGCGAGGAGGACGTGGATGAATGCGCAACGGCGGACCATTCGTGTCAGAACGGGGCAACCTGTGTCAACACGCGCGGCGGCGTGGAGTGTGCGTGTGTTCCAGGTGAAAGAGAGGGAGAGAGTTCTGTCTGTGTTTCACTGCAGGAAAGACAGAGGTCTACAGGCTGGACTAATTTTCTGAAGCGGAGGTGAAACTAAAATCAAAATTATGACCGTGACTCGCCGTTTTTAAAAGTGATGGACTGATACATCCCTGTGGAGCTGTATAAGTCATCGCTTCCTTGGCTGCCAATGACGCTGTTCAAAATGGCCGCTTTTTAGAATCATTAAATCTACCATCTCTTTACTGGAATAATTTTGGTGTGTTTTCAGGATTTTGCTCCCACTTCGTGTCTACGACAGTTTAACGTGCTGACAGCACTGTTGCACGTCCGATACATTTTATTCATTTCAACGAAGTTAGATAATATTTTGGAAACTGGTGTACTTTCGAGGTGTCATTTTGATGTGATTTAAGATGGAGTTTTGCCAGTGTTTGAGTCTGCGCTGGGTTGATTACTGTGTGGATGGGGAAGGAGGGGTGCTGCGTCTGTGCGTGTTTCCTACCTCGCGACCTCCACAAAGCAAACAACCTCAAGCAACTAAGTTTGCTTTGTCTACATGACGGGGCTGTACTCTACGCTTCCTTGTTTGATATCTTCAGCCATCAACCAGGCCTGAGAAATACAGACACGTGCGGTGGTAGTCGATAGAAAATTGACAGTATGAAACTCGACTGTGTGTTCTTGTTTTCCCACTTCAGCCCATAGCACACTCAACTTTAGGGGTCGAAAAAAAATCCCTCAAATAAATGCCTCTGCTGGGACTTGAACCTACAACTTGCAAGCCTTCAGTTCACAACACTAACCACTGCACCTTGGCCGCTGGTCAACACTTGTTTTCTGTCCTGTCATGATTCCTTTCTCCTGTTCTCTTCTATCGTCCACATCTGTTGTATTCTGTTCCCTCCCCAGGGTTCATCATGCTGTATTCTACCCTTGCCTGCTACATTCTGTGTTATTTCACCCATAGCTGTTCAGTTCAGTTTTTATCTTCTCCACATTTTCTGCGCCCCATTTCATTCCACCCAACACTGTTCTGTTTGAGTCTTTGTTTGATAGAGAATCTTGAATGAGGCACAGAGCAGGTAAAAACAAAACGAACGAGTTGGGTAACTCTTGCTCTCACGATAAAATAATGACACGCCCATAACTGCGAATGAATGCAGCTTCCGACACCGAATATCGCCTAGCAGAAATGACAACACAGAGCACACAGAGCAAACAAGAAGACATCCCCTCTCCTGGTTTGTTGTGTGTGCTCTGTGTTATCATTTCTACTCGTTTTGAGTTAAGGGCGTGTATTCATTTCATCATGGAAGCAAGAAATGCCCCCACTTGTTCGTTATGTCTTTCTTTCTTTGTGTATTTTGCTCTTTTTCATACTCCCCATATCTGTTCTAGTCCACCCACATCTGTTCAGTTCTGTGTGTGTGCGCATCAACAGGCTACACAGGCGACCTGTGCGACACAGAGATCGACGAGTGTGACAGTCAGCCCTGCCTCTTCAACGGCACGTGCACCGACCTGGTCAACAACTTCCGCTGCACGTGCGCGCCGGGATTCATGGGACCTCAGTGTCAGGCGGTGGTCCGTCGCTGTCAGCTGGAGAACCCTTGTGGCGATCACGCCGTGTGTGTGGAGAAACCTGCTGGTAAGGGAGGGGGGGAGCGATGGGTGGGGGGGGGGGGGAGGAAGAGAAGAAGGGGGGGGGGGTTGTTGGAGTTGTAGTCCAGGCAAAAGAATAATAGGGTGCAAACTAATTCCTTTCTACGATTTTTTTTCATGATAAAACAGTTTTTCGCATGTATGTTAACATCCAATAAAGTCTACCAAAATATCCCGGGGGCAAGTGATCGAAAATTGATTTTGAAAATCGTGTTTTTGTCCGCGCGATACTTCTGATCCGACCGAATCACCATATTACTATTACTGGACAGTTCCACGTAGACACGGAGGCTGAGAGCGATGGAGGGGTAAGATACACATTCACCAACGCCAAGTTCATCCTACGAAGTTCTTTTTGCATGATGACGTATATGATCTGAATTAAACATTTAAAGATAAAGAGTTATGACGATAATCTAGACTCGTTTTGTTGAAATGGCTGTGCTAGAAGGCCCGGGAGGCGTAGTTTCGCTGCATCACGCATGCGCCGGGTTGTGCGGCACACATGTTCCAGCGCGGCTCGCGCGCTGTAAACGATAAGGCGCCGGGAGACAGTCGTATGGTAGAACATTCATGTCAATAAGCTCTCTCTCTCTCTCCTCTCTCACTCTCTCTCTCTCTCTCTCTCTTCCCCCACGACGAGAGAGAGAGAGAGAGAGAGAGAGAGAGAGTGAGAGTGAGTGAGTGAGTGTGATGTGTGTGTGTGTGTGTGTGAGTGTGTGTGTGTGTGTGTGTTGTGTGTGTGTGTGTGTGTGTTGTGTGTGTGTGTGTGTGTGTGGCGAGTTTGGATGCATTAGTGTGTGTGTGTATGGTGTGTTTGTGTGTGTGCGTGTGTTTGTGTGTGCGCGGGCGTGTGTGTGTATAGGATAGACATATGCAATGAGTTTGTTGTATGGAATACTTGGCAATGACACAGTTTTGTTTTTTAACCTTCAAACATGGCACTAATCACACTTTTTCCCTTCTTCAAGACAAGTGTATCCAGAAGTCTGCATCATCTGTAACCAAGAGTTTCAGAATCCCAAAGACAGGTGACTCTTGCGAGAAAGGGAGCGACAGCATAAATCGTGTTAGTAAACAACTGTAGACAATATCCATGCAGAGAAGGTGATTATGGTTCAACGTGTATGTCGTAGCCAATACAAAAATCCTAAGCCATTGAAAGCAAGCTGAAGAAAAGAAAAAAGCTCATGTCCCCCAAAAAGAAGAGACCACCAAGATCGCAGGACTCTGATGCTGAACCAGTGTGCTTATTTTGTCAGAGAGGGGAAAAGCGGCAAAGAAAAGGGCCCAGGTGGGCGTCAAGTGGACAACTGAAAGCTGTGCAGACGCTAGAATTCCAAAAGTCAGTTTGCAAACATGTGTACATCAAGGGGATTCATGGGCAAGAGATGTCAAAGGAAGACTTGAATTTCTACAGGACTGTTTAGCCAAGATGCAGTTTACCATAATACCTGTCTATCGAACTTCCGTTCTGAATTGTCAGATTCCAAAGATGTTTTTTAAATGAAGAACCCATCACCAAAAAAGTGTCTTCGGGAAGAACCAGAAGATTCCAAAGACTTTCTGCCTTTGAAAACGTCATCGACCAGCTCGACTCTCTTGACTCTGACCAGGTGACCGTTTGTGATTTGGTTGACATCATGGCACACAGTCTTAAGGATTCAGAAATGAAGCATATAGTAAGTACTGTGCACATGAAGAAAAAATGGATAAAACGCTATGGAAATGAGATCGATTGTTCACAGTCCCCCAACCAAGCAGATAAATCACACTGAAGAAGACAGCTAATACCATCCTGCGTCATTTTTATTAACAACCAAGAAATGCTGATCTTGAAGCCGAAAAACTGCGACTGATCAATGCTGCTGCAGACATCATTCATTGTGACATCAAGTCAATGTTAGGCTGCAAAGAAGCGTATCCAGATTCCGTCTCTATTGAGAACCATGGAAACTACATTCCTGGGACACTGAAAAATTTCCCAATCAAGATCGATCACAAAAAAAATGTTGATTTAAAGGTATCTGCAATAGGCCAAGCTACAGTACAGAACTTTCGACCAAACACCATCATTGCACCACTGCAAATTGACCTTGCAGTACAGATGCACAGAACTTTTGGTTCCAGGTTCTTAGAAAGTTTGAACTGAATGCTGCAGCCTCCTTTGGAGTTGAGCTTCCCACAACAGACAGAGAGACAATTCAGTTCGTTGCAGACAACGACGACCACAATACAGTGACAATTGATGGCCACAACACCTTCCATGGAATGGGAATGATCGCAGCTATAAGCCCAGGCATCCGTTTTTTTTTCGCCAATTTCAGATTCTGATGTGATGGATTCTGGCGATCTAGAAGCAGATCTAGGGAATGATACTTGAATGCTGCTTCAGGTGTTGTGGAGAAAGTTCTGAACGGCAGCATACCAGCCTAAGATGCCACGACAGACAATGTGTGTTCAGCTGTTACTAGTCAGCTGGAAGAGCACAAGAAACGTCTGTCCTGCGTTAGAAATGCAGCATTGTGGTTGCAGAGGTGGACATGACTGACATTCTGCGGAAATCAATCAAAGCTGAAAGGACAGGTAACTTCAAGGTGCATCTGGAATCTGTCAGATGTATGTTGCCATATTTGGCTGCAGCTGGTAGCCATCATTACACCAAGTCGGCCTGGCTGTACCTTCAGCAGATGGTTGACCTCAAGGAGGTCAATTCCTGATGTCTATTCACAGTTTTTACACAAGGACGGCATGTGATCAGAAGGACCGTTTCTAGGGAGGCCTTCATCAGATCTGATCATTGAACAGTCCTCGTGCGAAGTTTAAAGACCAACGGAGGGCTGACTCGTGGCACAGGAATGGGGGAGTATGAGAGACTTGTATGGCTTATGGCGTGCCAGCTTGTGTTGAAATCAATTCAGCCATGCAGAAGACAAGTGGACAGCATCCAGAACACAAAGATCTCAGTAAGTCAAGACTGCAGAATGATACCCTTGTGATTGTGCATTACCCCTCCATGAAAGAAATCCTTTTCATGCAATCGGACCTTGAGGTGCATTGCAAGTGGAAGGGCAGCAGACAGTACAGTGAATGCTGACCAGGCAAAAGTTCTCGGAGAGAACATTTTGGATAGCATGATTGGCAAGCATGCCTTAGAGGGTCCTTGAAACAGACAGACCAGGTTGTTTCAATGGCTACAAAGCTTGCTGTCAAACTGCATGGCGATGCAGTTCATGTGGACCCAAACCTGTTGTTTCAAAGACTGGTCAAGATTGCAGAAACCAGCCCAGTCTGATGCTTCGGCTTTCAGTTATGAGCTGAGCAATACCCCAGCATCTCTGTTTGACACCTCAGGTTTGCCGAGGCGCGCTAATAAAGCAGCACTGCACAGCACATTTGGTCTGAGTGCAAGCATCCGATTTGGAGCTTCCACAAGATGCCTACTTCGTCACAGACGGTGGATCTTTATTACATCATCTGACCTGGCCTCGAGGATCCACTTACAATGATTTAGCTCAAACGTACGTCACTTTTGTCATTCGGATGTACAGCAGAGCCACTGTTGTCTTGATGGTACAGCATGGGCCATCGACTAAAGATGTGACCCACCTCCGGTGAAACGAATAGCTGCAGTGGACCTGATGTCAGCTTTGACGGTGACGTGATACTTGGTGACACAAAGCAACATTTTCTTGCAAGCTCTGCAAACAAAGAGCGTTTCATCAACAAACTTTAGGCAAACATGCTGAGAGAAAATGGCTTTGAAGCAGTTCAAGCAGCCGGTGATGCTGACTGCATGATAGTGAAAACAGCACTGAAAAAGGCTGTAGCAATGCAGACAGCAGTAGTTGGGAAGACACAGATCTCTTGGTTCCCTCCTGCACCATGTAAACCCAGAACATCAGGATGTATTTTTTCACATCAACCTCCAGGAAAAGTGCCAAGGTGTGGAACATCAAAGCAGTTCAAAATGTTCTTGGCGTCAGTGTATGCCAAAATATACTTTTTGTGCATGCCATCGAGGCTGCGATACAACCACAGCCTCTTCTCCATTGGCAAGTCTCTTCCACTCCGGAAACTCCTGATCCGGTCACCTTCAAGAAGACTGCTGAGTGTTCTCTTGCCCAAGCAGCTGCAGCAAAAACGAAATCATTGATGCAGGAGAAAAAGCATTGGTCATTCTATATGGTGGTAAAGCCGATGACAGTTTGAACACATTGCGACATGTGAAATACATCCAAAAACTGTCAAGTTGCACAACAATCTTGCAGCTCAACAAGCTACCACCAACATCAGCAGCACAGCAAAGTTCCATTTCCTTCGCACTTTTTACCAGTACAAGAATGGATCAGTACACCTAAGGAGGATTCCTTCCACATGGATCCCACAGCCTGAGGATGGGGCATAGCTGACAACATCATGTTTTCCGTTCTGACAGACGTTTACAGCACCTCCCGAGGAACTTCTTCGTGTCATCAGGTGCAGCTGTAAAACAGACTGTCAATCGTCCAAATGCTCTTGTCGTCGTCATGGACTTGTCTGCACTGCTGGATGTGCAGAATGTAGAGGAGAGACCTGTACAAACTCAGCCAGCAAGATGCACATTCTTGAAGACGGACCCCTGTCGGACGAAGACATATGATCAAATTGTTCTTTGTGCTCCCCCCCCCCCCCCCCCCCCCCCAGCTTTTTTTAAATTTTTTTTAAAGAAACTCACTGTGACTTGTTCTGACTTGTTCTGAGGCGTGAAATACAGGACTGAGATCAATTCTGTTTGCATATGTTTACCATGTTCAGTGAAACTTTTCTTCTTGGACTGCAGAATTTTTTCAAACAGCCAGAGGGGGTCTCTATATTAAGAGAGCTATTAAATAATGTTCCCCCCCCCTTCAAATTTTGGTAGACTTTGGTTTTTTCTGACTGCCGAGGGTTTGTAAAATGGAAAAAAAACTCAAAAAGCTTAGAAAGGAATTAGTTTGCACTCAAGCCGATTTTTGTCCTAATTTTTACTGGACTATTTGGTAGGGAATTGGAGAGTCAGAGAGAAGGGTGGGGTGAAGCTGGGGAGTGTGTATGTGGGGAGGAAAGGGGGCTTTTAGGAAGTGTGAAATGGCTCCACAGGCTGATACCAATGAGAGGACGTTGCTATTAATATACTTGGGGAAAACAATACCACTACTACTACTACTACTAACAACAACAACAACAACAATGATTATAATGATTAGTAATGATACTGCTGATGGTAATTCATAATTGATAATAATTAATGATGATGAAAATCATGATGATAATAATGGCAGCAAACGGATTTCAGCAGATTTTTCTTTTTGACTTTTATCGCTGAAAGGCACCATTGACCGAGTTCGATGGATAGTAAGAAAAATTGGATTCTGAGCTGAAAGAGATAGAATATGTGAGATCTGCTGTTCTCCTCTTGAATTACGATTACACACATATGTTTGTTCTCTTTGATTTTACTCCGTCCATATGTGCACACACACACACACACACACACACACACACACACACGCACGCACGCACGCACGCACGCACGCACGCACGCACGCACGCACGCACGCACGTTCGTACGCACGCACGCACACACGCACGCACGCACGCACGCACGCACGCACACACACACACACACACACACACACACACACTGACTGACTGGAACCAATTTACTGTTAGATAAAAGTTTTGGTTGTTTAAGAAAACATTATAAAAGAGTGTCAACTTCTTTTAAGAAATAGAAATATATCACATATACGCTCGCGCGCGCACGCACACACCACACACACACACACACACACACACACACACACACACACACACACACATGAAAGGGTAAAAAAAAACATTAATATAATAACGATCAAAACTGATTGTCTCCTCCTTTCCATTTTTTTTTATTGCTCTCTAGTATCTTTCCTCCTCCTCCCCCAGTCCGCAACCCCCCCCCCCCCCCGCCCCCCCCCCCCCCCCCCCCGTCTCTCTCTCCGTCTGCTCTCTCTCTCTCTCTCTCTTCTCCTCCCCCCAAACAGAATGCATGTCCTTCCTGGAGTTCTGTCCATTTCATCTTCCGTTTCCGTTTACAGAGAGAGAGAGAGAGAAAGAAATAAGGATGGATTTTACCTGTACATTTCTTGTACTTTCTTTTTATACGAGTGCTGACCCCATAATCTGTGCTACCTCAGTGGCACCACACCCACGCCGCCCATTCCGCCCCCTCGCCCGTAGCTACAGCTTGGTCCGTACCGCCACAGCCCCGGGCACAGGGAGCAGTCAGTGTCAAGTCGTCACCCCCCTAATCAAGCTAACGTCCAGTATAACAATGTCCATTTTCGTTGCCCTTGTGTTGTTCTGGATATGACATATGGACGCATTGAAAGCCGGCTCCTGCGATGTCCTGTCACATGGTTCTGTTTTCTCCTCCTCCCCCCTTCCCCCTCCCCCCCCCCCCTCCCCCCTGCCTTCAGGTGGCTTCCAGTGCTTCTGTCAGCCGGGTTTTTTTCGGAGAGCGGTGCCAGCATGAAATCGACGAGTGTCTGTCCACGCCGTGTCAGCATGGCGGAGTGTGTGAAGACGGCATCAACTCCTACACCTGTCGGTGTTTGCCAGGTAGTATCATCCTTCACACTCCTTTCTGGCTTTCTTTTTCTCTTTCTTTATTTCTTCTTGTCTTTCTTTCTTTCTCTCTTTCTCACTTTCTTCCTTTTTTTCTTTTCTTTCATTCTTTCTTTCTTCCTTTCTTCCTGTCTGTCTTTCTTTCTTTCTATCTTTCTTTCTTGCTTCCTTCCTTTCTTCCTGTCTGTCTATCATTCTTTCTCTCTTTCTTCCTCTCTTCCTTTCTCCCTTTCTTTTCTTCATTTCTCTCTTTCTTTTCTTCATTTCTCTCTTTCTTTTCTTCCTGTCTTTCTTTCTCTCTTTCTTCCTGTCTTTCTTTGTTTCTTTCTCTCTTTCTTCCTTCCTTTCTGTGTTTCTCTCTTTCTTCCTGTCTTCTTTCTTCCTTCCTTTCTGTGTTTCTCTCTCTTCTTCCTGTCTTTCTTTGTTTCTTTCTCTCTTTATTCCTTCCTTTCTGTTTTTCTCTCTTTCTTCCTGTCTTCTTTCTTTTCTCTTTTTTCTTTCTTTTGCGCGCGCGCGCGCGCGCGCGCGCGTGTGTGTGTGTGTGTGTGTGTGTGTGTGTGTGTGTGTGTGTGTGTGTGTGTGTACTAAAGAGAAAATCCTGACAACGACACTGACAGTACCGAGAAATTTGATGAGACAAAGAAGAATAATAACAGCGCTGATGATCGATGGCAACAATAAGATTAGATGAACAGAGTAGTGTTACCGTCAAGATTCACCAAAACCCATATCGAAAGTATGCTGTCAAATGAAAAAAAAAATGACCCTTTAACCAATCCATGATAACGATGCCAATTAACGCTGCTAGTGCTACCGCCTCCATCATTTCATCGACAAAGAATGATATTTATCATCATCCTCACCATCATAAATAAGTGGACAGATCAATAAACCGATGGTTTTTCTCCGTTGCCAGGATTCACAGGAAGCGAGTGCGAGAAGGACATTTCTGAGTGTGACCTTGACCCTTGCCAGAATGGGCCACGTGCTCAGAGCCGAAGCCCAACGCGTTTCACTGCGAGTGCCTTCCGGGATACACAGGCGCCCGCTGTGAGATAGATGTGGACGGGTGCGTCGGAGTGGTCTGCCCTGCCAATCGCACATGCGCAGACCTTGTTAACGGCTACAGGTAAAAATGTTTTCATGGAGTTTCTTCTTTTGTTGGTTGGTTTGGTTTGTTTGTTTGTTGGTTTGTTTGTTTGTTGGTTTGTTGGTTTGTTTGTTTGTTGGTTGGTTTGTTGGTTTGTTTGCTTTTTGAGGCAAAAAATTAGGACAGGTTGCAAGATTGGAAGGGACTAGGATAAGTTCCTAAAACCTTTAACTTTAGAGAAAAAAAAGGAGGTTGAAGAAATGATGGTAAAAGATCGTGGCAGATTTGATGAAACAGGATGATACATTTATTTTCTCCTCTCTCTCTCTCTCTCTCTCTCTCTCTCTCTCTCTCTCTCTCTCTCTCTCTCTTTCTCTCTCTCTGTGCACATAGGCGGAGCTGTTCAAAAGCTGACGCTAGAAAGAAAGAAGCACTTTTGTCAAGCCAACAAATAAGACGCCTCATGTATTACCCCCCCCCCCCCCCCCCCCCCCCCCCCCCCCCCCACTTTTGTATTTTCCCATTCCCTTTCCCCTCTCAACCCTTATCTCCACTTTCCTTTCTCCATTCCTCGTAGACTAGTAGCTGTTTTTCGTCCAAGCGATTTTATGAAGACTGACACAAACTGCAGAGATAGTGACAACAAGCACAAATACAAATAAACGTACCTAACAGATTGAAAAGGAATACTCGTTAAGTGCACACTACCAGCCACACACACGAAAAAGAAAAAAAAACGAATAAACACATACAACTGTGCAAAGTTAATGCTTATTCAATACACAATACAATACAGACTCCAAAGGACAATTGTGTAAGCTCACAAACAGTGCAGACTCACGCTTGCTTGATAAGCAACTCGCAACATGACATGCTATTTTCGATGAAGATGTCCACAAATGAAAGGCATGAAGAGAGTAAAGCACAAAATTATGTAGCCCAAAATGGCAGCAGGCAGGTTGTCAAATACCCGGTTGTTTTATGTTGTTGTTTTGCTTTGTTTGGTTTTGTTTCGTTTTTCTCTTTTTTTGTTTTGTTTTTTGTTTGTTTGTTGTTGTTTTTTTTGCCAGTGTGTGTGTGTGTGTGTGTGTGTGTGTGTGTGTGTTTGGCTGTCTGATGAGTTGTGTGTGTACTGAATGTGTTTACGTCATCGCTCTCCACACGTCTGCCCTCACCCCATCCCCCCCCCTTCCCTCACCCACTCCTTCCCCTCCCTCTTCCCCGCCGTCCGTCACTGTTTGTCAGAGGGGTTGGATCCTCGGGTCCATGCTTCGAAGCTCGCGCCTCCCCCACCCACTCTCCGTTCCACACGCCCAACCAACCCGCCCACCCTTACCCCCATTCCTCTCCCCCCCTCACTCCTACATACCCCTCCCCCCCCCCCACCCCCCCCCTCCCCGTCCTCAAGATTTTAAGTGGTTGACTGGGTGTTGGTTTTCTGCTATGAGACAATAAACCGAGGTGCAATGCGCAGTGTGCGTTCATGTCGCAAGTGGAAAAAACTGCACAGCACTGAGGGAGTTGTTAA
>CM031625.1:10774345-10821845 GCA_018398815.1 Conus ventricosus | reverse complement strand
ATAGGCGTGTCGCTCGATTTTCCAACTTTAGTGCTGAACAGGTTTCAAAGATGTTTTGAAGTCTGTTCTCGTTTCACAGAATGCTCCCCATTGGTGACTTAATTGTTTTGTGAAATTGCTATTATATCTCTGTGTTACGCCGTATACATAATTTGTGAAATGGCCATCATGTGTATGTGTTACGCCGTATACATATTTTGTGAAGTTGCCGCCATTTGTCTATGTTTCGCAAATACATATCTTTTGTGAAATTGCCATCATGTGTCTTTGTTACGCAGTCTCTAAATAAACGACAACACGCAGTTTGCCAAATCATGATCATCATCATTGTTACATCACAGTGGGCCATAGGGGGTAGATGTTCGGGTATTTAGGGGCATGGCCTCTTCATTCAATCCCCTGCAGCAGGCTGAAGAGGTAGCCTGGCCTGTCCTGGCTTCACTTATCCTGTCTGCCACTGAGACGTCCACCCTTTGCTGTCCTCTGTAAGATGGTCCGGAACAGGGGGTGATGGCGAGACACGTACATGCAGGTGTCGGGGAAAGTTTCGGGCGTTTGAGAACTACGAGGAGAGGTCCTTACCTGCCAGCATATATATGGACGTGCTGCCACTCCTAGTGATCTGTCTCGTGTTCTTTGGCTGAAATACGGAGAATTCGTCTGAAGCGTTTATTCTCCGAATGATTGGGAGTCTTCTTATGAAAGACATAGCTGGGCCTAGCTATTGCTGTCCTTGGTTGAGCTACCGTCGTTGGTGAGAATGGACTAAGACATTTGAAGTGTATGACCGTTCTGTGAAGTGTTGACTACTTTTGTCGTCTGGATCAGGATTTGACTTTCCTTTGAACTAATTTTCAGCTGTGTGTTCCCAATTGTTCCTCCACTTTGGTGTTGAGTACTGTCAACCTCGGGTGATGTCGATGGAGGAAGGACTAGCGCACAGCCCAAACACACTCACAGCTTGCTTACAATCTCATTCATATATCATGCATTCGTCACATCAAACCACTAGTAAAGTCTATAACTTTACTACACATGATCATAGAACGAAACATCAATGCATATGGAATCAAATGAAATAAAACATTCTCTCTTCCTGAACTTCACAAATCATTTATCTAAAACATCATTAACTAACCCGGTATAAATAGATTTCTACTTTACCTGGCCAGGTGATCTTAACTATTCACGAATCACTGTCTTTTCTTTTCTTTTCTTTTTCTTTTCACTGTCACTTTCACAACACGACACAGCTGCTGGCACTGGTGTTGGTCTGATTGCACCGGTCAAGCTGGACTGCTGGCGTTGGTCAGGCTGGACTGCTGATGAAAGTGGCGCTGGCCAAGTACGAGGTCGAACCCCAGTGAGGATAGAACAGTGACTATCAACATCGATCTGTTCTCCTTTCTTTCTTCCTGCATTAACGCATTGCACTCTCTCTCTCTCTCTTCTAGTCTGCTCTTATCAAATGGACATGGTTGCTTTTCTTTTCTTTTTTTTTCTTTTCTTTCTTTTCTTCTTCATTGATTAGCAACTCTCTCTCTCTCCATATCTCTCCTCAGTCCTTCCTCTGCAGACTATCTCATGCTAATCTCTCACTTGGTTCTCTTCTCTCCTCCCCTCATCTCTCTGCTTTTCTCTCAAGCAGACCTAGAACCTCTCCCTCTCTCTGTCTCTCTGTTCGTTCTCCCCCTCGTTCTCCCGTTCTCTCACTCTCACATCCTCTTTATTCGTTCCGATCTGTCCAAAAAGGGCGAGTACCATTGGTCAGTATTTTTACCGCCCTGACACCCGAAGTTATCTCCCTCTAATTCCATTGGATATTCAAATCATGACAGTCACGCCGACACGCCTTACTCTCTGTGGTGGTCAATTGGTCATCTAATTGATTAGCTAGATTTCACCCCCACCACACACTACCTTCCCCCCTTTCCTACTTAACTGGCGACTTTGGCTTAAGTCGTGGACACGGTCACTCTAAAGTGGCTAGCTGAGTCTGGGTGGGCGCCACGACGTCTAACTAACAATGACGCTGGTTCCACAAATTGGCCGGCTGAGTCTGAGCCAGGCTCTACGACTCGTCTCGCTAGACATCGAGGCGTCGGTCAAAACGGCTTAGTCAGTCTGGGTGGATCGTACCGTCTCTGTGAGGCCTCTCCATTAAGCTTAATTGGCCGGATCCGAACCATGGGCCCGGTCTACGTGGCGCCAAGATGTCTGCGTTTGGACTTATGTCCAGTCGAAGTGGCCGGCGACTCCCCAAGTTGGGTTGTTTCATTTTTTTGTCCGTGACAATTTCCCCCTTGCAAAGACCATGCTCCGCATTGTCTCAAAACAACGGTACAAAAAAAACAACAACCGAATTTGCTGACACACAGCTACACGCGCAAATTTTGGAAAATACTTTACAACCAACGGTTTATAAATTATAAACTATACCATTAGTGAATACCACTCCAATGAGTTATCATTGACGTGCGCTCTTGCGTTATTTCAACTCATTTTATAACGACCTCTGTGCGCACTTATGCCGTTCCCCTACCTGCGGATTTGCCACATCTTCTCTTCACAATTCTTATGAAAAGCACAATATAATATGATCACGATCCATGACACTTCACTGAGGAATCTCCATCCTCCATCCTCACTCATTGCAATTAATGCATTACTACACAAGCGGCTGTATGCTCCAAGCATAACTACATTTACATGAACAAATCTCACAAAGAAAATATAAACAGTCTCACACAGAAAATATGGACCATAGCCAACTGGGAATGAACCCATATCCAATCAACATAACTGTCATCAACACATATTATCAACAAAGCACCCCGGATATGACTGACTTCCTCTGAGTTGCAGCTTGCTAGACTACGCGACTTAAATAGTCAGCTCCGACATTCTGTCGACCGGGAATGTACTGCACTCGGTACCTGTAGGCTGCAGTGCCATTGCCCAACGCAGAACCCTGCTGTTTTTCAGCTGTGCCTCCTGCAGGAATTTGAGTGGTTGGTGATCTGTCTCTATCACGAACTCTTTCCCATACAAGTATTTGTGGAACTTCTGCACGGCCCACACGACAGCTAAACACTCCTTCTCCACCGTTGCGTACCCTTCTTCACACTTTGTCAACTTCCTGCTAGCATATCTCACAGGAAACTCGACCTCTTCATGCTCCTGCAACAATACTGCACCTATCCCACCACCTGATGCATCTGTCCGCAACAAAAATGGTTTGGACATATCTGGTAGCTTCAAGATGGGGCGGGAACCTAGTCTTTCCAACACCGTCTGCAGTGCTTGCTCTGCAGCGTCTGACCATTCGACCACTGCCGGTTTCCTGCCTTGACCAAATCACTGAGAGGACTCGTGATTGCAGCAAAATTTGGGACAAACTCCCTATAGAACCCAATAAAACCTAGCAGACTCCTGACTTCTGTTTTGGTCTTTGGTCTCTCTGAATTCATCATCTTCTCCACCTTTCCTCTTTCCGGCTGCTTTGTGTCGCCTCCGACAACAAAACCTAGGAACTCCAGGCTTGGAAAACCAACCTGGCACTTTGTTGGTCTGGCTGTGAGATTGGCTTGTCTCAACCTCTCTAAAACTGCTCCTAGCTGCCTCATATGCTCCTCCCATGTCTCGGATGCTATCAGAATGTCATCCATGAAATTCACAACACCTTCCAATCCCGTCAATAGCTTCCTCATCATCCGAGAGAAGACTGCAGGTGCGTTGACCATCCAAAAGGGAGTACTCGCCACTGGTATAGCCCCATAGGAGTGGAGAATGCTGTGACTTCCTTTGAGTCCTCACTCAGGGCTATTTGCCAGTAACCCTTGCTCAGATCTATCCTGGTGAAATACTGGCTCTTGCTTGTGGCGATCTGAGCGAACAGGTCTTCCATGTTTGGTATGACCTCTGCATCGACCTTGGTGACACTGTTCAGACGTCTATAGTCGACACAGAATCGATGCTCACCTGACTTTTTCCTCACTAAGACGACGGGTGCACTATATGATGATTTGGACGGTTCAATCACCCCAAGGTCCAACATCTTTTCTACCTCCTCCTCGATCACTTGCTTGGTGGCATATGGGATCGGGTAGGCTTTCACATGTACGGGTTTCTGTGATGTCAACTCCACCGTACATGTCTCTAGAGTTGTCCTGCCTGGTTTATCAGTCAGGGACGCCCTATACTGTTCTAGGAGCCCCCTAACTTCCTCCTGTCTCCTACTGTCTAGCCCTTCATACAGTGACACATCCCTGTATGACTCTTCCCCTGGAAACTCAGGCAACAAAATCTCTCCTTCTTCTGCTGGGTCCCCCTCACCTCCATCAATGATTGCTGCTGCGCCTATGTGCTGACTCTCACGCTGAATATATTTGCGGAGTAAATTTGCATGGAAAAGTTTTGATTTCCCATTCACATCGATTCGGTAGTCCTGATCTACCTTTTCAATGATGGTGAATGGTCCCTTCCAATGCATCAGCAGCTTGTTGTGATCCGTGGGAAGCAGTAACAGGACTTGATCTCCCACCTTGAGGAATTGCTTCCTCACCTTCCTGTCATACTGCTTCTTCTGGACGACCCTAGCCTCCTGCAAACTCTCCCTTGCAACCTTACATGTCTCATACCTCTGCCCACCTTTGGAACAGGGCGAGATTGGGCCAATCAGATCAACAGCCACCCTCCTGAATGGTGTGTCAATTAAAGGGGGATGTTTAAGAGGCGCCTTCCTCTTCACCCCTCTTGTGGCTGACCTTTGACACACGTCACATGACATGCAGAAACGTTTTATGTCTGCCATTGCTCCTGGCCAATGAAAATCATCAAAGACTCGGTTCGCTGTTTTGCTGGTGCCGAGATGACCCGCCATGAGCGACTCGTGACCCACTGACATGACAGTGTCACGATAACCTGCTGGTACCTCTAACTGAGTGGTCACCTTACCTGTCTTCCCCTTGGTGAACACTCGGTACAACAGCCCGCCTTTCACAAGAAATTCTGTCTCACCTCCTCTAACCTCCTGTTTCTCTCCACCTCTTGCCAACTCCCAAGACTTCACGAGCGAAGGGTCTTGTTCCTGCGCTGCCCTAAACTCATCAGGCGACACATCTATGCCCGACTTCCTTCCTGGAACAACTAACGGTTTAACAACCTTTTCCTCCTTCTTGCTCCGTGTTTGAACTGCTGCCCCTGTAGCAGTCAACAACTCAGGATCCCTGGATCCCTTGCACCTGGAATATTTCCAATGATCAGATCGTGAAGGGGTTTCTCCATCACCAACGCAGACAACTCGCCTGAGAAGTAAGGGGTACGTACTTCTATCTTAGCAACTGGAAACTCCCTCACAGTGCCATCGATTAGAGTACAGGTCTGGATTTGCCCTGTCAAATCCCCTTTATCGACCAGCGTTGTTCGTACTACCCCGCATGAACAACCAGTGTCTCGTAACACTTTCACCCTCTGCTGGCCAATCCACCCTTCTTCCACTGGTAACGAACCACTCAGCCTAGTGCCCTCTATCCCTGACACTGACTGCTGTCCAGTGCTAGCCATAGCTGCACTCCACCCTCTTCAGACTGAATCCCTTTTGGTTCCACTGCAGGTCGTTTCCCTTGACGACCCTTATCCACCTCTTGCAAGGCTGCTGCCTTCTGGAACCTCATGCGACAGTCCCTCGCCACATGTCCCTTCTTGTGACAAATGAAACACCTAATGTCCCTTTGCCCTTCCTTCTGCCCCACCACTGGGTTTGCAGATTTTGCAGAAAACTCCCCTGGTCTCCTTGCACTCTTCTCACCTGTGCCTAGCACCTGTTTCTCCTGCACCTTAGTGCCCAGACGTGCCTCTCTATACACCTCTGCGAACTTCAACAACTCTCCAGCTGTCTCTGGCTGTCTCTCTTTCAAATGTATGGTTAACTCAGGGCCGCAACCTGACAAAATCTGTTCTTTCATAACTAGCTCTTTCAATTCAGCAAACTCCTTCTTCGTACCACTCAACTCTAACCATTTCTCAAAATAGTGATCTAGACGTGCACCAAACTGAGTGTACGTCTCACCTGCTTGTAATTTAGCTGAACGAAATTTCTTCCTGAACCCCTCCTCTGTGAGGTCAAACCCTTTCATCAACGATTCCTTCACAGCGCCGAAATCAGACTGTTGTTCCGCTGGTAACGCAGTGAAAATTTGTAATGCCTTACCCGTCAGTAACGCCGACAAAATGACTGCCCACTCTTCTGGAGGCCAACCCTGACTGGTCGCAAACGTTTCGAAACGACTGATGTATGCATCAATCGAATCGGTTCCTTCAGAGAATTTTGGCAACTTGGGTCGGGGAGCATAGCTGCGCACAGAGTCACTGGAAACTGAACTCCCATCCTCGGTGGTCTCCCTCTGTATTCTAACTTTCTCTAACTCTAATTGAACCTTTAATCTTTCCGTTTCCTGCGCTTCCCTTATTCTTTCTGTTTCCTGCGCTTCCTTATTCTTTCTGTTTCCTGCGTTTCTTTATCATTGGTAGCCTGAATCCTTAATTTTTCTATTTCTTGCGCTTCTACTGCAACGCGTCGTCTTTCCGCGCGTTCATCCCTTTCCATCTTTTGCTGGTTTTCGACGAATGCTCGCAACTCTTCTCCCGAGTAACCTAGATCACGAGCGACGCTCACAAGTTGTTCAATAGGGGTGTTCTTTTCTTCCGCCATTGTATCTCTTTCTTTTTTTTTTTTGAACAAGATTTTATAACTACGACAGCCAAACTGGTGGTTACCGACACGCGTGACGTAATAGCACAATCCTATGAATGATAATATTAGCTTGGGACAACGTAATTAGTTTTTATAAGACGCCCAGCGCCTGACCCAACTATGAGAGCGAATTATAGGCAATCTGTGCGAAATAAGTACTCTGGGGCTGAAATGCCAAGCCTAGTATTAACTATCTTGGAAGCAATGCCAAGCCTAGTATTTAACTATCTTGGGAACATACAGTAAGACAACCCCTTGTCTTAGGATTACAATACTTGAATCCCACCCAGCTTCCTCTCTGAGAAGTTGAACAATTATAATAAATGGGCCAGAATATCCTGGCAAGCTCGCCAATAAATTGTCAACCTCGGGTGATGTCGATGGAGGAAGGACTAGCGCACAGCCCAAACACACTCACAGCTTGCTTACAATCTCATTCATATATCATGCATTCGTCACATCAAACCACTAGTAAAGTCTATAACTTTACTACACAATGATCATAGAACGAAACATCAATGCATATGGAATCAAATGAAATAAAACATTCTCTCTTTCCTGAACTTCACAAAATCATTTATCTAAAACATCATTAACTAACCCGGGTATAAATAGATTTCTACTTTACCTGGCCAGGTGATCTTAACTATTCACGAATCACTGTCTTTTCTTTTCTTTTCTTTTTCTTTTCACTGTCACTTTCACAACACGACACAGCTGCTGGCACTGGTGTTGGTCTGATTGCACCGGTCAAGCTGGACTGCTGGCGTTGGTCAGGCTGGACTGCTGATGAAAGTGGCGCTGGCCAAGTACGAGGTCGAACCCCCAGTGAGGATAGAACAGTGACTATCAACATCGATCTGTTCTCCTTTCTTTCTTCCTGCATTAACGCATTGCACTCTCTCTCTCTCTCTTCTAGTCTGCTCTTATCAAATGGACATGGTTGCTTTTCTTTTCTTTTTTTTTCTTTTCTTTCTTTTCTTCTTCATTGATTAGCAACTCTCTCTCTCTCCATATCTCTCCTCAGTCCTTCCTCTGCAGACTATCTCATGCTAATCTCTCAACTTGGTTCTCTCTCTCCTCCCCTCATCTCTCTGCTTTTCTCTCAAGCAGACCTAGAACCTCTCCCTCTCTCTGTCTCTCTGTTCGTTCTCCCCCTCGTTCTCCCGTTCTCTCACTCTCACATCCTCTTTATTCGTTCCGATCTGTCCAAAAGGGCGAGTACCATTGGTCAGTATTTTACCGCCCTGACACCCGAAGTTATCTCCCTCTAATTCCATTGGATATTCAAATCATGACAGTCACGCCGACACGCCTTACTCTCTGTGGTGGTCAATTGGTCATCTAATTGATTAGCTAGATTTCACCCCCACCACACACTACTTCCCCCCTTTCCTACTTAACTGGCGACTTTGGCTTAAGTCGTGGACACTGGTCACTCTAAAGTGGCTAGCTGAGTCTGGGTGGGCGCCACGACGTCTAACTAACAATGACGCTGGTTCCACAAATTGGCCGGCTGAGTCTGAGCCAGGCTCTACGACTCGTCTCGCTAGACATCGAGGCGTCGGTCAAAACGGCTTAGTCAGTCTGGGTGGATCGTACCGTCTCTGTGAGGCCTCTCCATTAAGCTTAAT
Organism: Conus ventricosus; assembly: GCA_018398815.1. NCBI lineage: Eukaryota > Metazoa > Mollusca > Gastropoda > Neogastropoda > Conidae > Conus > Conus ventricosus. Next base: position 10,813,457 of record CM031625.1, on the reverse strand, counting down.
TGGCCGGATCCGAAACATGGGCCCGGTCTACGTGGCGCCAAGATGTCTGCGTTTGGACTTATGTCCAGTCGAAGTGGCCGGCGACTCCCCAAGTTGGGTTGTTTCATTTTTTTTGTCCGTGACAAGTACTTTGAGTTCCACTGTTCCTCATTCGGCTGATGTTACTGGCGACATGAAAGATGACACAGAACCTGCCTCCCAGTAAAGGTTGCGTATGTTGCTGGAGTCCTGAAGCGCTTTGTGCACTCTGTTATCAAGGTCAGTGTTGACCAGAATGTGAGAGAGAAGACAGCCCATGTCACATCAGCTGTGTAAAAAGGCGTTGCAAAAGATAATCTATCAGCAAACAAAATGAGAGAGCGCTGATCTCCGCCGTGATGGAACTGATTTTAAATCCACCCTGGCAGTCAGTTCATAAAATAAGTGTTTTTTTCCCTCGTGAAGAACGAATTGTTGATATGGACTGGAATTATTCCATGTGTACCTTTTTTCATCGAATAGGCAAAACACGATGTGTCAACGTATGTATCATTTTAAAAATCGGAAATGAAATGAGGTAGGGAACAGTAAACGATAAACAGTAAACAAGTGGAGTGTGTTTTGCTCCCATAAGGAAACCTAACACAGAGTAACTTTTATTCAAGACTGGCACAGCCTTTTAAACTTGAATAAAGTCAGACAAAATACATAGACGAACAATCTAATAGTGGGGGAAAAACAAGTGCAGGTCAACAACTGAACTGTCTGGCAAAGATTCGGACTTGAGGAGAGGGGAGTTTGAAGATGGAGAAACTGGGAAAATGAAATTAAAAAAAAAAAAAAAAAATGTTACAGATATGAAAACTCTTCACTAGCTGCATAAGGGAACCATCGCAATCCATTTTGAAGGCAGATATAATTTTATTTGTATTGCCTGCTCCGAGGCCTTTCGCCCGCTGGATCGGGACTCATCAGGGAGACACGGCTGGTTGTGTCTGCGCTCCCGGCGTCAAATAGAGACACACCACAGTCCATAATACTGTGGTGTTCTCACCACCATGGGTGCAAAAAGGAATCCAATAGCACCCCCAGAGCAGCCAGCGAAGAGTAGTAAATGCAACCAAACGAAAGTGTGGGGGGGAAAAAAAAGTTGCTGTAAAACTAAAGCCATTATGCAAATAATATAAAATGTAGGGGACAGTCTTTGAGCCTACGCCTGAGGATCCACCCAAAGATGCAAGGGAGATCAAAAGACAAACACACAGACGGACAGAAACAAATACCCTCAATTTAATCAAAGCAAAATCGGAAATGAAATGAGGTAGGAACAGTAAACGATAAACAGTAAACAAGTGGAGTGTGTTTTGCTCCCATAAGGAAACCTAACACAGAGTAACTTTTATTCAAGACTGGCACAGCCTTTTAAACTTGAATAAAGTCAGACAAAATACATAGACGAACAATCTAATAGTGGGGGAAAAACAAGTGCAGGCCAACAACTGAACTGTCTGGCAAAGATTTGGACTTGAGGAGAGGGGAGTTTGAAGATGGAGAAACTGGGAAAATGAAATTTAAAAAAAAAATGTTACAGATATGAAAACTCTTCACTAGCTGCATAAGGGAACCATCGCAATCCCTTTTGAAGGCAGATATATTTGTATTGCCTGCTCCGAGGCCTGATGAGTCCCGATCCAGCGGGCGAAAGGCCTCGGAGCAGGCAATACAAATATATCTGCCTTCAAAAGGGATTGCGATGGTTCCCTTATGCAGCTAGTGAAGAGTTTCATATATGTAACATTTTTTTTTTTTAATTTCATTTTCCCAGTTTCTCCATCTTCAAACTCCCCTCTCCTCAAGTCCAAATCTTTGCCAGACAGTTCAGTTGTTGGCCTGCACTTGTTTTTCCCCCACTATAGATTGTTCGTCTATGTATTTTGTCTGACTTTATTCAAGTTTAAAAGGCTGTGCCAGTCTTGAATAAAAGTTACTCTGTGTTAGGTTTCCTTATGGGAGCAAAACACACTCCACTTGTTTACTGTTTATCGTTTACTGTTCCCTACCTCATTCATTTCCGATTTGCTTTGATTAAATTGAGGGTATTTGTTTCTGTCCGTCTGTGTGTTTGTCTTTTGATCTCCCTTGCATCTTTGGGTGGATCCTCAGGCGTAGGCTCAAAGACTGTCCCCTACATTTTATATTATTTGCATAATGGCTTTAGTTTTACAGCAACTTTTTTTTCCTCCCCACACTTTCGTTTGGTTGCATTTACTACTCTTCGCTGGCTGCTCTGGGGGTGCTATTGGATTCCTTTTTGCACCCATGGTGGTGAGAACACCACAGTATTATGGACTGTGGTGTGTCTCTATTTGACGCCGGGAGCGCAGACACAACCAGCCGTGTCTCCCTGATGAGTCCCGATCCAGCGGGCGAAAGGCCTCGGAGCAGGCAATACAAATATATCTGCCATCAAAACGGATTGCGATGGTTCCCTTATGCAGCTAGTGAAGAGTTTTCATATCTGAAACATTTTTTTTTTTTAATTTCATTTTCCCAGTTTCTCCATCTTCAAACTCCCCTCTCCTCAAGTCCAATCTTTGCTAGACAGTTCAGTTGTTGGCCTGCACTTGTTTTTCGCCCACTATTAGATTGTTCGTCTATGTATTTTGTCTGACTTTATTCAAGTTTAAAAGGCTGTGCCAGTCTTGAATAAAAGTCACTCTGTGTTAGGTTTCCTTATGGGAGCAAAACACACTCCACTTGTTTACCATTTTTAAAAAGTTTTGAGATTCCCGCAAAAGATGTTTATTTGTCCGCATTCATCAGTTTGTTCATATTCAACAGGAAGTTTGTAATAAATTCATCAGTAAGTATCTCACCAGTAAACAGAGCTTGGAGCTGGCGTTTGATCCGTAGGGGAAGTAATTGTTGGTAATACCCTAAGGAGTTACTTCCCGTGAACTTTAAGTCTTGCAGAACGGCCAAGAATCCACAGTTTGACCCGGACCTGCGACGCGGATAAGCCTCCAACAATAATGAGTCCATCCCTTGGCCACTTTCCACTTTTTGACAAAGTTTGGTTGCAATAGGTTTGATGGTTACTGAGTAATATTGCTGAAGTGTAAACAAACCAACCAAGAGGGTGGAAACGCCACTTCCTCGACGGAGGGAATGATTTTAGTGAGTCGAATTTCGTCAGCTGGCTCTGTTGCCATTCTTTGACTGATGGCTTGATGAAGCCGTCGCCAAGTAAGTGTTCTTGTTGCCTGTTGTATGTCCTCGTGTTGTGTGTCTGTGGACAGGGAGGTACTGTGAGGAGGAGATCAACGAATGTCAGTACAGCCCCTGCCAGCACAACGCCACCTGTGTGGACCGTGTGTCCTCGTTTACCTGTGTCTGCCCTCCTGGATTTACAGGTAAACAATATTATTTCTGCTGGTATTGTATTACTTTGTGTTATATGTGCGTTTGATTGTGTTGTCTTCAGGGTATCGCTACGTTACCTGTGTGGACCATTATATTCTTGATTGTCTGTCTCAGTCCTTGTGGTTTTTACAGGTGTATTGTTTTGTTTTGCCTTGTTACGCTGTGTGATGCGCACGTGTTCCTGGAGTCATAGGCAGAGGGTTTTGTATCGTGCTGCATTGTACTGTTTTGTTTTGTATTGTACTGTGTTGTGTCGTATTTCATTGTACTTTGGTGTACTCTGTTGTACTGTACTGTACTGGATTGTATTGAGTTGTATTGCTACGCTAACTGTGTAGATCGTGTCCATTTATTTCATGGGTGTCAATGTTCCAGTATTTCTCTAAAGGAGTGTTTTGCATTGTGTTGTTTTGCGTGTTGTTATTCTATCTATGTTGAATTTGTCCACTGATTGACCCTTCAGTGCTCTTGGACTAATGGCTAAGGTGATTTGTGTTGCGCTGCATTATGCGGCTTTATGTTGTATTGTTACAGTACCTGTGTTGACTATGCTCTTGTCTGTATCTGCCTTTGTGCTCAGGAAATAATCTCAATATGAAAGCTTGTAGCGTGACCTTGACTACTGGCTAAACGCAGTGACCTAGAACAAAGGTCTGTCTGTTACTTGAACAAAGTTTCGGGACACAGCGGGCGTGAATAGTTAACAAATATGGAGACTTCTTTTAAAATGAGAATCAGTAAGGATGAGGATGATGAAGATGATGCTGTGATGTTCCACTCTGGTCTCAGACCACATGACATAGCTGTGTTCCACGCGGACATTCATGATATAGCCGGGCGCCAACCAGGCCCGATACATGCAGACACCTGCGGTATCAGTCAGAAAATTTAAAGCGACACTCTCAAAGGCGCTTTCATTAAAAGATAAAACTCAGCTGTATGGTTCAAGTCTTTCCATTTAGGCCCTGAACAGGCTGAAGACAGACGCCTGCCAAGGCCAAACTATCCCGCACATGAGTGGCTCTGATGGGAATCGAACCCCGGGCATCCCAGCCCCCGTAAGTCTTCGACGCTAACAACTGCTCCACGGCGAGGTGGTCAGGGGAAATTCTGCTTATACAAGTCGAGTGATTTTATCCTAGGAGTTGTCTGGAAAAGGATGGGGGTTAAAAAGGAAATAGTTTTGTGGTGGAATACCACCGTTATTCTGTGTTAGATGCCATGACCCACCCCCTCTGATTTGTCGTTTGAATCACGTGTAGATCGTGCACTCTGTGAGCAGTAACATGTTCACATACAAAGGCCTTGACTTGTTACTAAAAGGGAAATGTGAACATAACAACAGTAAACAGAACAGTCCAGATGGCAGGTACAAATTGAATAAGGAAACTGAACAGATTTTAAAGGATAATTATTATTATTATCGTTCCGCCGGGCAAACAAATTACACGACAAAGCGCGACGCGTTTCCACCTGATTGCCCTGAACATTGCTTCTCTTGCCTGAAGAAGACCGAAGAGGTACTTTGTCTTCTGGTTCGTTTGTCTCTTCTGTCCGGCGGACTGATCAGTTTTCTTTTAAATGTGTTTCGGTTTCCCCCTGCAGTCACTTCACTTTGAAACCAATCGAACAGAATTTTGCGAGATATGAAAAAGAAAATCTTAATTTTGTATATGAGTAGGAAACGGAATCAGAGAGAAAGACCTTTCTCTCTGTCTCTCTCTCTCTCTCTCTCTCTCTCTCTCGCTCTCTCTCTCTCTCTCTCTCTCTCTCGCTCTCTCTCTCGCTCTCTCTCTCGCTCTCTCGCTCTCTCTCTCTCTCTCTCACTCTCTCGCTCGCTCTCTCTCTCTGCTCTCTCTCTCTCTCTCTCTCTCTCTCTCTCTCTCTCTCTCTCTCTTTCTCTCTCTCTCTCTCTCTCTCTGGCCGCCAGGCCTGACTCTTGGTGTCCTTTTCGCTGTGTGCAGGCAGACTGTGTGAAGTGGACAGAGACGACTGTCAGTCCCAGCCCTGCCCACAGGGCAGCACCTGTGTGGACCGCCCTGGGGCATTCACCTGTCTCTGTCCTCCCGGGGTCACAGGTGGACGACTCTGTCTGTCTCTGTCTGTCTGTCTGTCTCTCTCTCTAGCTCTGTCTCTCTCAGACTTGCTTAGAGCGAAGCGTATTTGTTAAGTATTCTGTGGTCTCTGTCCTTCTTGAGTCACAGACGGTGTACATGTTCCTCAGTGCGTGCGTGCGACTGTTTTTACGTGTCTGTCTGTATCTGTGTCTCTGTGTGTCTGCAAGAGAGAGAGAGAGAGAGAGAGAGAGAGAGAGACTGTATGAATATGTGTGTACGTTGTCCGTTGACCCCTTTTCACATACCTCCTCTAGGGGTCAGAATCTGAAAAGGTGGCAGTGTGTTTTAAGTACACGGCAGCCTATAACACAGACATTATGCAGTTTCACATTCCGAAGGGACTTCTTGAATGGTCTTTCATCACTAGGACCCAAAATAAATGAAAGCAGGGATATAGCATCAGTATTGTACACCATGAGTTCTTTGTTTCAGAATTGAAACCTGTAAAGGCATTAGTATTCGTCTGGAATGAAAATAAATTCCCAAACTGCAGTGCAGTGTTTTCTGTCTGATACTTCGCAAAGGTCGTTTAGTCTGTGTAAATCAACACGTAAGCACTGAACGCTAGCATAATAGAATCAATGATGAGTTTAAAAACGGTTTCAATGCACCATTCTACATTTTCTCGTCATCCGTTCATTATCGTTTTTCTCTTTTTGGTCAGCAGAAATTTTGTTTCCTGCTTATTTCTTTGATTGTTTTTTTGTTTCTTTATTTATGCTTTTCCCCTTTACAAGAACTCCCTTTTATAATGATAATTTACAGGAAAAAAAGTTGGTGTTTCAGTTATCCTTAATATTGTGAAGATGATTGCTCGTGTTGGTTTTGGTGTTGTGTGTGTGTGTGTGTGTGTGTGTGTAGATGGTTATGCTCGTTATTGAACTATTACCAAACATCTCTCAATACCAGGTCCCCGGTGTGACACCAACATCGACGAATGCCACTCGTCCCCTTGCCAACATGGCGGACTGTGCACCGAAAACGATGACGTCGGCTTTTCCTGCAGCTGTCCGGGCGGCATAGCCGGTGAATCGTGCGACGAAGTCCGAACAGCCGACTTCAACGGCTTTCACGTGCTGAGCTTACCGCCACTGACACAGCTCGCTGAGGAGGAAGGGGAGGATAAAGGGGAATCAGCGAGGAGGAAGAGGGAGGCAGAGTCTTCTGCCCTACACGTTCGGTTGATCCTGACTACCACTGTACCGAAAGGAGTTGTACTATTTGCGTCTGGGGTAAGTGAGAGCATACTTACAAAATAAACATCAATCGCGGCATGTTGGATCTATTGTGCTTGAGCAGAAAGTAACAACGGTACCAATCAGAAACAGAAATCACTTTTCGACCTCTAGGCTTTTAAACACAACATTCATCTTGTTTCCTAGTTTTTAAATAGATTATAAACGGAAAGCAGTAGATAGAAAGGTGTTTAAACTTTGCGTTTCATCTCTGTTTCTTTTATTTCATATTGATGTATGTGCCGGACTAACATGATGGGGGGATTCTGACAAGTTACTCGGGACTGGCATTTATCTTTTGGGTCGCGCACGTGGACGTGAGCGTTTCTTTTGACGCTGTCCCATCTGCCGAGCCCTGTCGGTGTCACTCTTAATCCTGCGTCGTTCCCCTTGATTCGCTTCCTTAGTAGTATCATCATGATTTATCGTCATCATCACCATCATCATCACCATCATCATTATCATCATCATTGTCTCCAGAAACCAGCCTCCGTGGCCAAGTGGTTAGCGTCGCGGACTCCCGGCTGGGAGGTCGTGGGTTCGATTCCCATTAGTTTTGTGGGTCCTCCCCAGAGTTAAGTTTGCTACGGGCTCAGTTGGGAAGACAGGGATCACACAGCCGAGTTTCATTCTCTTAACGGATGTGTCTCTGAGAGTGCTGCTCAAATTTCCTGACCAACACTGCAGGTGTCTGTATCTCTTGTGCCTAGTTGGCGCCTGGTTATATTATGAAATTCAGCATAGAGTACAGCCCTGTCATGCAGTCTCAGACCGGAATGGAAATCCATAGCATCATCTTAATCATCCTCATTCTCATCGATCAGCATTAAAAAAAAAAGTATCAAATTCTGCGGCCCTTTATGCCCTGCTCTCATGGTGACCTCAGTTTCGATGTCCTCTCCACGTCTATAGCCTTGGGTTTGATTCCGTCAGGGTCACCGGTATCGGCGAGTCCATGGGGGCTGTCGTTGGATGGACGTGGTGGGGCCCTTCGGAGAGAGAGCTGACTCACGCCAGCTCTTCAACTAAGCAATTATTGTCGTCAGTAGGGGGGCTTAGTAAGTGGTGTGCTACGTATTTTGGATCAGAACAGGCGCCACTGAACACCTTCGAAGTGACTCGGCGGCAGTGCAGCGTCTGCTTCCGTGGGTTGCCTCCTGACGACTTGACATTGACTGCTCCCTGTGGATTACCGGTACCGGGGCTGCGCGGGTTGGGTCGGGCTGTGGCTGTGGGCAGGGTGTCGGAATGAGCGGCGTGGGTGCAATGCCACTAAGGTGGCACAGAAGATGGGACAGCAAAAAAAGAAATCATTGTTTCCAGACGTCCTCTTCCGGCCACCCTCAGCATCTGTCCCTGGAACTCCTCTCCAAGTCTCTCCACGTCTCCCAGAGCGACGGCGCCTACATGCTCAGATCCCACCTGCCTCTGCCTGACCCCGTCCTTGACCTCTACAGCCTTACCGTGGAGCTGACCCTGGCCACCTCCGGGACCAACGTGACCTTGGACCCACACCGGTGCGCGGCGAACGCCACGTGGTGTCGGCGCGCGCTGTCGGCGCCGGCGAACGCGACAGCGCTGCGGCTGAGTGGCGTGCTGTACATGGGCGGGGTGACAGGGGTGACTGCCTACATGAGGAGCGTCATGGGCATCCTGGCTGGGTTCACTGGATGCTTAGGGGTGAGTGCAGGCCAAAGGGTTCTTTTTTATTTTAATTACAGAGTGTAATGGTGAGAAGATGAATAGCAAAACTAGGAGGAGTAGGCGGTTGAAGAGAAATGGAAGAGCAGCAACAACAGCAATAGTTACAATTGATAGAAGAATTATAGCAAAAATAGGAGAGGTGAAAAGTTGAAGATAAGAGTAAGAGAAGCTGCAGCAGTAGTTGTAGACGTGTTTACTTATGAAAGATAACAGACTCTTGAAAACTAGCTGTTCTAGGATTTATTGTTGCAGTCGGTAGTGACATACACAAAGTTCAAGTGCTCTTGAACGCAGGTTGCCAATACTGATACAGAATGCCTTGTTATTCAAAAGAACCAGTAGTAAGGGTAAGCATGTGCACGTTACATTGACGGCAGTAGTAGCAGCAGCAACGCTGCCAGCAGCAGCACCAGCAACGACAGCTGCGGTGGTTGGGATGTTGACAAAGCTTGTAGCAACAATTGCTATGACCACTCTGGAATGGGAAGCAGCATTAGCAGCAGTCGTCATACTTGTAGTAGCCGCAGCGACGTAAGGGTGGTTTGGTAGAGTATGTTATACGTGTTGTAGGTGGTGGGATCGATGGCCTATTTAGGAGATGCAACATGGACACTGCAGTTATGTTCACCTGATTGCTGTGAGGTTGGTGACGGATGATTTTTACATTATTGACTGGGTGGCGCTTAGCAGGACCAGAGGCAGCAATACTTCTGATGTATCAGTAGTAGCGGCAACAACAGCAAGCATCCTGTTTGAAGCTGGGTAGAACAGCAGTGCCATTAGCAATATTTTCTACAGTCAGCATCAGCAGTAGTAGTCATATAGGGGGCTACTCACACATCTGCGGAATGCTGTCAAGCTTGCTCGCCGCCGAAATTAAGATACGAAGGACCGCTGGTCCACACCCAATGATAAACCTTTAGCAGTCTTATTCCCATTGTTACAGGGCTTTGACTAGGTGAAGGTGTGTATCATCTGAGCGGGAGGGAGATGTAGGTGACGAAGCTGTTGGAAGAGAGCAATCCCACCCTGTCGATCACAGAAGCCAGATGCCGCTACAGTAGTAGTAGTGGTAGTAGTAGTAGTAGTAGTAGTAGTAGTAGTAGTAGCAGTGTTAGTAATAGAAGTAGCAGTGGTGGTAGTAGAAGTAGCAGTTGTAGTAGTAGCTGTTGTTGTTGCTGTAGCAGCAGCAGCAGCAGTTGTAGTGATAGTCGTAGCAGTAGTAGTAGCAGTAGTGGACGATAACAGAATCTTGAAAACCAGCAGCCCTGAGATTTGGATCTAGCACATTTGATGGTAAGGAGGCAAAATCCTGGTCCGCCTTCACACAGATTTCTACTTCTGATACAGGAAGGCTTATTACACTAATGAACTCATAACGAGGGTAAGCATACTGACATTGCATGCAGTAGTAGTCGCAGTAGTAGTGGCAGCAGCAGCAGTATTACGTATATAGAGGCAGCACCAGTAATGGCACTGGCGGCGGCAGCATGATATGCAATTGTTGTATGTAATATACTTGTAGCATGAACAGTAGCAGCAGCAGCAGTAATGATGGTAATAGTGCTGGCAAGCAATGGCAGAAGCAGTAGTGGCCGTTTCTCTGTCAGCACCAGCTGCTTCAGCTCCAGAGCACGTAGTATCTGTGCCAGCTGCGATAGAAGTAATTGAGTCAGCGGTAATTTCAGCTGTAGTTGCTCCAGCAGGTGTGGCACTATTAGCTGAACAACATAGCAGTCCTTGCGGAAAGAGGAAGACAATAGGGAAGGTATCGCTGTGGCACTGTTCAGGATACCTATGGACAGAAGGATCACAGACACTTAGACCAAACTGAATCGTTTATATCATAATCCGTTTGCTTGGTTGGCTATGGCCAGGTAGCCGACTGGTTGGCTGTGGCCAGGTAGCCGACTGGTTGGCTATGGCCAGGTAGCCGACTGGTTGGCTGTGGCCAGGTAGCCGACTGGTTGGCTGTGGCCAGGTAGCCGACTGGTTGGCTGCAAGGTGTCAGTGCGTCTGTTAAAAAAGATCTGTTCCATAGCCTCTGGGCCATTGGCACAATGACATGTTAGAAGTCCACCGTGTCTGGGGCTGGGCATGATACAAGGTAGCGCCCATCCCTCTCCTTTAGATGCTGTACCCTTCCGTGACCGGAATCGAGTACCCATTTAGTGCCGGGTGGACAGAGAAGGTTTTCAGGCTGTAAAATGCCCGTTATGACCATTCAGCTCTGCAGGCAAACGTTCTAACGATTTTACTGCGGGCCCCTCAGTTGTGTATATACTGTCCCTCGTTTGATTATGTATTTCCACGAATACCCCCAGCAAAATCTGAACTACGGGTTACCGTTTTGTTTCGTTTTGTTTTCAGAACCTGGTGGTCAACGGCCGTCTTGTTAACCTGATGCCGTCCCTCTCCGGCCCAACCAACTCCACGTCCACGGACACCCCCACGACACCCGCCTCGCCCCAGTCCCTCCAGCCCACGGCGGGCTGCACGAGCCACACCCCGTGTTTGGCCAGCACGTGCCTGAACGGAGGCCGCTGCGTGGACGATTGGACCAGCCAGTCATGTGACTGCGTCACGGGCTACACGGGGGTCACGTGCGCCTTCCAAAACATGGCGCACTTCAATAGCCAGTCCATGATGCATTTCGGCAGCTACGCGGAAATTACCGAGATCTCATTCTGGTTGTCAGCGACGGAACCTTCAGGACTGATTCTGTACACTGTGAGTGTGTGTGTGTGTGTGTGTGTGTGTGTGTGTGTGTGTGTGTGTGTGTGTGAAGTGGGGGTGGGGGTGTCGGGGAAGGGCGGGAAGGGGGTGTGGCTGGAGAGTATGACTGGTGCACAGAGTGACTGGCAATCAGATGACGTCAATGTTTTTGGTACATGGAGTAAAGTCTGGCGGCAGCATGTGATGTTCCAATAATACTTTTATTATTGTTTTATATATAATATAAGAGTTATGTATTTGTACGATAGAAATTGCGTGCTTTTGAAAATGTTGCTTGTGGTCATATGCTGTATTTGGTTTTTTTTTGTTTTTGTTTTTTTTTGGGGGGGGTTATGAGGGCAGAATGTAAAAAAGCAGAAAACGTTATTCTTTCACCCCCAATCAAGATAATTTTGACTTGACATGATTAGAAAAGGTTCTTCTCCCTCTGATCTCCATGCCATAGAGACAGCATGTGCTTTGTTCCTTTAGTAGGAAAGGAACGATGGGGGGGGGGGGGGGGGGGGGGGGGGGAGCGGATGAGCGATGGAGTGATAGCTGGGTTGGGGGGTTGGAAGGGGAGGGGCTTCTGTTGTCTCCATTACAGAGACACAGTTGAAAGCGACCAACACGGCATGTTCGTGGGGGCCATAGGGGACAGTGTTTTAAGTATTGGCTCAAATGCCTTGATCTACGTCTTTGTTTGGCATTGGGCGATTCTGTGTGCACCATCTCTGGACTTGACATTTGTATGTTTTAAGATTTAGAGAAAGAGGTTGCACTTCTTTTTTTTTGCCATGAGCCTTTAAGGAAAACGACATAGTGGGCTGGTATACCCATCTTGTTCAGTTAGTTTGGTTGGTTGTAGCGTTTGACTGGTTTGATGGAGTTCAGTGGCTGGTTGGGCTGAGTTTAGTTGATTGGCTGAGTCTTGTTTGTTTGAATGGCGTTTCACTGGTTTGATGGGTGCATTTCTGTGGGCTGTTCGCGTGGACTTTGGTTAGCTGGCTGTCGGATATATTGTGGCTGGTTAGTATCATTGATTTCAGTTGATTAATGGATTGGGTTTTGTTTTCTGGGTGGCTGGGTGAATTGTTTTGTAAGTTAGCTAGTTAGATGGATTTGGGAATTGGCTTTGTTGGGTGGATTTGTTCAGTTAGTTCAGTTGGTAAGATGGATTTTGCCTGGTTGACTGATTGGGCGGATTTTGGTTTGTTGGCTGGTTGGATGAATTTGGTTTAATTGGCTGTTTGGATGAATTTGGTTTAACTGGCTGGTTGGATGAACTTGGTTTAACTGGCTGGTTGGATGAATTTGGTTTAACTGGCTGGTTGGATGAATTTGGTTTAACTGGCTTGTTGGATGAACTTGGTTTAACTGGCTGGTTGGATGAATTTGGTTTAACTGGCTGGTTGGATGTTTCTGGTTTTGTTGGCTGGCTGATTGAAGTAGGGCAAGATGATTTGTGGCAAAGTTTGAAGGCCCGGTTGGCTCCCTTGATCTGGAGGCTTTGGTTAGTTGTCTGATCGCATGGTTCTCTCATTTGGAACTTTCACATTGGATTCTAGTTTGCTATACCTGTCAGCAGAAAGTCTGCAGTACTACTCTGGTATTATCAACATGGAATGAGAGTGTGCAGTATGGGGCGGGTTAAAAGTGGAGCGGAGTGGATAGGTGGGGGTCCACGGTGTCAGGTTGATTCGTGAGACTGACTGGCTGACTCGTACCTTTCTTCACTTAATAATATGAGTTTAACGGGTGCTGTTTGCCGCCTGCTAGAAACGTTTCCTTTAGAAGACACCTTATATCAGTCGACATTAAGGTCGGTTTAATTGGAATCATTGTATATTCAATTTCTGTCCATTCCCGGAGCAATACCAATATTTGCTCACAATCATCTCCGTTTTATCTCCACCCAGACTGTGGAAAACACAAGACCCTTAAAACCTTGCCTTGTTTGTTCTGAAGCGTATGAGTAGGAAACAGTTCTCGGTATTTCTATACCTCCTTCTACGACAGATCTTTTTTTTGTCAAAAGTGGATAGTACTCGGTTGTAAGAGATGCTAGTAGCATGTAAAATGCCAGGGATCAGCTGACTGAGGGACTGCCACGAATCAAAATCAATGTTTCACACAGAAACTTTCCTATGATATGGAGACTTGACGGGGACGCAAAATTTTCTCAAATTTTTTGTCGAATTGTACTGTCGGAAGATGAAAATGTGAAAAGAGAAAGAGTGCGTGCGTGCGTGCTTGCATGCGTGCGTGTGTGCGTGTGTGTGTGTGTGTGCGCATGCGCGTGCGTGCGTGTGGTGTGTGTGTGTGTGTGTGTGTTATTATCATCCAATAACCACGCCACCAATTGTTGTCGCCCCCCTCCGCCCCCCTCCCCACCACCAGCTTACGACCGACATGCTGGCCCTGATGCTGGACGAGGGTCAGCTTCGCCTGCAGATCGTGTCACGTGACTCGGACAAAGTGAGCCTCGTGGGCGGTAATCTGACCAACGGGGACTGGTTCCAGGTGACCGTTACGGTTGGCAACGGACGATACTCCATGCAAGGTGAGAGACTGTGGTGCTGTGATAGTGTAAGCTGACATCGATCACCGGCCATGTCCACCTTAAAGGTCCTTAACGGACGAGACGGTGAAAGAACGCAGCACTCTGGAAAAGGTTGAACCGATAATGAAAGTTAATTTTACCTCCAGGGGAAGCAATTGTGGGGACGAATTGAAGATTTACCTCCCATATTTGCTGGTATTTCTTGTAATGGAATATGAAAAATACAAAATCTCATCGCTTTTATTTTCTGGAAAGTGTTGATATTATATGACGATACATTACTTCATAATATTGATATTTGACCTGAAGGTTACGTCAGGATATCGAACGAGAAATGGACTGTCTGCATTACAGCCACACCATTTTACACCCATGAATGGCCTTTCTCTCTCTGGTTGACCGTCAAGCTGACTGATGAGGCTGAGTTGCCTTGGCCGTGCAACTCGGCGGCATCTGTCCCACATAAGCTTCAGGGTAACTCTCGCTGAAGGCGGGCTCAATTGCAGATTACCGAATATCGTATATTTACGTGAAACTGGATTTAAAAGGTTTTTTTTTGGCAGACAGACAAATAAATAAAACAACACGATGCGGCTGAAAATGACCTGTGTGGAGGTAACAATGAGAAATGAAAAGAGGAAGTGGCGACTTTGCTGCACTTGTTTTGTAAAGAGTGCACCAACTGCAGGCCAGAACAGAAGCAAGAGAATGTGTGCTGGTTTATTAGATCACCAGACGTGGAACAAAGGCATGACGATACAGATATCACCGTTCTCCTTTTTTGTTGAGCAGGGCATTTTTATTTGTTTTGCCTCTGAAACAGTGCAGGATGGAAGTACGTTGCTTCTCTGTATGATTGCTCGTTCGCTTCTTTCTGTGGATGTTTGTTCATTTCGTTCATCTATGGATGTTTGTTCATTTCGTTCATCTATGGATGGTTGTTCATTTCGTTCATCTATGGATGTTTGTTCATTTCGTTCATTTGGCCGTTCGTTTCTCCTGCTTCAGCTCCTGCATGGGGTCGTCCCCGTGGGGATGTCGAAAGTTCTAGCACAAACTGTATCTGGCCTGCTGCAGGTTTTGTGCCTGTTACTTCCCCTTTCCTGTGGCTTTCCTTGGTTCCGCTTTCTTTTTCTTTGTCTTTTATTCCAGTACTGTTTGTCAGCTTTTGTGGCCAGTTCCTCTGTCTTTGTTCAAAAAAATCTTTTTACAGTTTTCTTCTCTGGTCACACTGTGTAGTGTGCCAGCTTTTTGCAGTAATCTGTTGATCAGGTAGTGATGCAGAACATATTTTCCAATGTAGACCCTTCTACAATGCGTACATGCCTGTGTGGCTTTCACATGTTTGTTGTGTACGTTACATTTTAACGCGGTCAGTATTTTGGTACGCCTTTTTGTAACCGGGGAGTGGGGGGGAGGGGGGCTGGTGGGGGGAGGAGGAGGAGGGGGGGGGGATTAAGTGGAATAGCTGGCAGCTTCAGGACGCCCTGATGCTACTAGCTTTAAGGGTGTCAGTAGTTTCAGTTAACTGATATAAACATGTAGATATTTTTTCTCATCTTTGCTCCGTTCCTCAGGCTGGCGTTTTTGTTTCAGTAGTGTGGCGGCCCCGAAAAGGGCCCCATGTGGTCAAACTGGCTCAAGCAGTAACACTCAAAATGTAGGTAGTCGTTCCACCATCCACCGGAACGTCTAAAAGTTGGGTTGTTCGTTGATTTCTGTCGTTCATTGCCAGCAAACGGAGGGACGGGAGAGAAGGTTGACAAGAAGAACGGTTAATAGTTATTTCTCATGTTTCAAGCGATCAACTGAGATCCTTGTTTCAAGCGATCAGCTGAGATCCTATGTTCAGAAGGGATTTCTCTGAACACCAGTTCATCGCAGCCAGTGTCGTCACAAACGGTTGAAAGAGGTGTGTTGAACATCGTCGTTGTTGTCCCTTGACTGTAGACCACCAAGGTCGTTGTGACGTCATAGCTTCGAATTCGGCAGGTGTCAAACATTTGCATGGCCATTTTCGTTGCCCCTTTCAGCATGTTGTTTGTTATTGTGCTCGAAGATAATAAACTCCGGTTCAGATTTCAAAATCTACAACATACAGCGAAAAGCACCAGGGCGATGGTCCCTGGCGACGCTCTTTGGGGGAAAAAGTCCTATTGGCAAAGACACAGGGCGGTGTGCACGTTGGTTCCTTTATACATGGTCTGTTCATTTACGTGCATGATTTTATGCTCTGAATAGGATTGAATGTCATTGTCTTGTCGACAGCTTAATTAAAGACTGTTGCTAGAATTCTCTCCTCTCCCCCTCCGCCATTCAGAAACTTAGCAATCATGTCGTCATCCCAGTCATCATTTTAACTGTGTTGTGCCGTGTGTCCCAGTGTACAGGGAGAGAGACGGTCATCACAGTCATTATCACTGTGTGTTGTGCCGTGTGTCCCAGTGTACAGAGAGAGTGACGGTCATCACAGTCATTATCACTGTGTGTTGTGCTGTGTGTCCCAGTGTACAGGGAGAGAGACGGTCATCACAGTCATTATCACTGTGTGTTGTGCTGTGTGTCCCAGTGTACAGGGAGAGAGAGAGAGACGGTCATCACAGTCATTATCACTGTGTGTTGTGCTGTGTGTCCCAGTGTACAGGGAGAGAGAGAGTGACGGTCATCACAGTCATTATCACTGTGTGTTGTGCTGTGTGTCCCAGTGTACAGGGAGAGAGAGAGAGACGGTCATCACAGTCATTATCACTGTGTGTTGTGCTGTGTGTCCCAGTGTACAGGGAGAGTGACGGTCATCACAGTCATTATCACTGTGTGTTGTGTTGTGTGTCCCAGTGTACAGGGAGAGAGACGGTCATCACAGTCATTATCACTGTGTGTTGTGCTGTGTGTCCCAGTGTACAGGGAGAGAGAGAGAACGGTCATCACAGTCATTATCACTGTGTGTTGTGCTGTGTGTCCCAGTGTACAGGGAGAGAGAGAGAGACGGTCATCACAGTCATTATCACTGTGTGTTGTGCTGTGTGTCCCAGTGTACAGGAGAGAGAGAGAGACGGTCATCACAGTCATTATCACTGTGTGTTGTGCTGTGTGTCCCAGTGTACAGGGAGAGTGACGGCATGTACGGGAGGACTACGGCACCGTGGCCAACTTCATCCTGGTCACCAGACCGTTGTTCCTGGTCGTCTGCACTCCCACCCCGCCCTCAACAGGTGGAGGGACAGACCTGTGTCTCTGGCCTCACTGGACAGGTAAGAAAGGGCGGGGTGAGAAGATCTTTTTTTATATACTGAGAGCAGAGACGTTAACTGTATCTCTTGCTGTAGTGGACAGACATGGGATGGTATTCGGAAAAATTGATGTACCAGCCACGCAGAATCGGAGACCTGTACCTGTCGCCTCACTGGATAGACAGGAGGGATGGGGGTAAGATCAGTATCATGTATGAACTGACTGACTTGTTCACTAAACAGATAAACCAGAAAGAAAAAAGGAAAAGGAAATGCAAAATTACACGCTAACTACAAACCAAACTGAAATCAAAGGAATGGTAATACGAACAAGGGAATAAAGAATTTCCATCAAAAGAGAATGACAGTACTTTCCTTACCTGGAAGTCTCTACGATATAATGCTTGTCTTTATAGGACTGTGCTGGTTACTGTTCAGCGTGCTTGCATTTGAAAACATATGCAAATATTAAGTTAATTTCTATACCAGACTCTTACTGGACATGTTTCCAATAGTTTGTTTGAAAAGCGTCAAGTGGAAGACAGAAAATTATCCTAATCATGAATTTTGAATAATATATGGGTGAATTGGTTACTTCATGTTCTACAGCTCTGATAGGAAAGGCTGTATTCTTCTTTGATGGAGGACACTCAGTGCTACATAATAGCTCAGTCATGGGAACTAATCTTCTCGTTCTCTGAAGCATGCAAATGTAGTCGAGTCGAGTTCTCAGACCTTTTTTGTGCCTTCTTTTGTTATTCTGTCTTCTGACTTGGTGTTACAAGTCGACTGTGTGAGGGCACCCTAAATAATGTGACATTAGCGCGCGCGCCGTGTGTGTGCGTGTGTGTGTGTGTGTGTGCGTGTGTGTGTGTGTGTGTGTGTGTGTGTGTGTGTGTGTGTGTGTGTGTGTTCTTTATTGTGGCAACATGTTTACACCACACAGATTGTCTGAAGGATTTGTATTAGTTCTGTGTGCAGGATTATGCCCATGCATGTGTGTGTGTGAGTGCGCATGCGCGTCTATGTGTGACCAAAATACAGAAGACGCTTTTATTATTGATACTAACCTACACATTGCTCTATATTTGTGTTTGTTTTTTCACAGAGCCAATGAGAGTGGGAGATTAAGCAATTAGTGTTCTAATGCCAGCAATGCATTTCAAAGTGAAGAGAAAAAACTCTGTGAGAAAGAGAGAGAGAGAGCTGTGTGCGGTGTGAATGACGCCCTATACCAGCGAGTGGTTGACCCTGGATTGTGTTGAACGGTCAGCTTCTCAGGTGTCTGCGGACCTCACCGTCAGCCGGCAGCCCGTGGACCTTCAGACGGCGGAGACCTCCGTGTTCGGCAACGACCCTCCCGGCCCCGCCCCCGGCTGCCCGCGTGAAGATTACTGCTCTCTCCCGTCAACCCTTGCGCCAATGGCGGCCATTGTCGGACACGAGGGGAGGCCACTCCTGTGACTGTGCTCAGGGTTTCCAGGGAGAGAACTGCACTGAAGGTTGGGGGTGTCTGATGTTCGTTGTGTGTGGTGAACCTTCATTGGTTTACTTAATGTAGGACAACAGATGTCACATTCTCGCGTTGATATTTACCATTTTCACTCCACAATTTGCAACGTGTTCACACAAACGTTTACCAAGCTAAATGGTGACATTTTTACTGTAACGTTTGTCACATTCGAATTCGTCATTTAGCTACATTCTGACTCGAACTAGAGTTAGCCATTCTCATGCTAACAATTGCCACATTCACAAAAACATCTGATCATTTTTACACTAACACTTGTGCGATTCAGACGCGAACGTTTTCAACTTTCTCACACTAACTTCTGCTCCATTTTCACACTTTTTGCCATAGTCTACTCCTAACATTTTCCAGTTCTCATAATAATATTTGTCATGTTCTTCTGCTGAAATTTGCTACGTTAAAACGTTAACATCTGCCGCATTATTACACCAATATTTGATCTGCGACAGTCTGATACTAACATTTATCAATTCTCATGATGATAATTGCCATATTCTCATGCTGAAATTGGCTGCATCCATACGTTAACTTTTACCCAATTATAACACTAACATATGTCACATTTTTGCACTGACAATTGCTATCTTATTGGGCTAATTTTTGCCAGATTCTCACTTTCACGTTTTCTAATTTTTACGCTAATATCTATCACTTTCTGACCACAACATTTGCTAGATTCTGACGCTAGCGTTTTGCCATATTTTTCCCACAAAGCAGCTTGATATTAATTCGTACCTTTTCCTAGCGATGTCCGTGACCTTTGACGGACAGAGCAGTCACGCCACCATGACGCTGGACCGCACCAAATTTGGCTTCGGAGAATACGGCAGCTTCAGCTTCCGCACAAGGGACGTCACCTCCACCTTACTGCTCCTGCAGTTCCGGGCCCTGGCAGGGGGCACTGACCAGTTCCTGGAGTTTCGTCTGCACCAGGGTCGTATGCAGGTGTACTCCAGTTTCAGCCAAAGTGAGTGGCCTTTTTCCTTGGGGTGTGTGTGTGTGGTGTGTGTGTGTGTGTGTGTGTATGTGTGTGGTGTGTGTGTGGTGTGTGTGGTGTGTGTGTGTGTTGTGTGTGTGTGTGCTTTGAGTTAGAATTAGTATTTTATCATATTTCTGTAATATGCGCTTTGGGCTGTCGCGAGGTAAAGCGCTCCATAAATATCCTTTTACATTACATTACATTACATTACATTACATTACATGATGGCCATACTAGTTTCACTGTTTGCGTATTGTACCAGGAGGGCCCGTAGTCAACTGTCAGGTGGTTAGAGCGGTTGCCAGTGAAGTCAGTCATGAATTCGCACCATTCGTGGGGTCGGGTTCTTTCGGCTTGAACACCTGTGACCATCCGGCGGTAAATGGCTACTTGATTCTGAGTCGGTCTGACAGTTAACTGCCCCTGCAGCCAGCCGGCAATGGGAACTTACTCTGCACGTATGGCGGACGCCTTATTCGTCAGGCGGGCTTCTCTCCCCTGGAGAACGCAATATCACGGTTTATCGACGCTTGTGCGCTCCCCACGCTAGCATCAGCACCGTGTCCTCACAGCAGTTTAAAACAGAGCATTTTGCGTTTATTGTCGGCGCTTCTGTCGATTAACGACAAATATGTGTACTATAGTTAACGCTAACAGCAGCACCGTGTCTTCACAGCAGTTTAAAACAGAGCATTTTGTGTTTATTGTCGGCGCTTCTGCCGATTAACGACGATTAATGCACTGAGCAGAGTCCACCTCCAAGAAAGGATATTTTTGAAGAAAATAGGATTTCTGTGATGAAACGCAGTACTGCACCCTCCCCCCCCCCCCCCCCCCCCCCCCCCCCCCCCCACACACACACACACACACACACACACACCTCACCTGATGAACAATGCATGCCATGGTACCGTCTGAATAACGCGCGTTCTGTGAGAACCGGGTCAGTGCCTGTGTCCGCACTGTCCCTGGTCACTTTAAGAGAGAGGGAGAGAGAGAGAGAGAGACAGACAGTAATAAACAAGATCAGTGTGTGGGAATTTGCTGAGGGCGCGCGCTAGCTGGTGTGATCAACACGTGCCATGTGCAGCTGTGGGAAAGAATGAGAAGGCTCCATCCGCAAGGGAGTGAACCGCTGTCAGCTAACGGTCAGCTCTTGGCGTAAGCGGCCCACAGACGCTCATATTTTTTTCTGCTTTCATATATTTTCGTTTTTCTGACGACGTGGCTTTTTTTTTTAATAGCATTTTGCTGCAGACAGTTCCCATTTTTTGTTCGTTCTTTTACCAGCGACGAATTTATTATGCATATGGGACAACGGTTTATTGTGTCCGCCGAAAAATTGACATTCAAACGTTTACTTGAGCTGAAGTGGACAGGGGAAGGTGGGGGGGGGGGGGGTGCACCCTCAGAGACTCGAACGACAGATCCGGGAGAATCACATTTCCAAGGCGAGGACGTTGTCCAGTGGATCACCGTTATTTTTAAATATAAACAAAACAGTTAATTTTTCGTTTTCTTGGGCGTTACTCGCACTGATGTCTGACAGGTGTTTCCGCATTCAGTTCGTTTTTTAATCTTTAATACAGTCTGAGAATGAGCAGTTTAGAGAAAATAGTTTGGGCGCATCACTACATCCACCAGTCCACAAATAAACGTGGAACAATAATCTTTGTGACGATACTAGGTGAACGTGTACCAACGTTTACCTGGGCTGAAGGGGATGTGTGTTAGAGTCTGCATCAATGTCAGATTGTCACTGTGTTCTTAGGGAGTAGCTTGTTAGAATTTTCTCACTGTGTTATAAGCGATTAGTGTGTTAGAATCTTCATCCGTGTAAAATTGTCACTGTGTTATAAGGGAGCAGTTTGTTAGAATCTTCTCACTGTGTTAGAATCTATACCAGTGTCCGATTGTCGTTGTGTCATTGGGGGGTAGTGTGTTAGAATCTGCATCAAAGTCAGATTATCTGCATCAAAGTCAGATTATCTGCATGTCAGATTATCTGTATGTCAGATTATCTGCATCAAAGTCAGATTATCTGCATCAAAGTCAGATTATCTGCATGTCAGATTATCTGCATCAAAGTCAGATTATCTGCATGTCAGATTATCTGCATGTCAGTCAGATTATCTGCATGTCAGATTATCTGCATCAAAGTCAGATTATCACGGTGTTATCAGGGGGTAGCGTGTTGGAAATGTTCATCAGCGTCACCGCGCTGCCTGCATGTGTGAGTAGAGCACGGTCCGTGTTTGCCCTTCAGACCAGGTCACGTCGCCGTCTCGCTTCAATGACGGCCAGTGGCACAGCGTGACGTGGCGCCGCATCCATGCCTACCTGCTGTTCTTCTTTGATGCCGCCGCCGTGTACCTGCGAGCCAACGTCAACCCCTACGACCCTCGGTTCCACCCCACGCTGCGGCTGTACATTGGAGCCAGACCCTTCAGACCAGGTAGGAGGGTGTTTGTTGGGGTGGGTGGGGGTGGGGTGGGTGCCGTGTACCTGCGAGCCAACGTCAACCCCTATGACCCTCGGTTCCACCCCACGCTGCAGCTGTACATTGGGGCCAGACCCTTCAGACCAGGTTGGAGGGTGTTTGTTGGGGGTGGGTGGGGTTGCTGATGGAAGGACGATTGGGGGATGAAGGATTATTTGAGTGACACAGTGAGAGAGAGAGAGAGAGTGTGTGTGTGTGTGTGTGTGTGTGTGTGTGTGTGTGTGTGTGTGTGTGTGTGTGTTTTATGTGCGTGCTTGCGTGCGTGTGTATGTGTGTGAATGTGTCTGTGTGTGTGTGGATACATGTGTGCGTATGCGCGCTTGTATGAGTGTGTGTGCGCGCGGGCGTGCATGTGTGTGTTTCTGTATATGTGTGGTGTATGGGTATCTGTCTGTCTGTCTGAGTGCGAGCGTGCGTAGGTGTATGTGTGTGCTGATGCTGCAACATGATGAACCTGACTGTTGTACGGTGAGTTCGAACTAGCAGCCTGGGGGTGAGGCCACAGCACAGACATAGGACAGAAGATGGGACAGAGAAATAAAGCCAGCCATTTCCACGCCTGACCCACAAGACCCCTGGCCTGAACAAAGAGAAAAAAAGCCAGCCATTCCCACGCCCGACCCACAAGACCCCTGGCCTGAACAAAGAGAAAAAAGGCTAGCCATTCCCACGCCCGACCTACAAGACCCCTGGCCTGAACAACTCAACGAGTTCACTCTCTCAGTTGGTCTTCACAGAGGCTATGATTCGAATCCACAGCATCCAACATGAAAAAATAGCATTCTTGTAGCCTGTCAGCTTTTGTTTTCAGTTCTGTTAGCAGTGCAGTCTAAAGTGAGTTCCCCCTTCCCCGTCGTTCTTAGGATGGTTATTCCCGCATCACCTTGGACAGGTGTGAGAGTTCAAACTCAATTAATGTAAGAAAATTGAAACAGACTGCAGCGGTACTGAAAAACAAGCCAGATTACACACACACACACACACACACACACACACACGTGCGCACGCACGCACACACACTCACACACGCACACGCACGTATGCACACACACACACACACACACACACACACACACACACACAAGCTATGCAGTACAGCTGACTTCATACACAGTACAAAAGAGACAGGTGAGCTTCCTATTAATATGTTGTCTTCAGACGTTGCATAGGTCTGTTGTTTGTCATGCGTGAAGAAGATATTGTTCGTCGAAAATTGACCTGTTACATGCAGTGCGCCACATTGCTCATCGTTTTGTGTTTACCTGCACGTTGACTCGATTAACCTTGTGTCAAAGTGCTGCACGTTGACTCGATTAACCTTGTGTCAAAGTGCTGCACGTTGACTCGATTAACCTTGTGTCAAAGTGCTGCACGTTGACTCGATTAACCTTGTGTCAAAGTGCTGCACGTTGACTCGATTAACCTTGTGTCAAAGTGCTGCACGTTGACTCGATTAACCTTGTGTCAAAGTGCTGCACGTTGACTCGATTAACCTTGTGTCAAAGTGCTGCACGTTGACTCGATTAACCTTGTGTCAAAGTGCTGCACGTTGACTCGATTAACCTTGTGTCAAAGTGCTGCACGTTGACTCGATTAACCTTGTGTCAAAGTGCTGTGACTGCAGGCGGAAACTGAAACATATTTAAAAGAAAAAATTACCATGCCACCAAACGAAAGAAACAAACAAATTACAAGACAAATACGACGCGTTTCGACCTCTTTGGTCTTTGACGTGGAATGACGGACGTGGTGTCACCCTCCGGAGGGAGAGCTCACTCACGCTAGCTCCGCGACTAAGCAATCATTGTCGTCAGTAGGAGGGGGCTTAGTAAGTAGTGTCCTGCGCATGCTTGATCCGAACAGTACCGCTGAACACCACCAAAGTGACTCAGCAGCTGCGCAGTGTCTTTTGGAGTGGGTTGCCTCATAACAACTTGACATTGGCTGCTCCCTGTGGATGAATGGGGCCAGGGCCGTGGCCGTGTACAAGGAGCCGGAATGAGCGGTATTGGTTCAATGCGACCGGAGTGGCAAGAACGATGAGACAACAACAAAAAATTATTATACAGAGATAGAGTGTTGGTTCAGACAACGATTGTTCAGGGAATGTGTGCGGATGATGTGAGTTATTATTCAGAGAATGTGTGCGGATGATGTGAGTTGTTATTCTGGGAATGTGTGCGGATGATGTGAGTTGTTATTCAGGGAATGTGTACTGATGATGTGAGTTGTTATTCAGGGAATGTGTGCGGATGATGTGAGTTATTATTCAGGGAATGTGTGCGTATTATGTGAGTTATTATTCAAGGAATGTGTGTTGATGATGTGAGTTATTATTCAGGGAATGTGTGCGGATGATGTGAGTTATTGTTCAGGGAATGTGTGCCGATGATGTGAGTTATTATTCAGGGAATATGTGCGGATGATGTAAGTTATTATTCAGGGAATGTGTGCGGATGATGTGAGTTATTGTTCAGGGAATGTGTGCGGATGATGTGAGTTATTGTTCAGGGAATGTGTGCGGATGATGTGAGTTATTATTCAGGGAATGTGTGCGGATGATGTGAGTTGTTATTCAGGGAATGTGTGCGGATGATGTGAGTTATTATTCAGGGAATGTGTGCCGATGATGTGAGTTATTATTCAGGGAATGTGTGCGGATGATGTGAGTTGTTATTCAGGGAATATGTGCGGATGAAGTGAGTTATTATTCAGGGAATCTGTGCGGATGATGTGAGTTATTGTTCAGGGAATATATGCAGGTTTAGTGAATTATCATTCAGAGAAAGTGTGCGGCGGTCCAGAGAACGATTAACGCAGGGTGTGAACGCTGAACGAACGGTCAGCGTCCAACAAGGTCTGCTCCGACACAAACCTGTCTGTGTTTCAGGCGATGACTCCTTCCTCTGTGTTTCAGGCGATGACTCCTTCCTCTGTGTTTCAGGCGATGACTCCTTCCTCTGTGTTTCAGGCGATGACTCCTTCCTCTGTCTGTTTTCAGGCGATGACTCCTTCCTCTGTCTGTGTTTCAGGCGATGACTCCTTCCTCTGTCTGTGTTTCAGGCGATGACTCCTTCCTCTGTCTGTGTTTCAGGCGATGACTCCTTCCTCTGTCTGTGTTTCAGGCGATGACTCCTTCCTCTGTGTTTCAGGCGATGACTCCTTCCTCTGTCTGTGTTTCAGGCGATGACTCCTTCCTCTGTGTTTCAGGCGATGACTCCTTCCTCTGTCTGTGTTTCAGGCGATGACTCCTTCCTCTGTCTGTGTTTCAGGCGATGACTCCTTCCTCATCGGCTTCTTCAAAGGCTGCCTGCGCAACGTGACCTTCAACATGGCCACGGTCCCACTCTTTGAAACCCACGCGGCCTCTTCAGGCGTCAACGTCCAATCAGAACACGTGCAGGAAGGTTGCCATGGCGACCCCGTGTGTGACGTCAATCCCTGCCCGCCCAACTCCTACTGCCTTGACCAGTGGAACGCCTTCGCCTGCCCCTGTCTTGAGGGGTGGGAGGGGGAGGAGTGTGGTGACAGCGTCGACGACTGCTTGCAGCACGTGTGCGTCCACAACGGAACTTGCAGGGACCAGCACCTGTCCTACACGTGCTCTTGCCCCACAGGATGGACGGGGAGGTTCTGTGAAACGGAGTTCCCACCCTGCGAGGAGAACCCCTGCAGTGGAAACGGCTCCGCCAGCTGCACGCCTCTGCCAGGGGGGAACTACTCCTGTCAGTGTGTGCCTGGGTGGGAGGGGCGCCACTGTGACGTCAACGTCGACGACTGTGCCAGTGGTCCTTGCCAACACGGCGGCAACTGTTCAGATCTGGTGGACGCGTTTCGGTGCGTGTGTCCTGACTCGCATTTCGGGGACCGCTGCGAGCACGTGCACGTCTGCTCGTCCAGGCCTTGCTACAACGGTGCTACGTGTGTTCCCAACGACACCAACGACGGGTTTGAGTGTCGGTGCACGGAAGATTACGTGGGAGAGGTTTGCCAGACGTTCAATTTTTGCAAAACCAACCGCTGCTTGAACAACGCCACCTGCGTCATAGAAGCAGAGTCGTCTTCGTGCGCCTGCCGGCCTGGTTTCTACGGCGCTTTTTGTCAGTTCACGGATTTCTGCATCAGTTCTCCGTGTGTCAATGGCGGTGAGTGTCGGACCGGCCAGGAGACGTTCCGGTGTGTGTGTCCCGTGTACTACTCCGGAGATCGGTGCCAGGCTCCGGTGAACCAGTGCCTGTACAACCCGTGTTACCATGGCGCCACGTGCGTCTCCAATTCCTCCAGCAACACGTCGGACTTCACGTGTGTGTGCCGGGAGGGTTTTACCGGAGAGGTGTGTGAAACGGACATCGACGAGTGTGTGTCCACTCCCTGCCAAAATGGCGGGACCTGCGTGGAGAGCGGCACCAACGCTACCTTCTACGTGGCTCCCGGCTTCGTCTGCCAGTGCGTGGAAGGATACACAGGAATTACCTGTGAAATAGACATTGACGAATGCGCGTGCAGCCCGTGTCAGAATAACGGCACGTGCAGCGACAAGGTGAACGGGTATGAGTGCGCGTGTCCGGAACTGTTTGAGGGAGAAAACTGCGAAGTGGACAAGCGAGGCTGTGTGTCGAGCCCCTGTGAGAACGGCGGGGAGTGCAGGAGTACCGAGGAGTCCTACGAGTGCGTGTGCAGGGAGGGTTTCGAGAGAGTGCACTGCCAAGTGAACGTCGACGACTGCGTGGAGAATGACTGCATGAACGGAGCGACGTGCGTGGATGGCGTTGAGAGCTACAGCTGTTTGTGTCTTCCTGGCTACACAGGTATCGTATTGTACTGTCACAGGGTTGCGTGTAATAGCATTGAAAGGGCGTGTGGCATTGTACCGTGTTTACATTGCAGGAGATCTGATTGTGATACACTAAACACTGAACATTTTTAATGTCGTTAGCTATACAGCCATGATGGCAAGGTGTGTGTGTGTGTGTGTGTGTGTGTGTGTGTGTGTGTGTGTGTGTGTGTGCAAAGCAAAAAGCAAACAACGTAAACAGTAAATCCACAACAAACATAAATTTTAAGAAATGCCACTATTCCCAGCACCATAAACCTGAGTACCGACCATCCAGAATAATGCACCTTCTAGAATTTGCAATGCATTAACAATCAAAACTAAAAGGTCTTGCCGTCTCCTTTAAAGTTCGTTGTATCTTTTAATCACATCGGTTTGAGTTTTTCTTCGTATTTCGAATGGATAAAATTTTGCGTAGAAGGATACACAGGAACTACACGTGAAATAGACATTGACAGAAAAATTCAAGTGTGTGTACGTGTGTGTGTGTGTGTGAACGTTCTTTTTTTTCTTTTCTTTATTTGTCATGCTGGATCAGCTCCTGGAGTTCTCAAGCCTGCAGTCAAGACACGAACCTCTCTTCCATTTCTCCCTCTGTGTGTGTTTGTGTGTGCAATATGGTGATTGTGACCCTTGTGGTAACAGTGGCCCTGACGGTGTATGGCAGATTCTCTCTCTCTCTCTCTCTCTCTCTCTCTCTCTCTCTCTCTCTCTCTCTCTCTCTCTCTCTCTTTCAGTACAATACGGTAGTTGTGATAGGAAAGCCAGAGAGAGCGGCATGGGAACAGTGGCCCTGACAACGTATGGAAGATGAAGGAAAACACATTGCTGTGTGAAACTGAACTGCTCTGAAATACTACCCACTTCTTAACCATGGATATAAGTTTCTGCTTTTCAAAATGCATTTTCCAGGGCGTATTTTTTTCCTCTTGCTGCCATGATTTCTATGAAGTGCGCAGAGTTAGCGCAGTCCTGCTCCTTCGTTTATTCTCTCGTGCAACAGACTAGCACCAGACCATCGCTTGACATCAAATACAGTCGTAGAGAGCTTTAAAAAAAACTGACCGATGGGATGCGTTTACTCACGCACACGTGTGTGTGTGTTTGGAGGGGGGGGGGGGGGGCGCTGAGTGTGTGTGTGTGTGTGTGTGTGTGTGTGTGTGTGTGTGTGTGTGTGTGTGTGCGCGCGCGGCGCGCGCGCGCGCGCGTATGCAAAATTCTCAGCTATATATATTCTATCCCATCACAGGCACCAAGTGCGAGGACATCGCCGACGCCTGCTTTAGCCAACCCTGCTTCAACCAGGGCGCCTGCTCGTATCGAGGCTGGTGCACATGCTCCGACGTCATCGTGCGCTGCGGTTGGCATGACGACGCGTGCCAGCGCGACATTTGCTCCAATCGTTTGGACTGCAAGCCCTACGCCACGCCCTTCACGTGCGACTGCGCAGGGACGGGTTTCGCGGGAGCCCAGTGCGCCGATGACGTGGACGAGTGTTTGCAGGTATGGGAGACAACTTGTGTCGAAACATACATACATACATACATATATGCATACATGCATAGATAAATACATGCATACGTACGTACGTACATGGACGGACGGACGGATAGATAATATGAGACAAGATAAGATAAGATCGCTCCTTTGACTTCCTCACTGAAGACATTTTCCTACAACTGTACAAGTCTCTGGTACGACCAGTACTAGAGTACGGACACTCTGTCTGGCAACCCTGCCACAAAACACTGTGCCATGATGTAGAGGATGTTCAGCGCAGAGCAACTAAACTTTTAGCATTTCTTAAAGATATACCGTACCTGGGCGTCTCTCTACTCTCAAACTTCCAATCGTGGAGCACAGAGGAAAAAGGTGTGACATGATCGACTTGTACAAGTTTATACATGGCATCTACTGGAGTGATAAACCACAGTTTGAATTTTTACCAACAGAGACAGCAGAGGACACTCTTTGAAACTATCCAAAGTTCATCACAGACTGAACATCGGGGGAAATTACTTCTCTCTTCCAGTGACTGATGTTTGGAATGGTCATCCTGACTCTGTAGTAACAGCCCCTACAGTCAGCATCTTCAAATCACGGTTAGACACTCATTGGCAGGAACTGCCGTCAAAATACAATCCAGAATGTTTATCGACCTAGATAGTCTCAGTCTGTGCATGTGACTCTCTTCCTTCCAGGCATGCACAGTTTTTGACCTAGATATTATATATTAGAACGGTGAACAGGCCTGTTAAGGCCTCTAACACCAGCAAGTTCAAGTTCAAGTACACTGTTAGATTCCCGTTAATTCTAAACTTATGCTGCTTATGGTTCCTTAGAGTCACCTAAAACGTATGTACATACAGGTACACAGAACAGCGAAGGAAACTTCCCTAAAACAAGGCAGTAGGTAGACAGACAGATAGAAAAGGTAAGATAAGAGAAGATAGTACGCAGTTACATTCCCATTACTCTTAACTAATTCCCATAACTCTTAACTAATTCCCATAACTCTTAACTAATTCCCATAACTCTTAACTAATGCTACAGTTCCTCTAGGACACATGCAGATAGGAGGTACACAGAATTGGCAAGGAAAATTCCCCAAACAACACAATAGGTAGACAACAGACAGATATATACGGTAAGATAACGTGAATAGTGCACAGTTGCATTCCCATAACCCCAATATAATGATGCTCGGGGTTCCCATTCGTCTAGAACACACACAGGCATCGAGGTACATAGAACAAGCAAGGGAACTTCCCTGGAACAAAACAGGAAGCTCCAAACTTGCCCATGGACATTGTTCTGACCCACGTCACACAGCAGTAACAACAGAAGAAAAGAACGAACACAATTCACACATCAGTAGCATCATCATGGATGTCTGTCGTGGTCGACGAAGACGTCAGTGACTCCGCATGTGTGAGCGCAAGCCAAAGCTGGACACACAGATACGTCCGCACTCTGGGCATGCGACAGCTGTCATTGGGTCAGGTCTCGTCTCTTTGCGGCTTCTGGTCCAATTCCTGCAAACGCTTCTCTTCGAAGCTATTTACTCCTTTGTGGACAGCAAGTCGCCAGGCACTGCGGTCTGTGGCAAGTGTTTCCCAGCCCTGAAGCGGGATGCCACAGGCTGCCAGTGATACTTTCAGGCAGCCCTTGAAGCGTTTGAGTGGCCGCCCTGTTCCTTGTTCCAGCTGCCAGCTCAGAGAAGAAGACCATTTTTGGAAGTTGCGTGTCGCCCATTCGTACCACACCAGTAACAACAACAACAAAAAATGACAAAACAGTTACAATCATTCAAAAGAAATCTGTCACCTTTCGGTCTTGAACACTGTCACACAGAAGAACAGAAAAAAAGATGCAAGGCACCTCGCTCGGATTGTTATGAAAGAAAATCCGAAGAGATCGGACGACGTATACAGGAAGGCTTCCTCGCTCATTGTTCACTGTGAACCTCTCCCCGACCTCACATTTCCTTTCATCAGGGTGTAAATTCCTTAGCGAAAAGCGTGATTCTGTATCCCCCCAAAAAACTGTTCATATGGTTTTAATCCTTATTGACCCTGTGGAGTGAGCTGAGGATTGTTTAACGGCTGGCGGTGGACTTACAGTGGAGTGGAAAGAAACGAAGGTTCGTTTTTGGAATGTCATATTCCAAACAGTCAAACGTAAATAAATTTGCAAGTAATAATTTCGAAATTTTATAAGCTGTGAATCATTCTGGCTTTGGATTATCACAGAAAAAAAAATTGCGTAGAACATTGGATGAAGTTTTTATTTCGGAATCAAAGGCATAGGATCTTTTGGTGAATCCGAAATGATGGATTTAGGCTGACGTGTAGTTCCTCCATCTCTCTGTCTCTCTCTGACTCTGTCTGTCTGTCCGTCTGTCT
Organism: Conus ventricosus; assembly: GCA_018398815.1. Lineage (NCBI taxonomy): Eukaryota > Metazoa > Mollusca > Gastropoda > Neogastropoda > Conidae > Conus > Conus ventricosus. The sequence goes on along the minus strand of CM031625.1, from coordinate 10,782,742 downwards.
GTGTCTGTCTGTCTGTCTGTCTGTGTGTGTCTCTCTCTCTCTCTCTCTCTCTCTCTCTCTCTCTCTCTCTCTCTCTCGTAACTTGACAACCTATTGCTTATCAAGTCTTTATTATAGATGGGCTGTAAAAGAAGAATTGTTAAAACTGTTTTCACAAACAGGGTTTAAAAACTTGGACGTTGCAGTCAAAATTTATACCGAGATTAGGTTAAAAAGCAGGTGGTACTTTTGAAACCATTTGGGGTTGTGCTGTCCCTTCAGTTACTGAGTAATTTCATTTCAGTGGCAATCGCCATGACCAAAAGACCATACTACCTCTTTTTGAACAGGTCTTTCTAAACCTTGTCCTTCCAGCTAAGGTGGTCTGCACAGGAACTGCATTTTTACACATCTCAATTTCCAAGTCAGTCTGGAGATTGTGTCAAGAACATCTCATTTACAAATTATGTTCAGTCACATGAGAGAGTCAGGGACGCACATATACGCGTTAACGTGAGCCCTGGTATGTATATATTACCGAATGACCAGTTGGAGTGCCTTGAAGACGACTGAACAATGATCATGCTGATGTCCAAGTTTTCATCGAGGCATTTCTTTCTTTCATTCTTTTCTTTCTTTCTTCCTTTCTTTCATTCTTTCTTCCTTTCTTTCATTCTTTTTTTCTTCCTTTTTTTCTTTCTTCCTTTCTTTCTTTCATTCTTTCTCTCTTTCATTCTTTTTTGCTGCCTTCCTTCCTTCCTTTCCTCTTCCTTTCTTTCTGTCTTCCTTCCTTTCTTTCTTTCTTTCTTTCTCTCGTTCCTCGGCTAGAAGCCCCAGATTCATCATCTGTGAAGTTTTTGCTTGTGCAACCAGTTTCGATCCCACCGTTAAGGTAGCGGCATTCCGTCATCGGGGATGATGTGATGTCAGAACACGAGACCAATGTGCATGTGTTACATTCCAGTGTCACCCATCTCACCGGCGTGCAATGGCCTATTCTTCTCCGAAGGTTTGAATGTTATGTAACGCGCATGCATTTTTTTTTTCATTCGTTCAGGCGCGTGACCACGGTTTGAAACCCACCCGATGGACTCTGAGGCTCTGCACTGTGCACAGAAGTTGACTCCGAGGAGAAAATCTCCGCAGCCTGATTGTTTGGGGTGGGAATCGAAACCAAGACCTGAGAAATAGAGTCTGACGACTTACCCAGGGTGCACTGTCCTAGGTGTATGGCTGTGACACCCATCTTTTGATGAAGACCTCGAGAAAGACAACTTCGTGATCTCTAGGGAGAGCGCAGACTTCCACTGACGTTCAACAGACCTTTGCTGAAAGGATCCGGGTTGTAGGCCAGACTGGCAACCAAGCTTATAAGATCGTAGCTGTAAATGTATCAAATAATCCTTTTTATCATTGAGAAGTATCAGTCATAGATATCAATTTATCAAATAATCCTTTTTGTCATTGAGAAGCATCAATCATTTCTTGAGAAAATTACGAAAATGTCAAAGAATGCCCTAACTTGTATTGTTAGAGAAAGTGAAAAAAAAAAATGCATCCTCGATCCGCCCCCTGACCTGTATCTACGCCAAAAGAAAGATGTCCGCCCTTGGACCACGTTCCACCTTCCCGCCGTTTGTTGACATTGTTTCAATAGTTCTCGCTTAATGCTTTGAGAGGCCATTGCTGGCCGCAACCTCAAGCAGGCTCAGCTGCTGAATGATTTTGAACAGTACACCTCTCTGAAAAGGTGATGATTAAATTGGAGTTTTTGCTTGGGTTCCCAGTTACATCGGCATTCGAGGCAATGACATGGTAGATCAACCTGCCAAGAATGCCAGAAGTAGAGAGCTGAGCAGATTCTCTATTCCTCCTCACACCGATCTGACACCTTAGATCAATTTTCCAACAATGCCAGAAGTAGAGAGCTGAGCAGATTCTGTATTCCTCCCTACACCGATCTGACACCTTAGATCAATTTTCCAACAATGCCAGAAGTAGAGAGCTGAGCAGATTCTGTATTCCTCCCTACACCGATCTGACACCTTAGATCAATTTTCCAACAATGCCAGAAGTAGAGAGCTGAGCAGATTCTCTATTCCTCCTCACACCGATCTGACACCTTAGATCAATTTGCCAACAATGCCAAAAGTAGAGAGCTGAGCAGATTCTCTATTCCTCCTTACACCGATCTCAAACCTACTTCTGTCAAAGACCTCAAGCAAGAGGAATGGAACTCGCACACGGAGAACAAACTCTTCCAAAACCGTCCAACCTGAAAGAGCTTCATCCGCGTGCAACTGGCGACCGTAAAGAAGAAAGGGTCTTGTGCCATTTGCACACAGGCAACTCCTTTTACACCTACATGTATCTTTTGACATGTGACGAAGTGCATGCCATGTAATGTAGCGCTCGCCATGAAAGAGACTCTTTTAGTGTTGGGACTGACCTGACGTTAGACATAAACACTTTGAAGGAGAGAAACCTTTTTCATCTGATCTAAGATTTCAACGATTTTCCTTTTTTTAATATGAATTCAGTTTTAATGAGATACGTGTGTGTGTGTGTGTGTGTGTGTGTGTGTGTGTGTGTGTGTGTGTGTGTGCGCATGGTTTGGGGTTGTTGTTTTTTTTTTGTCTAACTACGTGAGTATGGCCTTTGTGGTCGGCCGGGCGATAAGCAAATGAAATGAATTGAATCGTGCTGACTGACTGACAGACAGACCCACCACCAACAGACGCAAGGTGAAAGCATGACCCCTGTAGGGAGGTCACAACAAGGACCAGCAGAAGACTGGCTATCGGGAATGCTAGTGCTCTACCCGCCGAATATACTGATCGTGTCACCGATGAACAAGTACGTCAAACTGTCAGCCCGCTCATGTAACCGTATGAAGATCAACTGACTATAAACACACAAAATAAAACACACACACACACACACACACACACACAAAGCTACGCTGGTATGGCCGTGCAATTACATTCAGTGACCGTGCTAAAACAATCCTGGAACTACTACAAGGAGGACAGACAGACGAAAAACGAGGGACTGACAACATCACAGGGACAGGGGAAACCCAACGCACAGACCTGGGCCTTGGGAGGCCATCACCAACAGACCTAGAGGCACGTGGTGAAGAGTTCTTCAGTGCAGGCGGGCGGGCGGTGCAGTGACTGTTGACGGAGGGAAGAGAAGAAGAAGAAGGAGAGAGGTGACGGGCAGGTGGTGTGGTGTGTGCAGGTGGACGCCTGTCACAATGGCGGCCGATGTCTGAACACGCTGGGCAGCTACCGCTGCACGTGCCAGGGCACCGGGTACCAGGGGGACCGTTGTCAGGAGGACGTCGACGAATGTGGCCACGACAACGGCACCACCACTGCCGTCTGTTACAACGGAGGTCAGTCAGGCTGTTGTTGTTGTTGTTGTTGCTGTTGCTGTTGTTGTTGCTGCTGCTGCTGCTTCTTGTTGTTGTTGTTGTTTTTGTTGTTGCTGCTGCTGTTTATTTGAAGCAGGCGACATCAGTGGCATAAACCTGAGCTTTATCAATGTTTTATTCGTGCGCTTGATGTTGGAGAGAGAGGTATTAGGTAGAAGTTGTAGGAGATTGTGAAAAATTTCGCGTGTGCTCGGAGAGGGAGGAGGGCGCGCAAAGGGGGAGCGGAGGGGGGGGGGGTAAGTAAGTACGTGTGTGCATTTGTGTGTGTGAGTACGTGCGTGTGCATGCTCACGTGCGCGCGCGCCCGTGCCTGTGTGTGTGTGTGTGTGTGTGTGTGTGTGTACGCGCGTATTTATCACAGCCTGAAAATAACAACGCGATAAAATGGAGAAAAAAAATGAAACTTTTGTTCCTTGAAGAGAAAGCAAAATCTTGGTGTACGCAACCTTTAGTCCCATAATGACTTCTTCGGGTTGTATAGTAACGTGTTTTGATAACCGTACAATGCGATGAAAGGTTCTTTCAAATCAAGACAAGATATGTAAAAGAAGAAAACTAATGTGTAGACGCATCTCAAATTTTTCAACGAAACAAGGAGAAACCAATGAGAGGACATACTATGGCAAACAAACATTTGTTGACATGAAAGGACATACTGTGGCAAACAAACATTTGTTGACATGAAAGGACATACTATGGCAAACATTTGTTGACATGAAAGGACATACTATGGCAAACAAACACTTGTTGACATGAAAGGACATACTATGGCAAACAAACACTTGTTGACATGAAAGGACATACTATGGCAAACAAACACTTGTTGACATGAAAGGACATACTATGGCAAACAAACACTTGTTGACATGAAAGGACATACTATGGCAAACATTTGTTGACATGAAAGGACATACTATGGCAAACAAACACTTGTTGACATGAAAGGACATACTATGGCAAACAAACATTTGTTGACATGAAAGAACATACTATGGCAAACACTTGTTGACATGAAAGGACATACTATGGCAAACAAACACTTGTTGACATGAAAGGACATACTATGACAAACAAACATTTGTTGACATCGACATGAAAGGACATACTATGGCAAACAAACATTTGTTGACATCGACATGGAAGGACATACTATGGCAAACAAACATTTGTTGACATCGACATGAAAGGACATACTATGGCAAACAAACATTTGTTGACATCGACATGAAAGGACATACTATGGCAAATAAACATTTGTTGACATCGACATGAAAGGACATACTATGGCAAACAAACATTTGTTGACATGAAAGGACATACTATGGCAAACAAACATTTGTTGACATCGACATAAAAGGACATACTATGGCAAACAAACATTTGTTGACATCGACATGAAAGGACATACTATGGCAAACAAACATTTGTTGACATCGACATGAAAGGACATACTATGGCAAACAAACATTTGTTGACATGAAAGGACATACTATGGCAAACAAACATTTGTTGACATGAAAGGACATACTATGGCAAACAAACATTTGTTGACATCGACATGAAAGGACATACTATGGCAAACATTTGTTGACATGAAAGGACATACTATGGCAAACAAACATTTGTTGACATCGACATGAAAGGACATACTATGGCAAACAAACATTTGTTGACATGAAAGGACATACTATGACAAACACTTGTTGACATGAAAGGACATACTATGACAAACACTTGTTGACATGAAAGGACATACTATGGCAAACAAACATTTGTTGACATCGACATGGAAGGACATACTATGGCAAACAAACATTTGTTGACATCGACATGAAAGGACATACTATGGCAAACAAACATTTGTTGACATCGACATGAAAGGACATACTATGGCAAACAAACATTTGTTGACATCGACATGAAAGGACATACTATGGCAAACAAACATTTGTTGACATGAAAGGACATACTATGGCAAACAAACATTTGTTGACATGAAAGGACATACTATGGCAAACAAACATTTGTTGACATCGACATGAAAGGACATACTATGGCAAACATTTGTTGACATGAAAGGACATACTATGGCAAACAAACATTTGTTGACATCGACATGAAAGGACATACTATGGCAAACAAACATTTGTTGACATGAAAGGACATACTATGACAAACACTTGTTGACATGAAAGGACATACTATGACAAACACTTGTTGACATGAAAGGACATACTATGGCAAACAAACATTTGTTGACATCGACATGAAAGGACATACTATGGCAAACATTTGTTGACATGAAAGGACATACTATGGCAAACAAACATTTGTTGACATCGACATGAAAGGACATACTATGGCAAACAAACATTTGTTGACATGAAAGGACATACTATGACAAACACTTGTTGACATGAAAGGACATACTATGACAAACACTTGTTGACATGAAAGGACATACTATGGCAAACAAACATTTGTTGACATCGACATGAAAGGACATACTATGGCAAACAAACATTTGTTGACATCGACATGGAAGGACATACTATGGCAAACAAACATTTGTTGACATCGACATGAAAGGACATACTATGGCAAACAAACATTTGTTGACATCGACATGAAAGGACATACTATGGCAAACAAACATTTGTTGACATCGACATGAAAGGACATACTATGGCAAACAAACATTTGTTGACATGAAAGGACATACTATGGCAAACAAACATTTGTTGACATCGACATAAAAGGACATACTATGGCAAACAAACATTTGTTGACATCGACATGAAAGGACATACTATGGCAAACAAACATTTGTTGACATCGACATGAAAGGACATACTATGGCAAACAAACATTTGTTGACATGAAAGGACATACTATGGCAAACAAACATTTGTTGACATGAAAGGACATACTATGGCAAACAAACATTTGTTGACATCGACATGAAAGGACATACTATGGCAAACATTTGTTGACATGAAAGGACATACTATGGCAAACAAACATTTGTTGACATCGACATGAAAGGACATACTATGGCAAACAAACATTTGTTGACATGAAAGGACATACTATGACAAACACTTGTTGACATGAAAGGACATACTATGACAAACACTTGTTGACATGAAAGGACATACTATGGCAAACAAACACTTGTTGACATGAAAGGACATACTATGGCAAACAAACACTTGTTGACATGAAAGGACATACTATGGCAAACAAACATTTGTTGACATGAAAGGACATACTATGACAAACACTTGTTGACATGAAAGGACATTCTGTGGCAAACAAACACTTGTTGACATGAAAGGACATACTGTGGCAAACAAACACTTGTTGACATGAAAGGACATACTATGGCAAACAAACATTTGTTGACATGAAAGGACATACTATGACAAACACTTGTTGACATGAAAGGACATACTATGGCAAACAAACATTTATTGACAAACACACAATTTACCTTGAGAGGAAAACTGATCAGCGCGATGGTCGTATGTGTCAACACAGGCACATACCGTGCTTTTTTGTATAAGTACACCTCAATCGTATCACAGTGCGTTATATTAGATTTACATTAGCGTGGGTAGTGTTGATTCTCATTGAATGCATTGTGTTTTTTACTTTTTTCTCCCACTTCATCATGAACGCTCATTGTTTCATGCTACTTGGCATTCGTTTATTACTAAGCGGCCCGAGCCTTGAGGCGGGGCGATACGAAAATATCCCTCATTACTGTCGTCAAGGAAGAAAAATAACCGTGGTAGTTTCTTATTGTTTCTTTCTTTGTTTTGATCATATGATCCTGTAGTCGACAGTGTCTGGAGTTGTACTGTCTTCGGCTGTCAGTGGAACAGCATCGAGTGAGGCTGCGGGATGCACGCGGCAGTTGCTTGACGGTGGCGTGTTTCGCCGGTGGGCTGTGCAGTCACGAAACATGGGCTGGTACACCCTTGGGACCGCCCCCGTGAAGGTTCTGTCGTGTGACATCCAGTGGCCATCACACAATAGCAGCTGCCACGGAGCAATTATGTCCCTTGACGTCTCAGTGGAACGCCGTGTGCGTGCCTGCACCCTATGTGAACACAGCGCAGGCCTCCAATGATGGTGCTGGATTGCTCCCAGCCGGTTGGTTCGGCAGTTGAAGACAGTACTTCTCTGGGTCCAACTTGCACCTTCGGGTGAATCTTTTTCTTTCACGATGGTGTTGTCAGTCTTCTGTTCCTCAGCTCAGCATAGTCAGAACCTAACTCCCTGTTGTCTCCGTCCGCGCAGGAACCTGCTTCAACACGCAGGGCGGCTTCCTTTGCCATTGTACGCCGGGCTGGACCGGGAGCCAGTGCGGGGAGAACGTGGACGAGTGCCAGTCGGACCCCTGCTACAACGGCGGCGTCTGTCGCGACACCGTCAACGGCTTCGGCTGCGACTGCACCGGCACCGGTTTCCAAGGCAACCGTTGCCAGGAGAACGTGGACGACTGCGTGAACCACCGCTGCGAGCACGGGTCGGCGTGTGTGGACGGAGTCCGGCGCTACTTCTGCAACTGCTCCGGTGAGATTGCCGCTGCCGCTGGTTACAGCTGCACTGGGGGCCGGAATAGCCCAGTAGGTAGAGCTCCGGACTTGTAATCTTGGTGATCCTGGGGTTGCGGGTTCGAATCTCCGCCGGGCCGTTTCGGTAAAGGGGGATTTTTCCTCGGAGTTAACATTGGTTCTGACTCCGTTTCCCATCTAGTCCTTCAAATGAGACTATAAACCGAGGTTCCGTGTGTAAACGCACGCACAACATCTCGCACACACGTGAAATCCCATCACCAACTTTTCGTAAGAGAAGGACAGTTTGGTCGTTGGTATAGATGACACGTTACACATAGCATGCAACCTGCGTGAGAAATGGAAAGAATGAAAGAAATAACGAAATTGAGTGAACGATATTGACTGGATGACACG
>CM031625.1:10764345-10771845 GCA_018398815.1 Conus ventricosus | reverse complement strand
TCTACTACTACTTTTTCTGCTTCAGTGAGCATACCATATACCTTTCATATCTTTCATAGTCTGTCAGTCTCTGCTCATAGTCCATGGAACTTTGGTGGCTCGTCTCATTGCTCAGTCCAGACGACGGTACGCCCGACCTTGACGTGGGTCAGAATGATTGGACCTCCGCCTGGTTGTGACGTGCGCATTGATAAAGCGTGTAAAATGGCATCACAGACTAGTGCCGTATCACCTCGTCCAGAAGAAGGAAAGGTGGGGAGGGAAGGGGGTGACAGAGTTTACTTTTTTTTTCAAACCCATGCAGTCTGCTATCAGACAACTGTGCAGACAGTAAAAGAAAAAGAAAAGAAAAAAGAAGAAACAGACGACGGTGAATAAAAGTTGTGGAGGCGCAGAGGTGGCGGAGGAAGTGACGAGGCAGGGCGACAGTGCAGTGGGTGCACTTCCTGTACGCCTCGGCACAGGATCTTCGGTGAATTTGGGGGGCGGAGAGGGGGGGGGGGGGCAGGATTGTAGAGGGAGGGGGTGGGGCGTGCAGCTTCTGTATACTTGACCAAAATCTGACCCATCCAGAAAGGTGAGTCAGGAAACAACGAGAGTCGAGGGCAGAACGTGAGCGGGGCTGTGTTCTGTATTGTTCTGCCTTGTAAGAAGCAGGATGGTTGGGTGGGCGCAGGAATGTTCGTCTGCAGCACACAGTGGCCAGGTAAAATAAAAGTCGCAACTACAGCCGGTGACTTTGTTCAGCAAGCGCGAAGCGTCAGCCAGCGTGTACTTCCTGAAGCCAATGAAATGACCGGCCTGAAGTCACGCGTCTTAGCCCAAGCTTTGGCCAGTGTTCACAGAACTTCTTTATTCTCACAAATGAAGATTTGTTTAATTGAATTTAAAGTCAAGCTTGCATTTATTATGGATTTTTTTCCTCGATAATCATCTAATTCCGTTCGTTTTGTGCACAAGGATTTATTCGAATAGTTTCCGTGAAGATTTATGTTGTTAGAATAAGTGTTTTAGCTACTGCTTATGTGCGGCCTCACTTGCTTTGGGGTTGAGAAGAAGGTGGTAATAGGGAATCACGTGTAATGCAGAAGTTGTCAGATAAACGTAGTATTAAGCAGCTAATTTGTTAGCAAACTGTCATCAGAAAAGCGCTAACAGGGTGTCAGTCAGACGCACTTTACACAGTTACCCCCGTAAAGCAAACTACTCCAAAAACATGCTCCCCTTTAAGTAATGGCTTCTTTAAACTTGCTTCCATTTTCAACACATTCTCCTGTAAACATGCTCAGCCTGTAGATATGCTCAGCTTTGAAACACGCTCTCCAATCAGCGATCTACATTGAACTGATTTAACTGTCCCTTGAACACGCTGTTCTATTCAAAGATGGTGACTTTAGCTGTCTTTGAAAAACGCTTCTCTTTAAAACTACTCCCATTTAAACAGGCCCCCTTTAAGCACACAGTCTTTCCACTACAGTTCCATCACAACAATGTTTCCCTTTAAATACACTCCCTTTGATACCGCTGTGTTTGAACGTGCTTCGATTAACACGCTGCTGCATAAACACGCTTCCTTTAAACCTAGTCCCCTGTTAGCATGCTTCTTTCAAATGTTAAGAAAGGTTCAATTTCCCGAAGCATGTTGGCCGTAGGGGCAGTTGTAACCGTATAGGCAGAACACATCTTTCTCCTTCCGCCGCTCTGACACTTCCCTAGCCTGACTGGTGGACAGAGAAAGGTTTTGAAGCCAGAAAAATCCGACCTCACGAATGGTTCGACTCGCCACCGTCAGTTCTGCAGGCAAACGCTGTGACCATTTGACTGTGGGCCCCATCTCTCATATGTGTTTCCCTGTAGATACCCTGCTGTCTAGGTATGATCTGTTTAAACACATTCCATTCTGTACACGCTGGGGTTTTTTTTCAACACATTTACTTTTAAAACAATTTCCTTACAACGCCAAGACACTTCTTATAAATACACTCCTTTTTTAAGTGTGCTTGCTTTGAACATGTTCCCCTTAAAAGACATTTCCTTCGAACACGTAACGTCCCTTTGGAACACGCTTCTCGATGAACATACCCGTTTAAACACACTCCCTATAAAGAGGCGCCCAATGTTTACATTCAGTTGCGTGTGAGTATAACGTGAAAAGACGTTAAAGGGAAAAGCGAACCTCCCTCGCCCCCATTCCGCCTGGGTTGGAGATTATTCTCTCATGTGGACATAAAAATGAACAACATCAGTACACACCAAAACAATGACGAAAATAAACAACCAGACACTTTGGCCGGTGAAACGCTGTTTGGACTCCTCAAAACAAACTGTGAGCATTGTAGCAACACCGCAGACTGGAAGTAGAGGAGCTCTTGGAGTAACGGCATTGGCCTGGCCACAGCCTTTCGCGATCGACTCAAGACGAAGGTTCTGTGTGAGACAGGAGCCAATCCCAAAAGAGTGTGGCTGTTAGCGTCGTGAACAGGGAAGTCTATGGCTGTATGGACTACCGGCAAAGTTGTTAGCAGGCGGGTGTCATTCAACTTCCCACGCAGACTCTAGGAAAGAAAGAAAGGGTCACCATGTAGCCACATGTAATATACTTTCAGGATAAGCTGTGGGGAAGGGTTAGAGAAGGGGTGGAAGGTAGAGGGGACGGGGGGTAAAGGGCACATCTATAGTGCACAGCTCTGTCCATCCTGTTTGAAGTTGTCCAGTGACGGTAGAGTAGGGAAGGGCACTGTGACGAACGCCTTGGGCAGTCGGGTATCTCCAAAGTCCTCTTCCTCAGTGATGACGACAGAATACAGGTGCTGCAACCAGTCAGGTCATTCATGTCGCTCACCTAGGACTTTTTCAGACTACCGTTAGGACGCCTCTCACCTGTAAGAACAGGACAGGGAGTTATGACAAGGGACATGCCTGTGCCAGGGACGTTTAATCGCTTGGTCACTACTAGGAGTGCGTCTTGTGTGTTGGCGTGTGTGTTGACTTGATGCCAGACAAGTCTTGACAGTTGGCGTGTGTGTTGACTTGATGCCAGACAAGTCTTGACAGTTGGCGTGTGTGTTGACTTGATGCCAGACAAGTCTTGACAGTTGGCGTGTGTGTTGACTTGATGCCAGACAAGTCTTGACAGTTGGCGTGTGTGTTGACTTGATGCCAGACAAGTCTTGACAGTTGACGTGTGTGTTGACTTGATGCCAGACAAGTCTTGACAGTTGGCGTGTGTGTTGACTTGATGCCAGACAAGTCTTGACAGTTGGCGTGTGTGTTGACTTGATGCCAGACAAGCCTCGACAGTTGGTGTGTGTGTTGACTTGATGCCAGACAAGTCTTGACAGTTGGTGTGTGTGTTGACTTGATGCCAGACAAGCCTTGACAGTTGACGTGTGTGTTGACTTCATGCCAGACAAGTCTTGACAGTTGACGTGTGTGTTGACTTGATGCCAGACAAGTCTTGACAGTTGGTGTGTGTGTTGACTTGATGCCAGACAAGCCTTGACAGTTGACGTGTGTGTTGACTTCATGCCAGACAAGTCTTGACAGTTGACGTGTGTGTTGACTTCATGCCAGACAACTCTTGACAGTTGGTGTATGTGTTGATTTTGATACCAGACAATCCTTGACAGTTGGTGTATGTGTTGATTTTGATGCCAGACAAGTCTTGACAGTTGGTGTATGTGTTGATTTTGATGCCAGACAAGCCTTGACAGTTGGTATATGTGTTGATTTTTATGCCAGACAAGCCTTGACAGTTGGCGTGTGTGTTGACTTCATGCCAGACAAGTCTTGACAGTTAACGTGTGTGTTGACTTCATGCCAGACAAGTCTTGACAGTTGGCGTGTGTGTTGACTTCATGCCAGACAAGTCTTGACAGTTGGCGTGTGTGTTGACTTCATGCCAGACAAGTCTTGACAGTTGACGTGTGTGTTGACTTGATGCCAGACAAGTCTTGACAGTTGACGTGTGTGTTGACTTCATGCCAGACAATTCGTCTTTGTCTCATGCTCTTTGTACGGCTAACAACAGGATTCCTTGTTTGAGCTGTGTGGTCGGAGTCCGGCCCTGACACCCACAGAGAAGGAGGCATATGACCAGTGACCTGTAAACTTTTCTCTTCGCTGGGCTGCCCATTCCCTCGTTCACAGCAACAATATCTAAATTACACAAAAGAAAGCCCACTTCTTACAAATGGTTTGACCGCAGACGACTTTGAGACTCCAGTCAGCACCGAACAGCAAAACCAACACAAAGCGTGCCTCAGTCGAACTGAATTCACTTCATACTGTTGGAAGCCAGGTCGTCCAGGGAGGATGTCAAAGAGTTGCATTCGAGTATGTATAATAAGATGACTTAGGAGGGGATGGGGATGACAGTGAAATGAGGATAAATTGGGGGTGGGGGTGGGGATAACGCACATACATAAAAGCAAGAGAGTCATGGGTCAAAAGTTCGGTCACGCACGAAGTAGTATTCCCTTACCCCATCTCTCTCTCTCTCTCTCTCTCTCTCTCTCTCTCTCTCTCTCTCTCTCACGCCCCTCTCTCTCTCTCTCTCTCTCTCTCTCTCTCTCTCTCTCTCTCTCTCTCTCTCACGCCCCATACCTTCCTCCTCCTGTGGATCTAAGCTTAAGTGGTGGTTTGAGTGTTGGTATTTCCGAACGGACGGCAAACCAGAGTCTGTCGGAACATCGGTGTTGACGGGTAACACAGGACAAAGTGTAGGTGTCGCTGGACTGTGGCGTCGCGCTGTTCTCAAGGAGGGTGGTCCGAACTTTACACAGAGAATTCTGTGGTGACGACGAAGTGAAAATGTTGAAGCAAAAGTGTGTAGACTTTTTTTGAAAATGGAGCTTAAACACAACTTCGATTTTGCTGGCCACGTATATGAGGGGCTTTCTGTTTGTTTAGTGTTAGCTTTTGTAATAAAATTAATGTTGCTTATAGCCCAGCCGACTGCAAAGGGCCATATCAGGGCTGCGTTTTTTATAATAAAATATGGGATTGACAACACAGGCTTGTTTATATAAGCATGGACTAAACGTAGCGACAATCTGTCCCTGTTTTAGAAAATTGAGTATTAACATTGCAGTCCTTGAGTTACGGATTAGATGTACATTCAAAAAAAGAATTATCAAGCTTAAATAGATAACGGCCAGTTGAAGCAACACGAAGCACGACAGAAACATTTGAGACATGAAGCCTCACCTCTCCAAGATCCGACATGAGAATATAACAGCTCAGATCTCAGCGCCACGTGAAGACACAACTGATAGAGAGGGTTTCATGGAACACGTACAAAAAGAACGTACACAAAGCAGAGAGAATGTGATGGAAAGAAAAGAAGGCAGGCAACAACAGAGATCAGTGCAACAGAGGCCAGAAATTTCCTGCGATGCAGGGATACTGTTAAGAGTTACAAATGTGTATTGCTAGTGTCCTGAGAGGTCCTCAGACCAAATGGTGTGCACAGGAAATGTTTAAGGTGGAGACATTTTGGACAGAGGTAGGTCAGCGGACGTTGCTATGGCATTGGGTTTGGAGGAGAACTGGGTGTGCCCGATACAACAGCCCAGTACAGTATGCTGTGCCACTTCTGACGTTTGACTTCATTCACGATCCGTTCTGCTGCCTCACAGTCACTCTGGGGAAGATGTGTCTTTTTCCCCCTTCAAAATGTTCAGAAGAAAACTGTTCGTTAAACACTTTGTCGTTTGGGCTTTTTGCCACCTGAACAATCAGATGAAAACATAACGTCAGATATTTAGTCTATTGCTTGTTGGTGTGGGGTTTTTTTTTTCAGTGTACAGTACACTGTAAATCGTTTAATAACACTTTTTGTGTGGCCTTGCTCACTAATCTTGTTTTCGTGGAATAATTGGATGACATTTATATGCTGTTTCTTTAACTTCACAAAAAACAACAACAGACTACGATGCTGAGACTGTTTTGGACGTCGTAAAGTCTCCACCCCTGCCAGACCCTTTCCCTTTCTTCCCGTCGGGCAAAACACTCGACAAGACGCCGCCACACCTGAACAAGGTTTTCAACGTCTCTTTGTACCTGGAACCCAGGAACCAGTAGACGAAGAAGTTGAAGGAGGCGTTGAGGTAGGAGAAGAGCTCGAACACGCTGACCATCAGGTTGAAGGCGTTGTAGTAACGGCCCCGTAGGTTGAACTCGGCCACCAGCAGAATGCAGGAGCCCAGCGCCAAGGTGGGCACCATGCAGATCACGTACAACACGGACACGCCGATCAGCATGCGCGTCAGGGCCAATTCTCGTGACGTCACCTGGGAGGCCGATGACGTGTGCTCGCGCCAGTCGGCGAACTGCTTGAGCTTCCACAGGGTAATGGCCGTGGTGACCACCACGACTGACACATAGACTCCGGGCAGAATTAGACCGTACACCAACCCGTCTATTGCATCCAGCACCTGTGTGTATGGAACGCTACTGGTGTCAGAAGGTTGCGTAATCTGGTTTTCACCAACAGGGTAACATTTATGGAAAAAAATCGCAATGAAAAAAAAAACAAAGAAAAAAAGAAAAACTTAATCGAGAAAGATAATAATACACCATCAACATGATTGTTTTGAGCTGAACAACAGAACAGTGTGAAAAACCTAGAGCCATTTTTTCTGGTAAGAAAGATCAGGGAATAAAACATAACCATGGTTTGCAAAAGAAAAATGGGAACCTCAAGGGAAGACAAGCTTGAGTCGATAGTCTACTGCAGACATCAATATTGACAGCTGCAGGGCTGACATATCAAAATCATAAATCTGGTTTGCTTTTTGACAGTTGGGGTCATGAGACCGTGTGGTGAAAGAAAGAAAACTGCAGTGAAATGCCGTTTGCTATCAGATTCATTTTCACAATTTAAAAAAAAACACGATATTGACACTTGCGTGTCTGTGTGCACACTGCTTGGTCATGATTACTGATCAGGTATCTGTTTATGAGCGTGATATCAAATCAATGATTAGAATGACTAGGGCAGGAAAAAATCGAATGAATCTATGAGTAAATAACACACAAGAAGAGGAAGAAGAACGTTATCCTGTAGGAAAGTTGGAACAATAAACCTGTCGAGGTTTACTTCCAATTTACTATGTGTAGTAATTGAAATAGAGGCTGGAGAATATGAGAGTCAGTCTGACAGTTCACTATTACAGCGACATGATGGAGAGGGAGAATGGAGAACATGAGAGTCCGTGTGACAGTTCACTGTTACAGCGACATAGTGAACAAGAAACGTTTCAAACACAGCGGTTCTTCAGTATTGTGGCTGGTGACTGTGCTGGGTGATGAAGCTCATGCAAGCTACGGAACTGAAAAAGGCCATAAGCCACGCAACAGTGAAGAAACTTCAAACCACACAGCAACAAAAACGTGGTCCAGTATTGAAGAAACCACAGGCCACCCAGTACTGAAAATGCCACAAGGCACGGTACAGAAGAAGCCACAAGACATTGCACTGAGGAAATCATAGCGCTG
>CM031625.1:10736845-10756845 GCA_018398815.1 Conus ventricosus | reverse complement strand
ATTTAGAATCTATGTCATGGATTGTTGTGGGTTTTTTAAACTGTTGGTGGCGCCAAGGATTCAGGCATTAGAGATGAAATGCTTCCGGAAGATCGTTGGTGTTTCATACAAAGACCACATTACCAACCTGGAGGTCCAGACCAGAATAAGGCAAGCCATTGGACCATACGCTTGTTGTCCACGGTGAAAAGAAGGAAAATGAGATGGTATGGTCATGTATCAAGATCGACAGGACTTGTCCAAAACCATACTGCGAGGAAACGTACGTGCGAGGAGGCAAAAGGAGAGGAAGACAGAGAAAGAGATGGGAGGACAACATCAGTGCATGGACTGGCCTCACACTCCTCAACAACTGCCTGAGAGCGTCTGAGAACCGGGAGGAGTGGAGGCAGGTGGTGGTGAAGTCTTCTGTGGCGCTCCAGCGTCCTTCAAGACTCCGGGATAGGTCATAGGTCAGGTGAAGGTGAAGGCGCCATATCCGAAATGTTTTGGTTCCACAACTCCATTACGCTTATGTGTACATCACACGAATGGCGTCCGACGATGTACAGTTGGTTATTGTGTGTACATCCCTGTGTCGGCGTCTAGGATAATATATATATATATATATATATATATATATATATATATATATATATATATATGTGTGTGTGTGTGTGTGTGTGTGTGTGTGTGTGTGTGTGTGTGTGTGTATGAATGAATGACGATGTGAGACTGTGTGCAAGTGTTTACGTGTGTACATCTCCAAAATGTTGCCGGAGTTTGTGCGATTCTGCATGTGTGCGTCGTGAAAACGGCATCGGACTGTGTGCAATTCTTTGTGTTCATCTTAGTAACGGCGTCATAACTTCTACAGTTGTTGATGTGTTCATCTTAGTAACGGCGTCGTCATAACTTCTACAATTGTTGATGTGAACATTCTTACTGACGGCGTCAGTCTTTGTGAAATTGGTGATGTGGGCGTTTGTAATGGTGGTGTCACGTTGTGTGTGTGTGCGCATTGTAATCATGGTGTCATTGACTTTACACTGCACGCGCGTGCGCGCTCACGTACACATACAGACGTACACGCACTGACTGACTGAAACCATTTACTGTCAGATTAACATATTGTTGTACTGACAATATAAAAAAAAACTTAATAAATTGATGAGAAACAAAAATAATACAAAAGAACATCTGAATGACATAAAACTCATAAAGGAAACTTAACAGGGAAACATTTAACATTTATAAGTAAAATAATCACATCAGAAATTGTAATAATAGAACGCACTCGCACACACACACACACACACACCACACACACACACACACACAACGCGCGAACGTCTTTGTCTCATTTAAAGTTGTGTGAATTCCTTGCACAAAGGGACTCTTTGATCAGTCAAGGGATACCAAAGGAACGGGTTCAGAAAAAAAAGGCCTCCATCACAAAACAACACATCACCCACCACCACCAGCATCTGCTAGATGAGATACACTAGAGTTACAGAGCAACAAGGCACACAGACTTTTGCAGAGAACAAAAAAACAAACAACTTCAACACAAACGAGTTGACAGCGGCGCCAGACTTAACTGATATATGTAGATGTTTCTTTCGCCGTTTTTACCAGATGTGTGTTTCTTTCGCCGTTTTTACCTGATGTATGTTTCTTTCGCCGTTTTTACCTGATGTATGTTTCTTTCGCCGTTTTTAACTGATATATGTTTCTTTCGCCGTTTTTACCTGATGTATGTTTCTTTCGCCGTTTTTAACCGATATATGTTTCTTTCACCTTTTTTAACTGATATATGTTTCTTTCGCCGTTTTTAACTGATATATGTTTCTTTCGCCGTTTTTTTACCTGATACATGTTTCTTTTGCTGTTTGTCGTTGCTGTTTAAAACAGAAAGTTGTGTCATCGATAGGTCTCATTATCTTCTTGAAAAGACAGTCTTTTCGATGAGGATTTCCACGCTTGTTTATTCATTACCATTGACATATGGCATATACTGATCAGCGTAGTGACACCATCAGCGTGGTGATGATAGGGATTACGTTGAACAGAACGCAAGAGAAGTCTCGCTGTTTGTACTGCACAAAAGCCGTGAGGACAATGGTTTTAGGCGCCGTATCTCATGGGGAAGGGGCGTTTGTTGACATGTCTGTCATTGCACATCATACCTGTTCGTTGATAATGAACTCCGGCTTCAGTTCTCACACTTTCTCGGGTGTGATCAACGATCCGCCAGCAGACAGGCGGATGATTCACGTGCTCAGCGTAAGGTCGCTGGTGCCATTGTTGTCGCTCATTTTTCTGTTTTGAAGTGGCAAGTGTGTGTCTGTGTGTGTGTGTGTGTTCTTTTTGTTTGTTTGGTTGTTGTTGTTGTTGTTAATGAATGTCTGTTTTTTAGTTTGAACTGCAGAAAATCGGTCACGATCCCTGATTTTTAGGGTTGTGTATTCTCTGGATTCCGTGGTCACCAAACAGTTCTCTCTCTCTCTCTCTCTCTCTCTCTCTCTCTCTCTCTTCTCTCTCTCTCTCTCTCTCTCTCTCTCTCTCTCTTCCTTCTCTCTCTCTTTCTCTCTCTCTCTTCCCTCTCTCTCTGTCTCTTCTTTCTCTCTGTCTCTCTCTGTCTCTGTCTGTCTGTCTCTCTGAATGTGCGTACATGTCTGCCAACCCATGGTGCGTTTGAGCTGATGATGATCTCTATGACACTGATCGTAACCGGTTGAAGACGAAATGTGATGAAACAATAATCAGCTTTTCAATGGTTAGACGTCATCAGTATTCATGTTTCTTTCCCATTTTACACCGTTGTTGTGATAACTAAAGGATCCGTGGCGCCGCCAGTTGGATATGTAGCCAACATTACAACATCAGTACTATGACGTGTAGATTGTGTCATATATCACCATTGTGTCATATGTATTTCATGGTGGGGAGATCATAATCTACGATTATGAAATATAATAAACGTTTTAACAGATGAGATAAACAGATTATATTTACAATTTATGAAGAAAATGTGCATATTTTATGATGATATTATCTTGTGAATGATTATCTGCATTAATCAATCTTACATGATGGATCACAGAATGCATGACCGACTTGTAATGATTCATGTATTTTAATTGCGTATATTGGAGTTACGATTACTACAGTATGGTACGACCAATATCATGAAAAATGACTTCAGAAATGTGCAAAAATGGTTTGATTTTTTATTAACTCAAATGTCCATACGGTGAATGTGGCATATGAAAGAATATTTTTTTTATAAAAATATGTACAGCATTATTATGAAATATTGTGTTTAGTACGATAATTCATGGTTGTAACAATCTGAATATGTGTACTAAATGTGCATCACCTTACGTGCTTGATACGTCGTTTGATGTGACAGATCACAGAATCATCATGCCTCAGTATATGAACATTGTTAACACGGAACAAAAGTGCATTATCAGGACTACCAGTAAAATGATAGCTGTATCATGGGACAGACTGAAAATAATGATTGCCACTTACATCGATACTCGCGCCATTTGATGTGATACATGCAATTTTAACAGCTTTGACATTTTTTCAGTTTATATGGAGTCAAGTTTATTATCACTACAATTGTGTAACATATCATAATGTGATGTAAATCGGACTATATGTGTGTGGATAGTAATAAGAAAGTCGTATCAATACATCATCAGATAGTGTCAACTGTCACAAACTAGGTCACAAGATATATATCTTGGCGTGAAGGAATGTGTCAACCGTTGCGTAACTACTTTATATGAAGCGGTGTGTTACAACGTAATGCACGAGAACAGGTCCCAGCAGGTTTCTGTCACTGTGATGAAACAGCGGTCAATACACATCAAGCTTTTGGGACGTCTTCATTCATCATAAGGCCATCATGTCAACCTTAGCATAAATGCTGTTGGTGCAGCGCTCTCCCAAGAGCGTGTTCTATACGCCCTTCGGCCGAGGAAAAACATTTTAGCTTGACACGTTTGTACACGTTTGTACAGGCTTATGACTGCAGGGTTCATACAGGTCTTGAAAAGTCTGGACTTTTGAAGTCTATTTTCCAGGCCCTGGAAAAGTCTAGAAAAACACGCTATGGCCTGGAATAGCCAGGGAATTGAAGAATTGCTTGGTACTATGCATGGCTGCTTTAATTTTCAGCATCAGCGTTTATAATGCAAAAAAAAAGTTATTCCGTGCCCTCAAACGTGATATTTCGTCTCTTGTGCGTTTGTGTTTATAACATCACTTTAAGACATTGCTTTAAAAACAAAGTCTTGAAATTGGTATTGAAAATGCAGGTCTTGGCCTAGAAAAAGTCTGGAAAAGTCTGAAATTTTGAGTTGCATATCCTGTATGAACCCTGGACTGACATTCTGTGCGTATAGCGTAAAGGTGTTTGTCTGTCATCAGTGTTTTCATCAACTGGACATTGAACATGTACGTTAGTGATTTCTAACAAATTCTGGGAGAACTTTAGCGAAGACCTGATCGACATGTCGTTGTATGTATAGGTCTATGTCCCCGGCCACACGACTTTACCAAGGTGAAGCTCAAGTCAGTCCATCTCAGGATTCATGCTGAACATCTGTTGTTTTTATATATTTCTTTGTGTGCTAAGACGCCATAGGCTCACTGGTAACGAATAAGATAGTCTGCTTTGTTTGTGATTTTAGCATATCCAGTTAATGTACTTGGAGAGATTGATCTTGTTAAACCGTCGCCATATTATTTTCATTTTGTCTTATGCACGTCATGTGTGTGTGTGTATGTGTGTGTGTGTGTGTGTGTGTGTGTGTGTGTGTGTGTGTGTGTGTGTGTGTGTGTGTGTGTGCGCGCGCGCGCGCGTGCGTGTGTGTGTGTATGTATGTATGGGAGAAGAGAGAGAGATGTTTCATACGTAGGTATTTGTTTTGTCCATACTTCAAGTGTGTTTTTGTATCTTGAACAATTTTAATGTTTGATGTTGATGCACAAAACAATAATTCCTTTTTTCAAGTTCTTGACATTGAATAGTATTCATATTTTGATATCGTCTGTGTTCCGAGATGACAACCGTTTTGTTAGTATCTTTACTGGAATGTTGTCTCTAGTTGCTGTTTTTTTTTTCCTCAGAAATCAAGAGCTGCGTAAGTTCCGGACAGGCGGTAGTGGCTTACAGTGTAAATGTTTCCGTGACGTTGTCAGTATTGATTGTGCTCATAGACGATGCGAGTGCCGGCTGTTTGTATGATGTACTTTAAACATGCTGCTCTGCTGCATAGTCGGCTAAAGTTCAGATCTCTGTATTGCTATGACAGGAATGTGCTCAACAATCCTTCCTCTGTAACAGATTTACGCGATTCGTATTATAGTTTATATTTTTGTAAAGACGCAGATCACATCATTGGCATACGTGTAGGGTATGCGCTTGTATGATTTCCATTCTATGGGAGGTTTGAGTTGTGGAGGGATCTGTGAGGTTTATATCACTGTATTGAAATGAAGTTAAATTCAAACTGAATATAATGCCCCCCTGTAAAGGGTGCTTATTATCATCTCCATACTTTACATTTAGTTCGAAGATTAAATTAAAAAAAAGTGACCAGTCTGACCCGATGCAACACCATACATTGGCATACGGCAACAATTTGTTCCGGAGAGGATGGACATTATGTGACCTGCAGGCACCACACGTTTCTCGGGTAGCCAGTGACATTCTGTACCCGGATGACATGTTGCCACAACACCGTCCTCCCATTAACACCCTTCCAGCAGTAACCACAACACCGTCCTCCATTAACCCTCTACCTGCTGTAACCACAACACCGTCCTCCCATTAACCCTCTACCTGCTGTAACCACAGCCCCATCCTCCCATTAACCCTCTACCTGCTGTAGCCACAACACCGTCCTCCCATTAACCCTCTACCTGTAATAACCACAACACCGTCCTCCCATTAACCCTCTACCTACAGTAACCACACCACCGTCCTCCCATTAACCCTCTACCTGCTGTATCCACAACACCGTCCTCCCATTAACCCTCTATCTATAATAACCACAACACCGTCCTCCCATTAACCCTCTACCTATAATAACCACAACACCGTCCTCCCATTAACCCTCTACCTGCTGTAACCACAACACCGTCCTCCCATTAACCCTCTACCTAATAATAACCACAACACCGTCCTCCCATTAACCCTCTACCTGCTGTAACCACACCACCGTCCTCCCATTAACCCTCTACCTGCTGTAACCACACCACCGTCCCCCCATTAACCCTCTACCTGCAGTAACAACAACACCGTCCTCCCATTAACCCTCTACCTGCTGTAACCACACCACCGTCCTCCCATTAACCCTCTCCCTGCAGTAACCACAACACCGTCCTCCCATTAACCCTCTACCTATAATAACCACAACACCGTCCTCCCATTAACCCTTTACCTACAGTTACCACACCACCGTCCTCCCATTAACCCTCTACCTACAGTAACCACAACACCGTCCTCCCATTAACACTCTACCTATAATAACCACAACACCGTCCTCCCATTAACCCTTTACTACAGTAACCACACCACCGTCCTCCCATTAACCCTCTACCTACAGTAACCACAACACCGTCCTCCATTAACCCTCTACCTGCTGTAACCACAACACCGTCCTCCCTTTAATCCTCTACCTACAGTAACCACAACACCGTCCTCCCATTAACCCTCTACCTATAGTAACCACAACACCGTCCTCCCATTAACCCTCTACCTATAGTAACCACAACACCATCCTCCCATTAACCCTCTACCTACAGTAACCACACCACCGTCCTCCCATTAACCCCTACCTACAGTAACCACAACACCGTCCTCCCATTAACCCTCTACCTATAGTAACCACAACACCGTCCTCCCATTAACCCTCTACCTATAGTAACCACAACACCGTCCTCCCATTAACCCTCTACCTACAGTAACCACACCACCGTCCTCCCATTAACCCTCTACCTACAGTAACCACACCACCGTCCTCCCATTAACCCTCTACCTACAGTAACCACACCACCGTCTCCCATTAACCCTCTACCTACAGTAACCACACCACCGTCCTCCCATTAACCCTCTACCTACAGTAACCACAACACCGTCCTCCCATTAACCCTCTACCTACCCTCCACATGCACACACACACACACGCACATGCACACACGCGCGCGCACGCACACACACACACATGCGCACGCACGCACGCACACACACACACGCACACACATGCACGCGCGCGCGCGCACGGCGTACACACACACACACACACACACACACACAGGGCGTAGCAAAACTTGAGGTTTGAAGAATTTAATCAATTATCATCTCGCCCACTCCAAGCGGATAAAGTGGATTTACAATACAGGCCTATGCTACCTAAACCCAACGAGTACTAACCAGACTTCAGCAACAGCTCAGCATCAGTCGTTACTGGCCACAAAGTTCCAAATGGCCATAAATTTTGAAATGAGGAGAGAAGACATTTTTTGGGTCGCCCACCACAAATTTTGTTTTGGCAACAATTTTCATTACAAGATCCCCGCATTTTGTCGCTGGCGTCACTTTTCGTAGAGCAAGACCTTCGAATGTTGTCGCCGGTGACAAATTTTGTTGGCGACAATTTACGGAGTCACATTGCTCACAGTCTGCCGTCAAGACGAACACGCTTTCCTAACTGGTAGCTTACGCCGTCAGTCATTGTCCTATGGAAGTTGGTTCCGAACCAAGGAAGTTTTTCATCCTCCGTATGTCCTCAATCTCACCGCTTCGCCTAAGCTTTTGGGAATGTTGTGTATAGAAAGTATGAGTAGTGTAGCTCAACTCAGGTACACATCGCGGTATAACCACAATGTGTGAGTATTGTGGCGAGATGTGAAGTTTTGTGGCTGTGCATTTTGGTCACAGTAAGAGTCAAGTGGTGCATTGAGATAGAATGTGTAAGCTCTCTTTTGTGTTTCTTTGCTGTGCGTGTTATATGCCTGTCTGCACGTGCATGCGTTCATATGTGCATGTATGTCTGCACGCACGTCTTGTGCACGAGTAGGGGTTTGTTCGAGAATTAAAAGATGATTTTGTGATGTGAACAATACGTTGCACAGTGATTCTGTTCACATTGAGTGATTTTGGTCATATTATTGTATTTGAAAATAAAATGTGTCATTTTTTTAATACTTGCAGTCAGTTGTCCTTTGATCTTTGCGCATATAACTTTTAACGGTGAATTGAGATCATTCTTTCATCTGTAATCAAGCCTCAGCATGATCGTATTCTAATTTACTTTTTTTTCTTTCAAACATCGTCGTTTGTGTTGTGTAAATTATTAGATCAACGTTTCATAGCTTTGGAAAACGAAACGAGTAGAAATTGATCGAACCAGATTTCAGTTCTATTTGTGAGTTATTTTACTTACTCTTTTTTTCCATATAGTCGTCGTTTGTGTTGTGTAGATTATTAGATCAACATTTTATAGCTTTGGAACGCGAAGTAAGTAAAAACTGATCGTACCAGATTTCAGCTGTATTAATTATTTTTCCTCCCAAGTTTCACACGCTAAGCCCCTGTATGTAGATGAGAGACAGTATGCCCAGGTCTGTCAGACTGGTTTTGATTTGATCTGACACACAAGTCACAGCATGTGCCAGGACATGATGACCAGTCTGACAGAACCAGCCCCAAGTCTGGACCTTCTCTGGGATCTGTACAATGTACACAACACCACTAACACGACTTATAGACCCCCGTTCCATCTTCATTTTTTTCCCCGATGAAACCCGCCTCTTGAACTTGCAGACTTTACCGAAAACTTGAGAAATCATTATTGTGTTTCTGATGTAAGGAAACGAAATTCTAGACATTAACAGGTATCAGATGACAATAAAAAAGAGGTGATTCGCTAAGTGATTTATTTTATATAATTGCCTGTCTTGCTGTCTCCATTCCATTTGGCTGGACCACCTTCTGTTTGTTGATTATGTCCAAGACCTTGCTCGCCTCTTGGAATCAGACTTCAACATGAACTACTGCTGCGGTGTGTCCAATTGCCTGTTTTGAAAGTTCTTCATGTAGCTCTGTCTGACAGAGGCTGCCACTACAGTTTGGGTGTTTTTAAGCTTTTTGTCAACACTTCACAACTGCGATACTCTCCACGTAAGACCACTCCAAAATGCTATTCTGCCACTCCATCACATCCATGATGGACGATGTTTGGAAGTCTGCAGGGAGCTAACCTGCGTTAGAGCTCGTGTTCGGACAAATGGCACTGCATGGTAGGCACGCCTAAAGCAGTTTAGCTCCATGAGTTAGCTTAACAGTTCAGTCAAGGAGAGAAGGGTTCGAAAGCAGTTTAGCTCCGTGAGTTAGCTTAACATTTCAGTCAGGGAGAGAAGTGAGCTAGCTTGACATTTCAGTCAGCTTGACATTTCAGTCAGGGAGAGAACGTTTCCAAAGCAGTTTAGCTCCATGAGTTAGCTTAACAGTTCAATCAGGGAGAGAAGGTTTCCAAAGCAGTTTAGCTCCATGAGTTAGCTTTACAGTTCAATCAGGGAGAGAAGGTTTCCAAAGCAGTTTAGCTCCATGAGTTAGCTTAACAATTCAGTCCAAGGAGAGAAGGTTTCCAAAGCAGTTTAGCTCCATGAGTTAGCTTAACAGTTCAATTAGGGAGAGAAGGTTTCCAAAGCAGTTTAGCTCCATGAGTTAGCTTTACAGTTCAATCAGGGAGAGAAGGTTTCCAAAGCAGTTTAGCTCCATGAGTTAGCTTAACAGCTCAATCAGGGAGAGAAGGTTTCCAAAGCAGTTTAGCTCCATGAGTTAGCTTAACAGCTCAATCAGGGAGAGAAGGTTTCCAAATCAGTTTAGCTCCATGAGTTAGCTTAACATTTCAGTCGGGGAGAGAACGTTTCCAAAGCATGGATGTGAAACACTAACCTGTAATACAGACAGCCCATCACCCGATCGTTATTCCCACGTGCGCTTCAGACCAAAGATTTGACTCTCTAGATGTACTTGTTCGGCTGATATACTGAGAAAAGGCAACTCTGTTTGCAATAGAAAGACATGCGCTATCTTCTCTTGATTTTTTTCACCATACAATTTCAGTCAGTAACCTTACTTGTGCTCAAATCTCGGAAAATCAAAGCTGTGAACTTCTGCTCATTTTGCTTGCGCTCAAATCTCGGAAAATCAAAGATGTTAATTCCTGCTCAAACGACACCTCTGGCTGTCGATCAAATGTAGAATTCCCTGTAAACGTGCTTAGTATCTGTTACAAAATGTCAAACAAATTCTGCTCCAACTTTTTGAAATGCTTCAAGTTGACATCCCCGCATGCTGTCTCCATTCTTCTGCTGGAAATGACAATTGTGTAGTCCATCCCTTTCATTACAGTTAAAACAGTCAGACTAAAGCTGTCTCATTCTGCTGGCAAACTCTGGAATTTCTTTCTCTTTCAGTCTTAATCGGTCCTTCTTTTCCTTCAATCTGGAATTTCTTCTCTTTCAGTCTTAATCGGTCCTTCTTTTCCTTCAATCTGGAATTTCTTCTCTTTCAGTCTTAATCAGTCCTTTTCCATCAATCTGGAATTTCTTCTCTTTCAGTCTTAATCGGTCCTTTTCCTTCAATCTGGAATTTCTCCTCTTTCAGTCTTAATCGGTCCTTCTTTTCCTTCAATCTGGAATTTCTTCTCTTTCAGTCTTAATCGGTCCTTCTTTTCCTTCAGTCAAGACACCTTCTTTTTTCTGATGTTACTGCTCTGGTTTTATAAATTGACTCCTGTAGCCATGTTAGTCGTGTCTGTGCAAGGAATTCATGAAGGTACGAGTAAACGTGCAAGTAAGTGGTTCTGTGTTGTGAGAATAGGTACGCACATAATGTCTAAAAAAGAAGAGAAAGAAAGAAAGAAAGAAGACTTACTGTGTACTCACCGCGAGTTTGTGTCACTGTCTCATTGTTTGTTGTTCCAAAACACTTTTGTGTGACTTCTTACTTTCAATGCCTTGTAAAGCGTTGCGTTGTCTGCTTGTAGGACAGGCGCTGTATCAAAGTTCCTCTATCATACTGTGGATTAGACAACTGGTTCTTTTTTTATACAATGATTTGTTGAATTGGCAGGTCTTCTAGTAAAGTGTAAAGCCCACTGGTATAGTGAGATAGATACTAGGTAAATGTACCTCATTATCATGATCATTCTCTGGATGAAACGTCTTATCTTTTGACACTATGATCTACCGACATTTGTAGTTTTTTCACGTGCATTATATAATCTGTGCTACACAAAGTGTATGTGGTAGTAAAATATCACACATTTGTCTCTGGCAGTTGCAAGATTATTATTTTTTCGAAGTCACAAAAATTAGCAGCAAAACTGTCCACTTAAGTATGTAACTTTATTTGCCTCATTTGCTCATTGGGAACAATACAGTGTGGAAATTTCAGAATTTTTCAGTTTGGAAATAAATATGGAATATATATATATATATATATATATATAGAATGCTGAACAATTAAGTAGTGGGGGAAAACAAGTGCAGGTTAACAATTCTTCTGTCGTTATAGTAATGACTTTGCAAAGATTTGAACTTTAAAAAAAAAAAAATTGAAGATGAAGAAAATGGGGGGAATATATTATAAATATGAGAAGCCCTTCACTAGCTGCCTGAGGGAACCATCGTAGTCCCTCTCGAAGGCACATTTATTTGTATCGCATGCTCCTCGGCCTTTTGTCCGCTGGATCGGACTCATCAGGGAGACACGGCTGATTGTGTCTGTGCTCTTGGTGTCAAATAGAGACACACCACAGTCCATAAGTCTGTGGTGTTCTCACCACCAAGGGTTCAAAAAAGAATCCAACAGCACCCCCAAGGCAGCCAGCGAAGGGTAGTAAATGGGAACAAAACAAAAGTGTGGAGAAGAAAAAAGTTGCTGAAAAACTAGAAGCATTATTCAAACAGTATAAAATGTAGGGGACAATCTTTGAGCCTATGCTTGAGGATCCATTCAAGGATGCAAGGGAGATCAAAAGATATGGAACAGTCTGAGTGGTCAGCTCTGCTGTTCAATAACCCAAGCAATATATATATATATATATATATATATATATAATATATATATATATATATATATATATATATAATATATATAAAACAAGTTAAAAGAGGAGTCTTAAAACTATCTACAAATTTGTTTCAAGCGTGTTGCGCTGTCATCAGCAACACGCTTGAAACAAATTTGTAGATAGTTTTAAGACTCCTCTTTTAACTTGTTTTAATGTTGCTCCCCAAGGGGTTGAGCACTCAAAAAATTATTTTAGGCATTTTAAATTTACTGATCTATATATATATATATATATATATATATATATATATATATATATATATATATATATATATATATAGATAGATAGATAGATAGATAGATAGATGGATGTGTGGGGGAGGGGTGTCAAATAGCAAGAGAGAGCTCTCGGGAACTCTCACGAAGGCGAAGGAAGGGGGGAGGGGAGCACCTTTGATAACTTGATGTTATTCAATGACTCGTTAAACTGATAACCCCATGGTGGAGTTGGTTGTGTCAGCAACAGGCAAGCTCAAGCGACACAGCTTGCTGTAGTTTAACCTGTATCCTACTGTGACATTGTATGCACAACAACCCTTCTTTTTCAGTTTAATAAGGTCATATTACCCAGATCTGCTAACATATTTCGAGCTGCAACACATTCCCTAACAAACACTGAGGGCTGTAGTTGTCGGGGTTTTTTTCTTATTCATCATTCCTAACTGTGGAGCATTAAGAAGTGTAGAGCATTCAGAGGTTCAGTGTGGCATAGATCCATGTCATAGTTTGTATCCCGTGGTTTGTAACGTCCGATTTGTTACCCAAGGAATGATCACAGCCATCTCTTTGGGATGTGTGCGTGTGTGAATTAAAGAACCTGTTTGCTTGATAAGAAACACTGCTCGTTGTGTTACAAAAGATGATTTGCATTCAGTGGAATGATTGCACATTAGCATATGAGTCCCTTAACGACCAGTATACTGCTCGCCTGTTTGTTTCCTGAAACGGTTGGTGGAATCATATTTCTAGGCAGCCATGGTTTTTATTGCATGCAGAAATTTCCTTCATTCATCTGGGTAACAAAAAAATCGTGTTATCATTAATATGATGTAGACATTGTAACGTCAGATTTTATACTCTAATAGAATCATGCTCAATAAAATCTATTTTCATACATATACTTGTGACTTGTGTTTGGCCTTTGAGTAGTCCTACTTTCCAATAAGACTATTATGGGAGAATTTCCTTCTGTCGGTTAGAATGTGTTCAGAACATCTCTGAGGGGGATCTGTTGCACAAAACTCAGCAGAAGCAACTCCCTCCTTAAATTTGGAACCATCGGTGACAATTCTTTTGTAGGATGGAAACTCAGAACACAGTTAGGCAAAACGGACTCGTATGCCAAGGAACTAGTGGAATCTTTACGGTACGAGGCCAAATCAGTAATTCAAGGCAAGTTTCAGTCGACAATTCTCCTGCCTCAGCATACAGGCCATAAACAGGGGTGGTGCGGAACGCACCCAGACACAATCGGTGTCCTTGATGGTGGATAGGATCTAGACTTTTCAGGTAGGACGGTCTGGCCGAGCCGTACACTACACACCCATAGTCCAGTTTGGAGCGGATCAGAGGAGGAGAGATTTCCTGTCAGCGCCCCAGTCTGTGTGTGCCGCAACTCTCAGAATGTTCGGTGCTTTCTGACATGCCGTTTTCAAGTGTTGGATATGACTGTTTAAGTTCAGTTTTTATTTTTAAAAAAGATAATAACACCCAGAAATATGGCTCTTTTCAGAGCTGGAATGGTGGACTTGTCCAGACGAATTTCAGGATCAACAAAAACAAATTGACAAAAATTGTGAAAATGGATTGACTGAGTTTGGGTGCCTGAAAAGGTAAACCCGTTTTCCTCGGCCCACTGTTGAATCTTGTTGACACAAAGTTAAAGTCGACGCTGTACGCTGGCGTTAGAGGCTCCAACTGCTTTCAGCGCGAAGTCATCAACAAACAGAGAGGACTCGGAACCCTGGTTTACCCATTTGACAATGTCGTTGATTTTGATGCTGAAAAGAGCAGTACAAAGAGTGCTCCCATGAGGTACACCCAACTCCTGCCCATCGATGTCAGACAGCATGGTGCCAATAGGCACGTGGAACTGTCAATCAACCAGAAAGTTTTGAATAAAAAGAGGCAGATAACCACGAAAACCAAGTCTATGAAGATCCATAAAGATTCCAGATTCCCTGGTGGTGTCGTACGCTTTTTCTAGATCAAAAACGATAGCAACCACATGCTGCTTATTGACGAAGGCGTTGCGGATGGTGGTTTCCAGACGGACTAAATGGTCAACTTTCGAGTGGTTCTTCCGGAACCCGCACTGTTCACTGGCTAAAGACTATCGGTTTCCAGCTTCCACTTCAGTCGGGAGTTGACCATCGTTTCCATTAACTTGCAAAGGCAGATGGTCAGAGCTATTGGACAATAGTTTGAAGGGTTGGTAAGGTCTTTTCCAGGCTTAGGAATCAGAATGATCAGGCCTCTCCGCCAGGAGGGCGGAAAGCACCCTGTGGTCCAGATATGGTTGTAAACTTTGAGAACGGTCTGGAGACAGCTTTCTGGGAGATGTTTCAAAAGCTGATAATGGATCTCATCCAGGCCAGGGGCAGAATCGTTGCAGGTTTGCAGAGCTGATTTCAGTTCGTCGATCGAAAATGGCAAATTGTAGGCTTCAGAGTTGTCTGATGTGAAATTGTATGAAGATTTATCTCTGAGTTGTTTGTTTCTTAAAAAGGCTGCAGATTTATTTGAAGATGAGGAGTTCTGTTGAATGGTGGAGGCCAGCAAATTGGCAACAGCTTGTTTGTCCATCATCAGAGCATCGGCAAGTTTCAGGTGATGAATGGAGGGGTTGGTGTTCTTCCCTTTGATCTTTCTGATGATGTTCCAGACTTTTTTCTTGGATGCTTTAGATGTTAGCCTGCAGCAGAAGTTTCTCCAAGACTGACGTTTACTGGTTTTAGAAGTGTGTCTGATTTTGGCACGGAGTTTTTGATGGGCTCGAGCGTTGGGAGCTGAAGGTCTTTGGAATACCCTACGCTGAGCCCATTTGCGTACTTTTGAGATTTGTTGGTAGTCAGAATCGAACCAAGGTGTTTTAGGCAGTTGGAGTTTGTCGGAAGACATTGGAATACAAGTTTTTGCAGACTTTATCAAAGTATTGGTTAGAGACTGGGTCTCGACTTTGAAGAATGTCAATTTCCTGGAGCTCCTTTGAAATATTTGCTGCAAAAAGATTCCAGTTAGCCTTCTTATAATTAAGGTGTTGTGAAACAGAGGTGTTTTCAGTTGTATTGGGTTTTAATAGAACAGGAAAATGGTCACTTCCTGTGGAAGAGTGGAGGTAAGTTGGAGATCCATCGTTCAGTCAACACAAATCGAACTTTGAAAAGACATCTTCAAGAAGCTGACCTTTGGATGACGAATTCACGCTACCCCAAAGAGGACTGTGTCAATTGAAATCGCCCAACAGCAAAAAAGGTCGAGGAAGTTCTTCAATCAGACTGACAAGGTCCTGACGACAAACCGGGACAGAAGGTGGCAGATTTAGCAAGCAAATTGTAACAGTTTTATGGAGAGTGACTCTCGCAGCTACAGCCTGAGGGGGTAGTCAGAGCGACAGAATTAAACAGCAAAGTGTTGTGTATGAGAAGGGCAACACCGCCCGTTAGTCCCAATGTGGAAGGTTGTGCAGGTTTGGAACGAATATTGAAGTCAGAAAGAGTGAAGGTCTTCTGGCTTTGAATTTTTGTTTCCTGAAGAGCTACTACCCGAGGTTTTAGTGTTTGACTCAAAAGCTGCAGCTCCTCAAAGTTTGAGTTCAAGCCACGGAAGTTCCAATGAATTATTTACTCTCCATGGTGCAGAGGACAAACAGGAGAGAAGACGGTTCATCTCGAAGTCGTCGTCTGCATCCAGTGGAGCGTATCTGGGTTTTTTAGATGGACTGGGTTGTTATCTCCAGACCTGCTGGCAGACCTGCCTGCAGATGAAGACGGCTTGGGTTTGGGGGATGGTGGAGGTCTTTTAATCTCCACCATCTTCACACTCTGTTGGAATCCCTTGCCCACACGGGCACTGCTCTCGAAAGTTCGAGGCGGGAGGGTTGGCTTTTTATTCTGCCCAGCAGCAGATGGTTTAGACTGCTGGGCAGTCTGAGAAGTGGTGGATTTATTGCCCCTGCCGGGACTTGGCATTTTTCCCTGCAATGTTTTAGAAAAAAAATAAAGACATGAGTCTGACAGGATACTGAACATGTTGAAACTTTCTTCAAAGCCAAGGCGTCCGAAGAGACTGGAGAAGACTGATTAGCAAGGACCTGCTTCCGTGCCTCGAGAAATGAAATTTGTCTTCGGCGTTTTCACCTTTTTGATATTTGATTCCTGGATCCAAATTATTATGGCCATTAATAACACTATTATCACGACCATCATTACAACATCCACTCCCATGATTCGCTCCGCAACGGCCTCGTTTTCATCCAACCGCGCGTTTTGGTTTTGCGCCGAATATGCGAATATGAGAAGATAAGTGGTTTCTCGTTCTTCGTTCACTGTCCAAAATGCTATTTGTCTTTGCCTGAAGAACCCCATGAGGTTGAAATGCATTGTGTTTAGTCCTGTACTTCATTTGTCTGTGTCCTTGGCGGTAACTAGCCCCCTCTTTTTCTAAAAACAATAACAACAGCAACAGTAACAAAAGCGGGCACAGCGCTTTCATCCAATGTTCAAGGGACATTACCAGCTATCTTGCTTTTGACACCAACAGCCTATCATAACTATAACTAAACTGACATCACATGGGAGTCCGGGTGGCCCAGGGGTTACAGCATAGTTCTTTGGGTCCGAGGATTCTTAGTTCGCTCCCCGCTCACGACAGGGAGATTAGGGATGCTCCCTTCACAATCAGCATCATGTCAGTACATCCTCTCTCCTCGTTTCATGGATGACACTCTGGATCGAGGTTTCTCGTGTGAACGCATGGGCTAATAAAAATAGAAGAAAATAAAATCTTGGACATACACTGAATTGTACTCTCCTTTCCCCCACCCCCCCCCCCCCCCCCCCCCCCCCCACACACACACACACACACACACGCGCGCGCGCGCGTGCGCGCGCACGTACGCACACACGTACATAGAAAACAAAGTGCTCACTGGTCCTGTAAACGGGAGGCGAATTACCATACTGGTATCATTCAAAATGACCACATTGACCAAATGTTTATTATTCATGGCGAACCTCTGGGCTCAGGACTTCTGACTGAGGAATGAATGTGAAGAAAGAAGACCGGAAGCAAAGAATTGGTCGAATCATTTCTTGTTTCATTTTGAAAAATCGTGTATCTGCTGAACAACAACACACAATGGTGCAAAGCAGAATGCTATCTAAAATATGGAGAGAAAAAATGGAGGGGGTTGATTTGTTTAAGATACATCTAAAAACCTAAATCAAGCAACACGAAACGTATGAAAACATTTAACAGTGTAAACAAGATCATAATCAAAAATGTGAAAACTAACAAACGGCTTGACAGTTGACATATCTAATCTATCATACCTGTCTTTATTATTTTCATTTGAGAATTTTGATCATGATTTAAAAGCATTTCTTTTCAACGAAAGCTTTCCTTGGTCACACACACACACACACACACACACACACCACACACACACACACACACACACACAATTCAGTCGTGGGGTAAGCAAGTGCAGGTCAACAATTTTGCCATCGTTTCATCAATGTCTTGGCAAAGTTTCAAAAAGAAAGAGGAAAACACAATTCAGACCGTTACCTTAAAAATCTAAAAGCCTTCACCATTAGCATACAGAGACCATCGTCATCTGTTCTGAAAACAGAACCATTCATATCACCTGCTGAGAGGCCTCTCGACCGCTAATTCGGACTCGTCAGTGAAACACGGCTGATTGTGTCCGAGTTCCATTAGCGTCAGATGGACATGTACAATTGTCTTTAATTCCGTGGTATTCTCATCCCCAAGGGTTCAAGAACAGGATCCAACAGCACCCAAAGCAGCCAGCGAAGGGTAGAAACGTAAAACGAGAAGAAAACGTTGTATGGAAATAAGTTGTTTTAGAACTAAACTCGTTATGGAAAGAGTATTTAATGTAAGGGGGGGGGGGGGGGGGGGGGGGTGGGGGGGGGTCTTCGAATCTACGCTTGAGAGGCTATTTAAGGTATAATGGAGGTCAAAAGATGTCAACAGTCAGAGAGCTTATCTGTACTGTTTAGTAGCCCTAGCATTATCAATCACATAAATGCTGACATCGGCTAAAAATTGTACAATACAATTCGAGAGATGCACTCTTCCACGGAATGGCCACACTGATTTGTTGAAGAATTCAGTAGTAGGGGAAAATAAGTGCAGGCCAATAATTTCTCTGTCATTTCATCAATATCTTGGCAAAGACTCAAAAAGAGGAAGAAATTAAAAAAACCGGGGGGGGGGGG
Organism: Conus ventricosus; assembly: GCA_018398815.1. Classification (NCBI taxonomy): domain Eukaryota; kingdom Metazoa; phylum Mollusca; class Gastropoda; order Neogastropoda; family Conidae; genus Conus; species Conus ventricosus. Next base: position 10,738,233 of record CM031625.1, on the reverse strand, counting down.
GGGGGGGGCTTGTGAGGGAAAGGAAATGGGAATGAAAATACAGGGTATTGGACTATAACTATGAAATCCTTCACTCGCAGCAAATGGGGACCATTGTATTCTATCCTGAAAACAGAACCATTCATATATCCTGCTGCGTGTATTGGGTATTTGGTGTGACGTTTCGATAATGTGACCATTGTCGTTTCAAGTCATTAATTTTCCATGCTGACTTTGCTTTATGTGATTCATACTTGTAGAACATGAAGAAATGTATCCGTCAAAAGCAGCTATGTTTGATACGCATTTTCCATCAGTTAACATTGGCAAAATTCAGTGTAAATGTTGTTTAGATTTTTTTTTTTAAAAAGCAAACAAGCAAACGGACGAACGCACAGACACACGAATCAACTGCGTAACCGACAGAGACAGTTTATTTGTTATCTGCTGGTTTATTTCTTATCTGCTAGTTTATTTGCACAAGACACTTGACCTGACCAACGCAGATAGAATGTTCCACACGGTGCAACTGTCCAAAGGAGGTCGAAGCAAACACGCTCGTGTACCACAGTATCAGTTTCATCAATGAGGTGTCACAGCGTGCGGACTAGTCCATATACGATACACCACATTCGCTAAGTTTCAAGACCACACTGCGTATGATTTAAAGCTGATGGATAAATGTATTAATGACTCAGATGAGAGAATTAAAGAAGAGGGTCTCGTGGCTACGACTTAGCAGATGTCTGACTTGCGCATTAGCCCAACGCCCTGATCAGACCTATCTAACATCGGCTGTGCCATGATTATCATTGTGTGTGTGGTGAGTGTACACGTGTGTGTGTGTATGCATGGGTGAGTGGGCACAGCCCATGTGTGTGCCAGTGTATGTGGTGCGCGTGTGCATGTACGTGTGTGTGTATGTATGCGTCTCTCTCTCTCTCTCTCTCTCTCTCTCTCTCTCTCTCTGATTTGTGTGTGTGTGTGTGTGTGTGTGTGTGTCGATTCCCATCTGCGGAAGTTACTTTCTGTTGGTTCGTTTTATTGATTTCTGGTGACGTATGCACAAACTGTGTACGATGACAGTATATGCTAAAAATGAATGAGCAGTGTGGGTTGCAATGCCACTGAGGTGGCACAAAAGATAGGACAGCAAAGAGAAAAAAAGTTACGTTGTGGGTCAGGTTTTTCTGATAAACTGACCTGTGCGAGTCATGACTATCTCCCTATCGATACGTACACAAATTGGTGTCTCCATTTTGCCTGTATCTATTTCTGAAAAAGAGAATTCTCGAATCGTGAAACTTCCTCTTTCATATCTCCACAAGATTTTTAGTCCAGAACATCAAACACACCTCTCCAGAGCAGTAAGCATATCTGCAAGCAACATAGGGCAAGGGCATCTTATT
>CM031625.1:10724345-10731845 GCA_018398815.1 Conus ventricosus | reverse complement strand
ACACACACACACACACACACCTTTGGAGATTGTCTCTCCCTTGGAGACTACAAGCTTGCTGAAGGCTCATTTTGAGAAGCATTTATTATTCCCCATTCACTCACTCAAGCTCATACTGTTAGTTGGGCAGAATTATCTACCACTGCAGATATTAAAACTTATCTCCCCCTATTTTTCAATCCAAGACATAAGAGCAAGCTTTGTTTATAATTCTATATTTCTTGCAGTCATTGCAACACCACGCTGCTCTGAAAATTGCTAGAATGGTGCTCAGTTACTTACCCTTGCAATTTATTAGATTATAGTTCAGTCCCTTGCGGATTCCTTCCAAGAACTGGCCCTCAGCACTTGTGTCTTAAGATGTTATCTTTTTATATTTTCTACTTGTCACAAGAAAATGAAGCTTATTTGGTTGTTTCATAATTTTCTTTGCTTGTTAGGTGGGACCTTTGGTGGGGCTTATGAAAATTCAACAAACACACTATGGTATTGCTCACCAGCCTTTTTCTGGGACAGTATTCTGTGTAAAACCTAAAAGGCAGAGGAGTCAAGTTAGGATTTCCCAAGGTCACTGAGGAGAAACAATCAGGTTTCGAAATACCGGTATCTGACCAGGAGTTATGATATGTTAGAGAGTTTTCTCCCCTTTGGAGATTGTCTCCCCCTTGGAGACTATAACCCTGTGAAGGCTCATTTTGAGAAGCATTTATATTCCCCATTCACTCACTCAAGCTGTTAGTTGGGCAGAATTATCTACACTGCAGATATGAAAGCTTATCTCCCCTATTTTTTCTCAATCTAAGACATAAGAGCAAGCTTTGTTCATAATTCAATATTTCTTGCAGACATTGCAACACCCATGCTGCTCGTAAAATGGCTAGAATGGTGCTCAGTTACTTACCCTTGCCCCCATTCCCCCAACTCCTTTTTCCCTCCCTTTCATGTTCCCCTCTCCTTCATCCCTTTTCCCACCCCCATCCTCTATGTTCTTGATCCTCCCTCCTCCCCTTGCCTTATCGATCGCCTCTCCCCCCCCCCCCCCCCCCACTCCCCCCTTTCCTCCCTCCTTCTCTCCCATCTCCGCCCCCCCCCTCCCTTCTCTTCCTCCTCCACCATGTGTTCTCTATTCCCTCCTCCTTCCCTCCCACCCCATCGTCCCCCCTCCCCTCCCTTCCTCCTTTACTCTCCACCCCACCCCTCTCCTCCCCCCCCCCCCCCCCCCCCCTCTCTTCTCTCACCTTTCCATTAGACAGCTTTGAACACTTCGCTTAGTTATGTAGTCGCAATTTTTTTTTTGTCGCATTGAAAAGGCGACTAATGCGACAGTCCAGCACAAAAGTTATCTGCTTTTGATGTGCGCCGTACGCTGATGAGTCGTCATACCAAACTACAGAAGATCAGATGAATAATGTGGATCTGTATAAGGAACAGCTTAGGTGCCCCCCCTGCCCCCCCCCCCCCCCCAACACACACACACACACACACACACACACACACATACACAGAATGTGCTTTAAATCGCAGATAAAAAAATAAACTCTGTGTGTGTGTGTGTGTGTGTGTGTGTGCTTGTGTGTGTGCATGTGTGTGTATGCATGTTTTGTGTGTGTGTGTGTGTGTGTGTGCGTGAGTGTGTGTGTGTGTGTGTGTGTGCGTGAGTGTGTGTGTGTGTGTGTGTGTGTGTGTGTGTTGTGTGTTGTGTGGTGTGGTGTGTGTTGTGTGTGTGTGTGTGCGTGCGTGCGTGCGTGTGTGGTGTGTGTGTGTGTGTGTGTGTGTGTGTCTCTGTGTGTGTCTGTGTGTGTGTGTGTGTGAAGCAGCTATTTCTTACAGGGTGCTGTGTAAAGGGAAGCTAGCATGATCTGTCTGGAGAAGGAGGAGGAGAAGTTAGGGTGGAATTTAGAGAAGACGAGTCTATTAAAAAAAAAAAAAAGAAGAAGGAGAAGAAGAAGAAAAGGAAAAAGAACGGAGGAAGTAAACACAAAGAAAATTAATTCTTTTAATGAAAGAGCCGAGTTAACAATGCACCAGGGGGCCGGAATAGCTCAGTGGTAGAGCGCCGGACTCGTAATCTTCGTGATCCTGGGGTTGTGGGTTCGAATCTCCGTCAGGCCGTTTCAGTACAGGAGGATTTTTTCCTCGGAGGTAACATTGGTTCTGACTCCATTCTCCATACAGTCCTTCGAATGAGACGAGAAACCGAGGTTCCGTGTGTGAACGCACGCATAACATCTTGCACACACGTCAAAATCCCATCACCAACTTTCGGAAGAGAAGGCCATTTGGCTGTTGGTATGGATGACACGTTACACATAGCATGCACTTTCCCCGAAGTTGGAGTATGGCTGCCTTAATGGCGGGATAAAAAAAAATGGTCATACACACAAAACTCCATTCCCTTCGTTAAGTAGATGGGATTCATCCTTGCCTGTCCACACAGGGAGTATCCGAATGAGTATCAGCCTGCACACGTGGGAAAAAAAAAGAAAGAAAACAAATCTCCAAAATACGTCATTCAGGCATGGCAGACTCGTTCCTTTTTCTTTCTTTTTTTTTTTTTGGTCCAGTTGCTGGCTTACCTAGTTGTCACGCAGGAATCATTTTCTTCAAAAGTTTAAAGTAATTCATCCGCCACACATGAACAAACGAATCACACCACAACACGACTACGTTTCAACCTCTTAGGTCTTCTTCAGGCAAGATAAACAACAATCAAGTCAACGAAAATAAAGAACGAGCCATCACTTAACTCGTCATATTCGGCGCAAGATGGGATGGGCGTTGTCCTGAGTGTCGTTTATCTTGCCTGAAAAAGACCTAAGAGGTCGAAACGCGTCGTGTTTTGTCTTGTGATTCGTTTGTTCATGTTTGGCGGATGTATTACGTAAAAACTTTTAAAGATTTGTTCAGATTTCGGCTTGCAGTCGCCACACTTTGCGACCCACCCCCATTTTCTCGGAAGTGAATCTTGCTTCTACTTCAGATTTCGCTTATGATGATTGCCTGATTTTTTTTTTTTTTTTTTTTCATTTCGGCTACAGTTACAAACTGACATTTTTGATCATATAGTTTCTGGTGGAGTTCTTTTCCCTTTTCCTTACCTGACACACCTGGTTGCCTTTTTATAATCTATGTAATGTTTTTATGTCTTGTGGATTTAATGTTTGTTTCATGAGTGTATGCGTGTGGGTGTGTGCGTCTGTGTGTGTGTGTGTGTGTGAGGGTGGGGGTGGGGGTGGGGTGTGTGAGTGTTGATGTATATGTGAATACATATGCTAACACAGGCTCTTATGTAACGATTTATAAAGATTGTCCCCAACATTTTATACTGTTTGCAGAATGCTTTTAGTTTTTCAGCAACTTTTTTCGTCTCCACACTTTCGTTTTATTTCATTTTACTATCCTTCGCTGGCTGCTTTGGGGGTGCTGTTGGATTCTTTTTTGAACCCTTGGACGAAAGGCCTATGAGCGGGCAATACAAATAGATCTGCCTTCGAGAGGGACTACGATGGTTGCCTCGGGCAGCTAGTGAAGGGTTTCTCATATTTATAATATATTCCCCCATTATCTTCATCTTCAATTTTTTTTTTCCTAAAAGTTCAAATCTTTGCCAAGTCATTACTATAGTGACCGAAGAATTGTTAGCCTGCACTTGTTTTCCCCCACCACTTCATTGTTCAGATTTATAATGTCTTTCTGTAATGCCTTATGCACTTGTGAAATGATGTGGAGCAAAAGAAAAATTTCCGATTTACAATAAAGTTGACTGAATTGAATTGAATTGGATTGAATTGAATTAATCCTTCCCCAGTAAGAACGCTTACGACAAAAACATTAAGGGAGGTAACATCGACTCCACCCAAAACGCACTACTCTCGCTGACTCACCTCCCTTTACTCGCTCACGCGTGAAACGGCCGAAAATCCGTAGATACGGCTCGGAGGCAAGATCTGGTGCGGTCCGCGTGTTGATCTCTGTGCGTGTGACAGTCTTTTTGGAGCATGGTGGGGAAGTCAAGAGACAACGTGATGAATTTTGCTACTTCGAAAACCCGGTACACTCAACTCACCGGGTTTTAAAGTGGTATTGAGGAATATGTGACGAGTCTTCAAATCTCACTCGACCTTCTGTTGCTAATTGTGTGTGTGTGTGTGTGTGTGTAGCTCGACGACCTTGACTTCGCTGACGACCTGGCGCTCCTGTCACACAGCCACAGCCAGATGCAGGACAAGACCACTCGCTTGGAGACCACATCAGCGGGGACAGGGCTCAAGATTAACAGGAAGAAGACCGAGCTGATGAAAATCAACACCACTGCCAACACACCAGTCACAGTCGATGGAGAGCCCATCAGGGAGGTGGAGTCTTTTGTCTACCTGGGAAGCGTGGTTGACCAACAGGGAGGCACGGACCGAGACGTCACAGCCAGAATCGGCAAGGCAAGAGCAGCTTTCGTCATGCTGAAGAACATCTGGGCATCTGGAGGAATCAGCATAAGAACCAAACTCCGCATCTTCAACTCCAATGTGAAATCAGTTCTGCTCTACGGATGCGAGACGTGGCGAACAACACAGACAATGCAACAAAAGATTCAGACATTCTTCAACACCTGTCTGAGGCGCATCTACAAAATCCGATGGCAGGACAAGGTCCGAAACGAAGATCTGTGGGAGCGTGCGGGACAGGAACCAGTGGCCAAGCAGATACTGCGAAGGAAGTGGGGCTGGATCGGACACACCCTCAGGAAGCCAGCATCCAGCACCACGCCAAGCCCTGACCTGGAACCCGCAGGGAAAGAGAAAGAGAGGCCGGCCTCGCAACAGCTGGAGACGAGACACTGAGGCGGAGTTGAAACAACAAGGGACAAACTGGACTGGAATGACCAGAACAGCCCAGAACAGAGTGTGATGGCGAAGAGTCGTTGATGGCCTATGCTCCACCGGGAGCGACGGGCATAAATGAAATGATGTGTGTGTGTGTGTGTGTGTGTGTGTGTGTGTGTGTGGAGTGGTGATAGTGGTGGTTGATCTCCCAACCATCCACCCCAGCCCTCCCCAATTTGTTCCCCTGTTACTGCTTTCCTGTTGTAATGCTTTTATCCTTGCCAAACGTTTCATCTCTCTCTCTCTCTCTCTCTCTCTCTCTCTCTCTCTCTCTCTCTCATATTTTGAGTAGCTATTTTCCACTTACGTATGGTGGAATTTGTTTTTAGCCCAACTGTGGTCTCTGAAGTTGGTTGGACTGGGATGTTTTTATATATGTATTCAATAAGTTCATATAGTGCATCATAATGGAAGATAAAAGAAAAAAAATCCAAACAAATGGTGGATAAAGAAGAAACCGACATATCAGACAAAACGATAATGCCATTCTACATTTTGAAGACAAAAGGTTGCAACCTCATTACGTGATAAAGAGAGAGAGAGAGAGAGAGAGAGAGAGAGAGAGAGAGAGAGAGAGAGAGAGAGAGAGAGAGAGAGAGAGAGGCAAGCCAAGTGTATTACGAAATTTTACATATTTGTTTTTTTTAAGTCCTGTATAATGTCCAATAGGGCTGTTTTAGGTGACGTAACAGTTCTGGGTGCTATAATCATACTGATACTAGCATAGTGTACAATGTCATAATCATTCATAATTCATTCTGGGCCTGCTAACATCGGCATATTTGGGTGCCATTTGGAAAGAAAATCGTTTTATACAAGATATTTTCGAGCAACGTATACCTGTATTTTAGCTTATTAAGAAATACTTGTAGTCTGGGTGATTTTTGTTCTGTTCTACACTGATATAAATATTGTTTCGCAAATAATGTAATTTAATGAAACACATGATCTATATGTATATTTTTTTTTATCAAATCCAACTATGGCTAATGGTTCAGTTACCTGCAAATTAAAGGCACACGTACATATTTCATTCATCAAATCCACCAGCGTTTCCCAAAAACGTTGTATGACCTACAATACCAAAACATATATGTAATACTGTCCTTAACAACAGAGGTACAGAAAGTACAAACATCACTGTTCAATATACCCTTTTTCAGCACTATACTAGTACCTAGACATCTGTGTATTATGGATTGGGATTATTTTGACTTGATTGAATTTTGTCACTGTTCGACTTGGTTTTCAAGTTGCATTTTTCAATTTATTTTGATCCAAAAGATGCTTGCAAGTCCTCTCTGTCTGTCTGTCTGTCTGTCTGTCTGTCTGTCTGTCTGTCTCTCTCTCTCTCTCTCTCTCTCTCTCTCTCTCTCTCTCTCTCTCTCTCTCTCTCTCACCTAATACGTCATTGTCAACATGACCCCCCAAAACATGGACTCCACATTACATGAGGCATCCTCAGTACTGCAAAATACAGACAAATCATTTCATGTCTTTGGTTTTACAGAGTACAGACTCACAGACGTTCTTTCTGACAATAATTCCTGGCTTTAATTTTATTTGTAAAGGCCCCACACTGACAGATCTATGGGCATACTAGTTTGCATTCATGGAACTTTATACACGTCCCGTTTACATCAATTGAAGATTTCCAGTTCGGCCAGAAATTTGGCTGAAAAAGAACCAAACCTGTCAGAAAAGGTACTAGTTAGCCGTCTGAAAATGCTGAGCAGATGTACAAGTCCACCGCCATGATGGATGCAGCATCTGTCGATGCCTCTGAAATATTACTACTGGGTGACTTGAACATCGATCTGATGAAACCGTATCAGTCATGGATAGATAAGTTTACCTGTAACTTACCTCCGGTTATTGGCACCTCTACCCGTGTAACCTCAACCAGCAGAATATTCACTGACCTTATTTTAACTCACGTATTGTCATTGAACGAAATGTTCTTGTGCGTGGGTTCAGTGACCATTTTCCAGTCTGTGTCATGTGATGGAAAAAGATGGAATTAGAACCCCCTACACCAGGTCACAAACATGTGACCAACAGATCCTTTGCAACATCTCGGAAAGATAGCTTTCCTGCTCATCTCGTCCATTCCCCCATATTCCAACGTCTACAATAAATTACAAGCTCAGAAATCTTACAGAAGACAATTGTTTTACACAGTGTGCTCACTCACTAGTTATGTAGATATGCAGGAAAAATTCATGTTACCGATGGCTGTTCAGATGAATGTTGTTGCTGTATTGTCACCAACGGTCTTACTTTCTCAAGGTGATTGTTACTGTTGACAAGCATTACTGCGCCAAAATGATTTTCTAACGTGAGTGATTGGACACGCTATACCAGTGCATGCAAATGCCAATATGTGAAAGATTTATGATGTACTCATGCAGTGTATATCATATGAAGATATGTAGTTTTCTTTTTCTCCTTTTGTTTTTTTTGGGGGGGGGGGGGGGGGAGGGGGGAGATTTCTTCTTTCTCGTTTTTTGTTGTTGTGTGTTTGGCTTTCTTTTTTTCCCCTGTCATATCTATGTTTTAAAATGATTTTTTTTCTTTCCATAATAACCATTCTCATCCTCTCTCTCTCTCTCTCTCTCTC
>CM031625.1:10661154-10724245 GCA_018398815.1 Conus ventricosus | reverse complement strand
GAAAGATGTTAAATACTCCTAAAATTTAACTAAAGGTTTGTAGTCAAGTGTGATGCATTCTTTAAAAGGGCAAATCGTTGTATCGGCCCATTGTTAAATAACACCATGTATGTTTTTCACAAGAAAACATGACCATCGCAAACTGTATCTACAAGACTGTCTAATTCATTTGGTAATTTTTTTGTAGTAATTAGTGTCTTTTAGGACATTTTTCTTGAGTATCATCCATATGAAGATGTCACATACTGCATAGCGTGATTTTTGCTATGTGTTTAGAAATCACAGAGTAAATGTTAAACAACATTGGAGCTATCACCTGCATTGGGTATTGGGGAAATGAGCTAGCTGATATTGTGCAAGAGAGGAGCCAGAAAGAAAGTGCCCAAGGTATTGAATGTTCCTTTTTTTACCTGAAGTCAATCGATTATGAAGCAAACCGTCTGGTGCCGATTCGAAAACACTACAAGAATTGTTCTTGGTGTGGCAGAGAACAGTAATATGCCGACTCTAGCCACTTTCGCCCTCAACCAGTTTTCGGGCGAAAGTGGCCTAGAATCAGCATATTACTGTTCTCTGACAAGTAAGACTTAAATTTAACCAAAAATAACGATTATCTACAAACAAACATACTGTGCGGGGTTATCCGTTTTCAATACTAATTTACTAAACTTTTCAGATTTCAGTTTTTGCTTAATCTATGTTTTTCCTGGTCATTTTCAACAACATCATTTTCACAGCATACATTCATCAAATGCATCTCGGTTCTTTCATGTGAAATAAAACTACAGTCTTTAACTGTTCTCTAAAGTCTTTTAAAACTGAGTTATATTTTTGGCATAAAATCCACACACTTATTCCAGCATGTCTTTCCACTGAAAGCATGTTTTGATAAAGCGTTTCTCTTTTTAACTATGTCTCTTTCTGCCGAACAGTCATCTATAATAAATAGTGTCTGCGTTCCTTCAAACAGTCTAAAAAAATGTTCTAAACACTCACTTAGTTTATTGCTAGGATCAACTAAATTTTGTTATCATCTGCCCATATAACCTTCTATCATGATATGCTTTGTTCCATTTAAGTGTTGGACAGAAAACCGCAATATGAGAAAATTTATAACGATAAACTGTTTGTAACAGGTCGAGGATAAATATTGTTTTTCCACAACCCAGTTTGTCCACAAATTAATGAACAATGAGGGGTTTTTGTCATAAAGTTTAACTGCTCCATAGGTTTTAAAAACAGAATTTAATCTAATCAGTTATTATTTTTATCATGCTCTCTGTCAAAACTTGTTCAGTATAATAAAACCTATGAGGCCTAAATGTGTAAGATTAATCCAATTTAGTTCTGTAAGATTGTTTCTATTTTAAGTCAAATTGATTTTGTTGCTTGTTGTTATGATCTTAATATCCTCACCATTGTGAAGAACGACGACAACAACGTTAAGGCGTTTAAACGTCTAAGTTTTGCCAGCTAATATTTAATTCCTTTTATAAGGACGTCACTAACGCCCCACAACCCCATCCCTCTCCACATCTTTAAAGACAGAAATTTCAAATATCATTGTGAACGTGTCTCCTAGTTTTCTGCTTGGAATAACTGTAATTTTTGTAGAAGCTTTTTTTACAACTGTTTCTTTTCGTGGAGGATGACTGTTTTTATCCCATACGGCGTTATTTCAATTTCTTTCCGACTATTGTCGTCCGGATAAGACTTACATGTAAAGGGCCAGAGTTGAATGCTTTCTGAAACTTTTTGACGGCTAAAATATGTAAATGGGCTTATGAATTCAAATTTTATTGTCCCATTCTAAATATGGTTCTAAGTCCCATTTGAGGTCAGGTTTTCGAACTATTTTATATTCATACTGGCCAACATTATTTGCCTCTAGATTGCGCAGTTGTTCTAGTTTAGGAAACTTTTTGTTGTCGCTAACCTCTTTGCGTTTATTAATCACCATCTTTAGTGTACTCAAAACCATACAAAGCGCCTATTTCACGTTCGTTCAAAGTCCGCAACATCTGCAAGGTCTTTAATTCTAAGGTTATTACACCTTACAGGCGCTAATGTAACTCTGATTCTTCTGGCCCACGCGACATTTTTTTTTTAGTAACGTATTATTTTATTTCCAAAACAATGTGCAGGTTATCACATTTCACAACTTTCCCCGCTTTGTCTTTGATTTTTATATTAAATGATCCGACCCTCCCACAAACTAATCTTTTAAACTGTAATTAGGGAATTGTATAATTTCATAATCGCAATATGCAGCTTTCCCTGACGGAAGAGCTCCTAAAACAGTTGAGGGTCTTCCATCATATAAGTTTTCATCAGTGCTTAGCTCATCCAAATGAAATAGAGTAATGAATGTAATGCAAGATCGAGCGGATTTTCTCCCTCATAAGTAGTTTTGTTTGCTGCAACTCTAAACTATGAACGGGCAGATGGGAAGTTGTAAAGCCTAACATTTTAGCTAGCTCTTTATCAAAAAGGTAACCTACTTCTTCTTCTTCAGGTTTGAAGGGCCCCAACATTGTTTTTAGATTTGCATTGTTAAGTTTGAGAGCAATGTTGAAGTTACTCATTGCTTCTTTTAGTGAGCAAAACCCGTAATAACCATCAGGTATGGTTAAACTGGCTAACTAATAGGCCTCTATTATTAACTTTTCTAATCTTATTATTCTCCTTGGCTTTGCTTATATTAAACCATACGACTTTGTAGAATATTTCATGGAGCGCGACCGTTCTGGTTCCGCAATTGTTATTAATAGCATGTTCTAAAAAACGAAGGACTGTCTTGGGTTGTTATTGTTACAAACATTTTTTAAAACAAATTAAAAATGAGTGCATTCAAATATACTGATGCAAAATATTCTGTTGGGCCGCACTACAATCTTAAAAATATAGCAACTGATACTCTTGACATTGCTGTGACCCAGACTGCCTCTTTTCATAAAAAGGTTAGTACTCCATTGAAGAGCTATCTTAACCCCCTATTGAAAACGACCACATCAAGAAAGCGTGGTTTAGTCATCCGATGCAGTTTTATCAGAACCAGTTAAACTTGCTGTGTTTTGCGCATCAACTGGGTGTGGAGTGGCGTATGCTGATCATTTAAATCACCATGATCCTTTGGTGAGGTCAGTGTACAGATTTCATTTCTATTACACCTTTAGACGTATTTTGGCTGTATTGCAAGCGCCATTACCAAATGACAAACCGTTTAATCCATTCAGCAACAGAATAGACATGAAGGCTTTTGAAAGGATCTGTAACGAATTCAATATTAACATCAAGACAGGCTTTAGACAAAGTTGGATCATAATCATGGCCTAGGCGACCTTTATTTTCGGGGCACGCACAGAAAGTATAACTATGACTGGCATCCTCCTTTCAAATCTTTCTTTTTTGGCACAACTGTTGAGCCCGGGTCCCTACAGCAAGAGCATAAAACAGCATGGACAACATTTATCTTAGACACTTCTAAGGGCCTAACTAGGGCGGGAATAGAACGAATAAACGACTCTATTCGTACTTACGTTTGGTGTTTGCTAGGTTCGCAAGCACAGGCAAGATCGAGCATAACTGATCCTTCTACTGGCTTTGACGCACAAAAACAATACTTAGCAAATTTAGAGGACGCCTTAATTCTACAGTTGATTTACCTTCAAGTATTCAAAGGTACCAACATGTTTTACAATACGCAAGATCGAAAGTAGACTTTGCTGTTGGCACTGGTTTATACATGCTGCCTTCTGACCTCAGACTCCAGATAGGTACAATAAAAAAACTATAATAATAAAATTTTCTTATAGCAGGCAATGAAACAGAAGGTTGGGAAAAAACGACATAAATTCTGAGCCAGTAATATTACAAACAATAAAAGAACACCCAAGATTAAGTCATCCAATCCCCGAAGTCCAAACCCCAAAGTCATTGAAGATCAGCAAAGCTCGCGGATTTTGTTCGCGAAGTCAAAAATAATGACCATGAATATGAAAAGACAGCGCTTGTTCTTGGATTAACTGGCATAGGATTACTTGGTCTTTATCTTACTAAATAGTAACCCAACTATTACAAGAACTAATGTCCATAAGTGCTCGGCCATAAAGCCAACTACTTTGCTTGCAGTAGACAAAAGCCAGCTGACAATACTCCCCAATATTCCTGGTAAAGCGTCCACGGCTTTACCAGCTAATTTTTTTAATAAATTCGCAAGATGATCAAGCTGTTTTTTTACCCATGATTTATCAGGTGGAGGCGATGGCGGTGGAGGTACTGAACTTTGGCCACCGCCGCCTGTAATAGCCAACACCATGTACTTATTGCAAATCCTAAGGCAGTTATAACGCTTGCTAATGTGACTCCTTGCTCTCTAAACAGCGTTCGTATTCGTTCTGCTAGTGTCGTGTCTTCATATAAAATTTTTTCGATTGTTTCTCTTATTCTATTCACTTGTGTTCGTATTGGTCTCGGTTAGTAGTCAGCGCTTCTAGTCTTGCTGATCTTTCTTGTTCAAGATCTTTTAGTCTTTGTCTTATTCTTTCTTTAATATCAGGCCCTAAGTTGGCGTCATCAGCCTCAACGAGTTTTTCTTTTTCTCTTTTTATATGCTCATCTAGTTCACCTAGTTTTGCTAAATTGTTTGTTAATTCGCCTTTGATGGTTCTTAAAGCATGATCAAGGGCCGTTATTTCTCGCATGGGTAGCGGTGAGTCGTGTATAGTCTTTAATGCTGTTTCTTCTGAAAAACTGGTTTCTGCTTCTATTGCATTTATTATTTCATCTGCCGATTGATTTAATTCTTTAAGTTCCCTGTTTTGTATTTGGTTAGCTGTTGGGAGTTCCTGCAGTGTGTTTTGAAGTTTAGCAACTGCATCCTTATCTAATTTTGGTTTAGAAATGCCAAGGCGATTTTGATCTTTCACACTGAGTCTTTGTATAATTGTACTCTTGGCTAAAAACTTTGATGGGTCTGGTTTAGTTGTAAGCCGAACAAGTTGCCCTTGTTCGTTTTTTACAGACAAATGATCATCTTTTAATTCAAAATCATTTGGGTCTATAAATTCGGGAGGTTCTTGACCTAAACTTTCGTAAAATGATTTAACCTTACTTTCTGTAATTCATGCCGCATTGAGAGCGTTGAGCGATGTTGTATTAAAGGGATCATTTCACTCATGTCGTCTCCAGGATCAAAAACATCATAATCTTCTTCACCTTCAATTCTTGCCCTGTTTTTAAAATAATTAACTTTTTATTTTGTTTTATAAAAATGGCACAAGCACATGGCTCGATTCTTGACCGCATAGAAGGCTGAAAGAGCCCTTAGGCGTGAAGGGAAATAAACGGAATATTACTGTTCCAAATAATCCATCTACTATTGATGCGGATCAAATTCTTACTGTCAAATTTCCAGACTTAGGAGCGGATGAATTGATTGTGCCAGGCTCTGCACGTCTTACTTTCAAAATAGCGCTCGCTTCAACAACAGACCCAACAGGACAGTTGTCCAGAATCTGGGGCGGGCAATTGTTAAGAAAATTTCTATAAAAATTGAGGGGCAAGAAATATTTTCTTTACACAATGCAGACATATTTTTAAACCTATTCTGATCTATGGCTAACCGGGAATGAAAGGGCTGATCTTGCGTTTCAAGGAATCGAAAATGAAGAAGCACTTTAAAAAATAGAATAGGCGCTGGAGATACTAAAGACGGCAAAAAGTATGTAGCCGTAAATTTTGCGTATGGAAATCGCTTTTCCATTCCCTTAGATTTTGAGTTGTTAAAAGCGCATGCGCCGTACTTTCAAGGAGCATTAAAAGACAGATTGTCATATGAACTAACTTTTAATGAATACAAACGTGTTATCAGATATCAGACACCGAAGCAAAGTACAGCATTTCTGACATCTCGTTAGAGTTTGATGTTTTTAGCAACCCTAATTTAGCAGAGCTGATTTTCGCACCAATATCATTCACATTTCCCAATATATTACGAAAGAGTGATTCATCATACAACATATCCCAGAAGCAGGGCAGACACTATATGGAATTTTGTTTTAGCGTCGCAGCAAGATCGCTTAAAGGTATTTTATTGCTGTGCGAAGATGAAGAACCGTTCAAAGAGGAAGTGAAAAGTTTTTTAATCCAAAAATAACGAAAGTACAATGTTCGATTGAGGGTAGTCCTAACCAAATCTACGCTAGCGGGCTTAAACCTTATCAGCATTTTGATGAAATAAGAAAACTGTTTGGAGGCGGGAGGTGTAGAAATCCAACAGTAGACCTTGTGTCTAAAGATCTACACCTTCACAGTGTAAGACTTGATGATTATTTAACAACAAAATACGGTTTATGGATTGACCTAAAAGGTCAACGGAGGATAATCGGTTACATGAAGCGGGAGAACTGTGAGAGACGTAATAAACATTCAATTGATAAAGAAGAAGAAGCCGATAAACCGCTTAATGTACATTTGTTTTTATTATATGATGCGCAGCTGAATATTGTAAATAACAGATTAGAAAAATGTAGTATACTAAATTATTTTTTTTTAAAAAAGCATGTCTGTTCAGGTTTATCCAAATGTGCCTACAGCGCCGCCAAAGAAGAGATAGTAGAAAGCCCTAACATAAAAACCTTCAGATTAACCAACATTACACAAATGCAACAAAAACTAGAGCAAGACCTTTCAAAATACAGCAAAACCAAACGAAGGTATTCTGCTGCCTTTAAAGCTGTTACATATGTTAATACTGGAACATCGACTATAAGCGCTCTATCAGCAGGAACGAGTGTTGGTCTTTTAGCAACGGGCATAGGCGTACCCGCAGCTTTACCTCTAGGCGGTTTGTCTTTAGCTCTCGGTCTGTGCTTGTTAGGTGTAAGTGCTGCTGCAAAAAATAAAAACTAAACTCCAAAAGCACACAGCTATGGTTCAACTAATAACGGCTAAACTTAGTTCGTTTAAACTGACAATAAATAAAGCACTAGCTGACTCAAACATCACGGATTGAAGAATTTAATCGTTTACAGGCCGATTTTGATGACTACAAAAGACAAAGTTTGATCTTCAAAGAAAGGCGAGGACAACTTTTTCTCAACAGCCAGACGACGAGCAGAAAAAAGGAATGCTTAAAAAAGTAATCGAGACATTAAACTCTGTTCTAAACAGCTCACAGTAACAACAACGAAGGGTGTTTTTTACTTTAGTTTATGAGTCCAAGCACAAAAAGACCGTTGATATTGATTCTGATTAAGCCGTTGTATTTTTTTAATTAAATAAATATGTTGGCTTAGAAAAGAAAGACAGCATGGCTAAGATATATGAAGGCCCAGATGAATTGTTTGAAGGAATGCTTGAGAGAGAGCGTTTATCAAGAGCACTGGATGATATTGATTTAGAAGTCATTGACCCAACAAACGTACAGGCAAGCGTTGTTCATGCTATTTCTCAAGTTCCAGGCAAACTAACAATAGACCCCCCAGTTAAAGTAATGTTAGCTGTTTTAATCGACTATGTAACAATAAATGAAGAAAATCTAGAAGTCTGGGTCTCAACTAAACAGCAGATATTCTTCTCATAATGACTTAACACCGGTTGGGCAGACGAACTGCTTACACAGTTTGACGCTGCCGCTGAAGAAGCTAAAATGAGAGGCTCTGGTTGGTCAGAGGGCGAAGTCTTAGAGATTAGATTAAACAGGCTAAGTATGCACCGATTGTAGGCAAGGCTTACATTCCGCTACCTCGGGAGTGGTTTTAAAGAGAGCAGTTTTAAACATAAAAATTCAGACAACAAATGTTTCATGTGGTGCGTTCTTGCAAGGCTGCATCATGTCCGCGAACACGCAGAAAGAGTGACTAACTATCGGCAATACGCCAAAGATCTTAACTTCAATGGAATATCCTTTCCTGTTAGTGTAGACCAAATTGATCAGTTTGAAGAAAAAAACAACCAATAATGTTAATGTATACACATGGGATGAGGAAACAAATTTGGTGCCAATAAAGTGTCCAAGAACAGACCAAAAATAGGCGAACCACCAAAAGTCATGGGGGACTTACTCCTAATGTTTTCGCCAGAAAGGGCTGCCCCATTACACATTGTACGCACAATGAGCAGATTAATTTAGCGCATACTTCAAAGCAATGAACATAAACAAGAATTCTTAGAAAATGTTTAACAAGAATTCCAACCGCTCAAGCCGCGCTTAAAACCATATAAAACATTGTAAAAGTTCTGTAGACTGTAAGACAGAACAAACTACGCCCCCGCCAGGATCTAAAGTTTTTTTTATAGAACTGGAAACGGCTGCAAACAAGCCCATACGTAGTTTACGCAGACTTCGAGCCCGCTTATTGTTCCTTATAAAGGGCCAGAAACCACAAAAACTTCGAAAAAACAGTCTTAATGAGTAATCATCAGATTGTTCATTTGCCTTCATTATTGTTAGGTCGGATGGCGTTTATTCAGAGCCGAATTTATTATAGAGGACCAGAGGGCTGCAGAAACATTCTTAAAACGCATGCAGCAAGTGCGTAACGCCTGTTCTAATAATCTAAACTTATCTGAAATCATAATGGCGCCTGAAGACCAACAACAGTATGAACTCGCCACGCATTGTTGGATTTGCGGTTTAGAGCTAACGCCCAAGAGTGTAAACCCCACAGTAAAGACCATGATCACATTATGGGAAGTTTAGAGGTGCAGCGCACAGTAAATGCAATCTTAAAACTAAAGTTTGATCCAAAGACATGGGAAGCTGCCTGTATTCTTTCCAACTTGCGAGGGTTATGACTCTCACCTTATAATGAAAGCAGTAACAGCGCCTTCGGGGTAGCATGCATTGCACAGTCATCAGAAAAGTACATGTGTTTCACTTTAAATAACATGTCTTTCTACGCTCTATGAAAACACTGATGGGCTCATTTGGGCACTGGCTATGTCCTTAAAGTCCTGCCCAATAACGGAAAAATATTTTGACTCAACTCTTGTTAGAAAGGGTGTTTACCCTTATGAATACATGACAGTTGGGAAAGGTTTGACAAAGATACACTTCCGCCTAAAGGCGCGTTTTTTTTCTAGTCTTAGAGGAAAGGACATCAGCGACTCCGATTACCAGCATGCTCAAGAAGCGTGGCGGGGAAGTTAGATTGTAAAACGATGGAGACTATCATGACTCATACTTGATGGCTGATACATGTTTGTTGGCGGACGTCTTTGAAAATTACAGAAAGACCTGCATGAAACATTATAGCCTGGACCCCGCACATTACATTTCTGCGCCCGGATGAGTTGGGACGCTTTCTTAATTTTACAGGAATACAGATTGATTTATTGTCTGACCTACCAATGATTCAGATGATTGAAAACGGATTTGCGTGGAGGAATTAGTATGGCGTCGCTCATTACTGTAAAGCAAACAACAAATACTTGGACAACTATGATCCAAGTAAAAGGTCTAACTATCTCATGTATTTAGATGCAAAACAATCTGTACGGATGGGCAATGGCGCAATTCACTTCCATTACGTAACTTTAAAATGTACACGGCGGCAATCCGAATAATATTCAAAAGGCATTAAAGGTTTGGGCAGTTTAACGCCTGACCCAACAGCGTGGTTTCATTCTAGAAGTTGATTAGAATTATCCTTATGAACTCCATGACCTGCATAATGACTATCCATTAGCACAGAAAGTCTAAAGATGGATCCAAGAGAGCCGCCTAAACTTGTGCCAATCTTCGAGGCAAAAAAAATTATGTCTGTCATTACAGACTTCTACAATTTTATTAAGACATGGGTTGAAGTTGACAGCAGTTCATCGTATAATTGCTTTTGATCAAGAACATTTTCATGAAACCATACAAAATGAAGAACATGATCTCGAACTAAATCCACAGATGCTTCAGAAAAAGACTTTTTAAAAGTTGATGAACAACAGCGTTTTGAAAGACTATGGGGGAATCCGCACAAGCGCAAAATGCCCAGATTATTCACCAAAGAGAACGAAGCAATTAAGCTGATTTTCAAAACCTAATTATCGGGGACTTCAGAAGATTTCATGATCAGCTTTTTGGCATAATGATGAAAAAAAAGAAAGTCAAATTAGACAAGCCTGTTTTTATTGGGTTTAACCGTTTTAGAATTATCAAAGTTTTTGATGTTAGAGTTTCTTTATGACTACTTTAAGCCCTCGTATCCTGAGTCCAGAGTACTTTACACAGAATACAGATAGTTTTGTTATAGATTTCCTACTGAAGACATTTTATAAAGACAGGAAATTTAGAAGTAGATAAAGGGCATGGGGGGATGGTACGACACATCTGATTACCCTAAAGATTCGCCTTTGCTTTAAATTACTAACAAGAAGGTTTTAGGAAAGATGAAGGATGAATTATCTGGAAAGGTAATCAAGGAGAAATGGGGGGTTAAGGTCAAAATGTACAGAAATTTCGAGCCAGGAGAAAATCATTAAGAAAGCAAAGGGAATATCTCGCAGTGTTGTGCAGTCAAACTTTATCACATGACAACTACAAAGAAGCATTGTTTGGCAATAAGACTTTTCACATGACAACGTAAAACTGCGATCTAATCTACATGAGATCACACAACAGTTGAAACAAAGAAAGTCATTAGATAGAACAAACACAAAACGTGTGTTTGTTAATCCAGAGTTTTTCATATGCATATGGTCATTTTAGAACGTAAATTAATTAAGGGGAACTGTGCCTGGGGGGATTACTGCAGTTCTTCCTTCAAAAAAGATCTTGATGGGCTGGCTGTTTGTTGTGCCCAGTTTTCTCGTAAAAAATACACGGGCGGATTCATTTTTACAATTCTTTTTATTTCGTACGGGTCAACACTCCAAACTGGATCGGGTTGCCCTGATGCGAGGGGTCCCCTTCTGCATTCCCCGGTAAATAAAGGTGCCTTACTTTCAAACCAAATGGTAATAGTTTGCTGTTGTACTGGTCTCCTTCAGAAAACATTTATTGTTTTTCTTTTGATTGCTTGTACTGGTTTAGCCCTTTAAATTCTTCATTATTCATTGCGCGCAAAACTGGGGGGCAATTTCTAACCATTCTGTGTTCCCGAGAATTGCCAATCAGCTCTCTGTGATACTGGTAGGAGAAAAGTCTTTCACTAACTGTTTGTTAAAGTTTTCAACTAATGCCTGTGATCTGTGAACTCTGGAATGCCTCTTCAATGGTAACTCTATGTTTTAACAATAATTGATTCACTTGACCTTTAAATTCTTTTCCATCATCAACTTGAATCATGCGAGGGTAAGTTAGGGGGGCCTCGTTGGTATATCAGCTGTATGGCGACGCAACAGCAAAGCACTCTTTTGGTTAAGGGTTTTCCGCATCTTGTATCTTGAAGCTATGTCAATGACTGTGAGGCGTACTTAAATCTTTTTCGTCTAATCGTTTCGAGGGTAAATATAGAGATCCATTTGATGGGTGTCGTTTGGAGTTGTATTGACCAAAGTGTGGTCCCCTGTATTCGTCTAGGCCCCCGGTAATTAAATTTGCCAAATCGCTTGTTTAGATAACCATTCTTTTGCTGTTGTTCACTGACTCCAGCTGCTTGGCTTAGCTTTTGTATTGCTGTGATACCCTTCCAATATCCTTTGGGTGAATAATAGATTTTGTTCATTTTTTATTCAGCCAATATTATGCGCAACAAATACACAACGGTCATACCAACGACAATAAACCCGATTTCTTGCATCTTTGTTTTTCTGATGGTTGATAAAAGTCACTGAATTTTGGTGGGGGCAATGCCTGGATTGGTTTGCCTGTTACTTTGATAATATTGTTTTTATCGCTTGGTCAACATCTTTAATGGGGTAAGCTGCATGCCCGTGTTTTTTCAGTGTGTTATTAATAAATCTAACTGCTCAAGTCTCTGCTTTTCATAGGCGTCTTGTCAGCTGCTAGGGTTTCCCCCATAGCTTTGTTATGTCTTTTTCTCTCGGCCGTCATCCCGCAGTTTACTAAATGCGAAATTACTTCCGCTAAAAGCAAGCGCATTCACCACAGCGCCGCCTTCATTATTGCGATGAAGCCATTTTTTATAAATGTATTTTTTTCTTACATATTTATATTTTCTGGAATTATTCTTGCTTAACTAGAAAATCTTCGTGGGAAAAGAAGCTGCAATGATACAATTTAGCTTTGCTGAATCCTCAAAGTCTAGTTTGCCAAGATTTTGCTGGTTTAATTCTTAACAGGCTTTTACCAAGCATTGTGTATCCTACACTTAACCCTCCAATAACAGCAGAATGGTATACAAGGTTGGTAACAGTTTTTTCGGTGCTCATTTTTTAGAAAATAAAATAATTATAATTATTAAAACATGAACATGAGATCTACTACAGCTACAAGGTGGGCTAAACCTTCTGAACTTATGAATGACCAATTGATGCCAAGCGTTTGCCCCAAAAGGAGAGGCTGTTTTTCTTTAGCAGCATGTGGAAAAACAAAAACAGTTCCTCGGAACTGAATTCAGCATTGGGAACAGATTCAGCAGATGTCTCCACAAGACATTAAAGTATCAACAGGTATGAAGCGCAGCTGGGTTCTAGAATGGTGAAAAGTGTGGGGCAAACGGTTCTTAGTTTGTACACTAAACTAGTCAGTAGATTTGCCCATTGATTTGAACAAGATCTTACGTATGATTTAACGCAAGATCCGGTTTTAAACAAAGTCATTAGAGTCTCTAGGATGTGATTTATACTATAGATTTGGAACATTGTTATCGCCATTAATCATGGGATTAATAACTTTTAATCATATAGATTTTGTTTCCCTTCAAATGAACGAGCTGGAAAATCACAGAAACAGAAAACACTGAATCAGGTGGAGAAAGTAACCAAGCCAGAAATCAGCAGAAAACGCTGAATCAGGTGGAGAAACCCTTAAAAATCCCGGGCGTGTTGAAGCAGGAAAAAAATTAGCAGAGTGGAACAGACAAAAAAAAATTATGTTACAGAATATGACTCATCATGAAAACATAACACCGCCAACGCCAGAACAAGTTGATTCAATGCCCGCTAAAAAAACTCCATGCGATTCAAGGGCCCCAAAGTCTTTATGGAATATTGAACTTTTAAAAATGTTGCCATTTTTTGGCGTCCTTGCTGCTGCTGGGGGCTGTTATTACGGTTATAAAATATATAAAACAATGGCAAAAAGAAACAAAAGCAATCAAAAAAATCTGAACCATTAAATACGAAAAAGACAACTGCACGCCCAAAACCGCCAATAACAAAACATCATTTTGATCCATTTCAATGGAATAAATATTTTAAGAACTAATTTTAAATTTTTTTTAATAAAAATAGATCATGGCGTATTATAAAATGATTAAGTCAATAAATAAAAACATGGGAGTCTATAAAAGACATTTCCATAGACCAGAAATTTTAATCAGTGCGGTTTCTTAGGATGTAAAAACTTCATTAAGATCTATGCAGAGAAAGCTGAGCAAGACATCCTCAACGATGACGCGTTTTTTGAGGCGTGTGTGGGACTATATTAGACATCTACTATTTAAGACAAAACATAGAACGTATTTTTGATAATTATAAGATAACTGAATAAGACCTTGGTTGTACTTAGAGGATGACTTAATCAAGAAATTGATCAAGAACTTATTAAGGAACTTCTTAAGAACTTGATCAAGAACTTATTAAGAACCTGGGGCGACTTAATTAAAAACTTAGAAGTAACTTAAGTAAGAACTTGTGGATAAACTTAAGGATGACTAAAGACAACTTGAGTAAGAAATTACTTTGGAGTAAATTAAGTTAAAAACTTAGAAGGAACTTGAGTGTGTGCATGCGTGGGTGGGGGGTGGGGCGGGTGGGGTGGAGTGGGGTAGGGGGGTGTGCATGCGTGGGGGAGGACAAAACAAACAACAAACACAAACAAACAACAAACACACAATAAACAGTCCAGGGGTGGGGTGGAGGGACGTGCGTTGCGGGGGTAGGCCCAAAACCACAAACACCAACAAACAAAAAGAAGTGGAACTACCGGCTGTGTCCGCGCGCAACCTCAATCAACCCCAAGTGATCACATAGGGTCGTTTGGGCCTTGTTTTGCCGCTGAGCTTTGCTGGTGCTGCCGCGCTTGTGTTTAAGCGATCACATAGGGTCGTTTGACCTAGTTTGCCACCGAGCTTTGCAGGGGCTGACGTCATTGGCGGCAAGCGTATCACATAGGGTTGTTTGGCCTAGTTTGCCTGCTCCTCTTTTCTCAAACAGGCTTGCAACTGCTTTAGCAGAGTTACAGCAATTACTGCTGTAGCAGCTTTATGGCGGGGTCTAATTCGCCAGTAGTTGTACATTTCCCTCATTGTATATTTGGAGCATTTATATGAAGATAGTGCCGGCACACACTACTCCTCTCCATACTGGTAGATGTACTAAGGTCTGCCTAGCCCTATCTAGTTTGTTTGCCAGAACATTCGGAAAATCGTTATCCATTGCATAAGGGCACACTTGAAGGCAGATGAAACTGGTTAGAATTAGAAAAATAGAAAAGTATACACATCTTAATACACAGATAAACTTGCTACATGAACACTGAATCTGTAGTTAACAATCAATCAAGTCTGATACAAAACTGGAACATTTTTTACTTGGGAGGAACAGCAAAAATGTTTTTAAATATAAGTTTTTTAGCATACGAATCAGCCGTGTTTACCTCCGCCTTAAGAAATGAACGCCATGTTTTTTAACATGGCTTTTAGCTGTCCCAAGCCAGCTCCCAACAATCAAACGCCCTGATGGATTTTTTGCTTCGGCCGACTTTCAACAATGCAGCGCATTTATTAGATAAGGACCCATCTCATCGATAGCCAAACACGTATTAAAACTGGGTACATCTTGTTTCATTTCCTTGTACCAACAAACCTTTAAGATAGTCGTTCATTTCCAAAGCGTTAGTTCACTTTTTTTTGTTTTTTAAAAAACAATCTCCCGGTTTCACAACACAACCTTCTTGTTCGATAGTCCCAGCAAACCAAAAGCAAACCCGGTCGTGTCACGTGACAGCCTCGATACGGTGGGGTCGGCGTGGCAATCTAGAATTTTCCAAAACGCAGTATGGGAAGCGGGCCGTGCGCTGTGTGAACGGAGGTCGCTTGTCTGGGATAGCCGTGCCATACATAAATTAAGTGATCAGGTTTCAGCCTCGTGTCTAGTGCACCCACCGTGTAATAGGCGCGTCAGCACAACTGCTTTTCCCCTGCGTTACTCTATGGGGCGTGTTCGTCCCGCTACTTCCCTACGCTACTCTCTGAAATTTAGGTAAATTAGTATTAAAACGGATAACCCGCCAGTTTTGTTTTTTGTAGATAATCGTATTTTTGGTTAATGAAGCTTCTTGTCAGAGAACAGTAATATGCTGATTTAGGCCACTTCGCCCGAAAACTCGGTGGAGGAGCAGTGGGGTAAGTGGCATATTACTGTCTCTGTGGCTGAAAACCACTCATTAATGAATATGAACATGTAAACACATTCCTTATTAAAGTGAATAAATAGTACCAAACAGAAATCATTTCAATTTTCATAAATTAAAACTTGATGCCTAAAAACTAAAATAACAAACGAAGCAAAATGTATTTGTGAGACGAAAAATAACCACAGCATTGCTGTTTGATGTACCTCTTCAAACTCACTTAAACCACACACAGGCATGTATTGGGTGATGTCTTTTCAGATTAAAGCTTCCTTCAATGTTGTTTTCTCCTATTTGTAGTCCAGTAAGCATTTACTTAACCCGTTCGTGCTCACAAAGTACAAAAAAAAGGTGTTCCCAGGTGCCGGGGAAATCTCATGATTTGGGGGTATAATTAACAAAAAATTCTTTGGTCAGAAACTACAAAAGATAGAAAATGAAATCTATATCATTTTGAAGGAAATTGAATGAAGATTTGGAATCTGGCTTTTTTTTGTTTAATTTTGATAATACAAAATTTTAGTTGTTTGATTTGGATAGATTTTTTTGCACGATCAAAAACATATGTATTTACCACATCCAAACAAGAACACACAGCAAAAAAGTTGAAAATAAAGTTTGTATTGTCACACTACACCTGTAAATGAAAGTAAAACAGTTTGGAAGTCTATCAAGACGCTCACACTCGATGCAGACTGACCAGTCCACGACCACGCCCCCCCCCCCCCCCCCCTCCCCACCACACCCCCTTGCTCAACTTCAATCCTCTCTTTCACTCCTCATCTTCCCCTACCTTTTCGTCTGCACCGTGTCACGCCGCGAGCAGGCCACGATCCCCTCTCGCACTGATTTCACATCACTGGACACCAGCACGCAGTGCAGAGTACACACTTGGCTGGCTCGTTCGACTGACGCTGTCAGCTGAACGCACACTGAGGTCACAGAGCCCTACTCAATAACTGACGAATATGGTCGGCAATTCCACCACTATCATCATCTCACCTTCATGCTCGAGTTAGTCGTTGAATAAAAGATTATTGTGTTTGTCAAAAATCATCAGCAGAGCCTGCTCAGCTGTGTAAATACGTTGACTTGGTCGCTGGTCGCTTCGACAACGAAGGTTGCGCCGCCATCTTTGCAAGCGAGACACGAAGTGCTGGCTAGTCACCCAGTCAGTGATAAGAATAAATGGGCTTTCCCCTCACGTGTGGTCATTTACATATTATTTTAAGACTACAGACATATAAGGCTTTCTACGCAAACTCTATTTGAGTCCGTTGATAGAAATAGTAACGAATGAAAACTCAAGAAAAATGCATGACGTCAGGGGACTGCCCATAGGCACATGGAAAGCACTTTTATTTCCGCGTCAGCTGACTGACTAAAGGCGCTCAACGGGTTAAGATTATTTGCAGGTATGTTGTAGGGATGCTTAGAGGGACATTTATATGCACTTAGAAATCTACATTATGCACACACTTACATAGTCAGACATCTCTCTCTCTCTCTCTCTCTCTCTCTCTCTCTTCGTCTAATATCACATATGTGAAAAGACGTAAAACTGAAGCACTACTACACACACATTATACATGCAAACATGCATACTTTCCCTTCCCCGTCTGTGTATGTATGTATGTACACACACACACACACACACACACACACACACACACACACACACACACAGCAGAAAGGTGACTGAGAGGTGGGGGAGGAAGAATGGGAGAGGGTGTTGCGTCACTAATGAATGTTTGCACGGCTCCATTTCACATCATTGACAATGGGAGAGGGTGTTGCGTCACTAATGAATGTTTGCACGGCTCCATTTCACATCATTGACAATGGGAGAGGGTGTTGCGTCACTAATGAATGTTTGCACGGCTCCATTTCACATCATTGACAATGGGAGAGGGTGTTGCGTCACTAATGAATGTTTGCACGGCTCCATTTCACATCATTGACAAATCATTGCCACCGTTCAAATGATGATGATAGTAGTCCTTCGGATCCGAAGATGACGTTAGCGTTTCTGCAGCTCATCGATGTACGCAGAGGTGGCTCTGCAGCCCCAATCTGGAGGCGCAGAGTCTGGAACAGTGGGGGCACTGGAAGTCCGTTTTCGTGATCACTGCTGCTGCTGCTTTGTGGCGTTGATCCCTGGCGGCAGTCAGCTTTTGGCGTCGAGTACTTTCGAAGTTGGTAGCGGCTTTGTGAATTGTGGCCCGCCACAGAAGTCGGTCCCTAGCGCACTCCTCTAGTTCTTTTGGTTTGAGTTCGCACCACTGGAGGTTTGATTTGACCGAGTCCTTGTACCGTTTCTTTGGGCGTCCTTGGTTTCTCTTGCCGTGCAGAAGCTCTCCATACAGCAGTCGCCTTGGCATATGGTGCTCTTCCATACGGATGACATGCCCCACCCATCGAAGCTGGGCCTTGATGAGCATGGACTTGATACTTGTAGTGTGAGCACGGTCCAGGACCTCGAGGTTGGAAACACGGTCCTGCCAATGGATTCCGAGTATGGAGCGAAGAGCTCGCATGTGGAAGTTCTCCAGCTTCTTGACGTGTCTGCGGTACAGTGTCCAAGATTCGCACCCATAGAGGAGAGAGAGCAAGACCACTGCGTTGTAAACTCTCAGTTTTGTAGTCAGCCGAATGTTGTGTTGACTAAGCACTCTGTTGCGGAGTCTTCCCAGCGCCTGGCTTGCTTTGCTGATTCGGGCATCAACTTCCCTGTCCAGGGAGCCATAACAGGAGATGGTACTTCCTAGATATCTGAAATGTTCAACATCCGCAAGCTTGGAGTCGATGGTGGGTGCCGAGGGGTTGGTGTTTGGTGCGGGTTGGTGAAGCACCTCAGTCTTGCCGAGGCTGATTGTCAGGCCGAAGAGCTTTGAAGCATTGGAGAAGCGGTCAAGCATCGTTTGCAGATCGGATTCTGCATGGGCCACCAGTGCGCAGTCATCGGTAAAGAGGACTTCTTGAAGGAGATCTTTGATGCTCTTTGTCTTGGCAGTGAGGCGACGAAGGTCAAAGAGGGAGCCGTCCAGACAATAGCGGAAGTAGACTCCCTTCTCCAGGTCTTGGACAGCGTGGGACAGCATGCAGGTGAAGAAGACGTTGAAGAGGACCGGAGCTAAGACACAGCCCTGCTTCACGCCATTGCTGATCTCGAAGGCTTCCATCACGTTTCCACTGGAGAGGACCTGGCCGGTCATGCCATCGTGGAAGAGCTTGATCATTTTCACAAACTTTGGCGGGCATCCAATGCGCTCGAGGACTGTCCAAAGAGCTTCCCTGTTGACCGTGTCAAAGGCCTTGGTCAGGTCAATGAAAACAGAGTATAGGGGCATGTTTTGTTTGATACACTTCTCCTGAAGCTGTCTGACAGCAAAAATCATGTCGACAGTGCTTCTGCCGGGTCTGAAGCCGCACTGCGCCTCGGGGAGGTTCTGCTCGGAAACAGTGATGAGTCTGTTGAGGATGGCTCTGGCAAAGATCTTTCCAGCAATGGAGAGTAGCGAGATGCCTCTGTAGTTCCCACAGTCGGCTTTGCTTCCCTTGTTCTTGTAGAGTGAGACAATCAGGGCGTCACGGAAGTCATCTGGCATCTTCTCCTCCTCCCAGATACTCCGCAGGACATTGTGAAAGGCTTTTAGGGCGTTGGGGCCTGCCGCCTTGTAGATCTCAGCAGGTATTCCGTCCTTTCCTGATGCTCTACCGGAGCTCGTCTGGAGGATTGCTTTCTGGATCTCTGCAATGGTGGGGGGTACTGCAAGTGTGTCTTGTATCGGCTGCTGAGGGATCTGGTTCAAGGCATCCGAGTCGACTGACGAGGGCCTGTTGAGCAGGTTGCTGAAGTGTTCTTGCCAGCGCTTGCTTAGTCCTTCTTGGTCCTTGATCAGGGTTGCACCGTCGGAGGACAGTAGCGGGGAGCAGCCTGATGCTGAGGGTCCGAAGACTGTCTTCAACGAGCCAAAGAATTTCTTGGCGTTGTGAGAGTCGGCGTAGCCTTGGACTTCAGTTGCTTTGTCCTGCCACCACTGGTCCCGCATCAGACGTAGGTCTGCACTTTGGCCTGGAGAGTCTTACAACCATTCAAATAACAAAATCAGAAAGCAGCAACACAGCATACATGGCTTTGTTTCGCACACATTTAAGAAAAAACAAAAAATCACGTCACACCAAACAAAAACCACTGCATTCAAAAACGGAACAAAATTCACAATGGCACTTCATGGCGAACACACAAGACAGGCGGCGAATGTGGGTGACTGGAAAATTAAGACCACAAGCTTCTTGTCCTCTGCACAGAGCTTTGTTCAGGGTCTCCTCTCTTTTTCATGATGTGTTATTTGTCCTCTGCACAGAGCTTTGTTCAGGGTCTCCTCTCTTTTTCATGATGTGTTATTTGTCCTCTGTACAGAGCTTTGTTCAGGGTCTGCTCTCTTTTTCATGGTGTGTTATTTGTCCTCTGCTTGTGGAAAGCGAGCGCAGAAGACAGGACTTTTGATCAGGGGAGATAAGACAGTCTCCTCAGCTGAAAATGAAGAGTTGAAATGGCCTCTGCCACCAAAAAAAAACAACCAAAGTTTTTGTCAACAACATTCGGCCGATTGCGTTACAGTCGGCAGACTGTTTGAAATACTACAGCATTCGTACGGCGGCATGTGTGAAAGCGTCGCTGATAGATTACCAGAAATAAACATGCTGTGGTTGTAATTCTTATGAAACTTGTATCTAGACATGCGCTACTACTATGATTCGATGAACAATTGTCTAGTGACTCACTGTTACAAATCATGAAAAGGTTTGGTTTGGTACACAAAGCATGCGAACATCCTGAAACATTACAGGCAGGGAATAGTTCTATACATGGCAAGCTACACACAAAAATAACGAATCACGCATGTGACAAAGTTTTGTTCGTGCATGGGTGTCCTGTTCGAACTAACACAGCACGCATGCACGCCTCTACCAGACGACCACAGCGAGAACAGGCATGTCCAGTTCCCACACCAGTTTCAAAGCACGTCAGTGTCCGGGTTGTGAACATCAGTCAGCGCCAGTCAGGGTAGCTAGGGACTACAGCGATCGGCTCAGCGCGAGTCAACACATGAAAACACTTTCCTCAACTTGTGGATTCTATGGCACACACACGTGACACTGACGAATTTCATTGGCACTGAAGACATGCTGGTCGTTTGATCAATACTGCTTCATTTTCCAGTGGCGCCGATGGAATCGTTTTATTCCTCATTCATGGAATCTGGGCCAGGCTTGGTTCTCCTATTGGGAAGAGGACGCCTGCAGCATGAAAGCCACACCCAGCAGTGTGCTCAGGGTCCCAGCTCTGACTCTTCAGTTCACAGCGAGCAATCATTACCCAGCTGTCATGAGGCACCAACCGCCGTGGTGAAGTGGTTTTAAACACCGCAGATTCCCTGCTTGGAGGTCATGGGTTTGAGTCCCTCCAGAACGATTTATTTGAGGATTTTATCTGCGCGGACCGGCTCCTTCCCAGAGTTGAGTTTGCCAGGGGCTCCAGCTAGTTCCCTTAGTCCCTGAGGGGACAAGAGCAGGATGGAGAAAAAGTATCTTCTTACTAATCTGTTTCCCCTGGGAATGAAGATGATTTCTCTCTGTTCACGCTCTCTCTCTCTCTCTCTCTCTCTCTCTCTCTCTCTCTCAAATACTATGTCACTAAACCCAGTAAGACCAAAATCATGCTCTTCAAAGAAAGCTGAAGATGAAATTGTTCCCTTTCGTTTTCATCAACTGTATAAGGATTGAAGACATGGACAAACCCCGTGTTCTAGGTATGATAAGAGTCCATAATCTTTCATGGACTGCTCAAATCGAAAACCTTACGCAACACAGCATCAGTTATGCAGGATCAAGCACTTTTTAAAAACTTTTCTGCAAGACAATTATTCCTGAATGCTTAATAATGTCTTCAATCAATGACTGTTCGACACTCTTTGGCTCGGCCAGCGCAAATTCAACGAAATTTTTAAGCTGTATCTATAAAGGTGCCCTTCAAGCAGTTCTCTTGAAATCCTCAAGCCTCACAGAATCGGATTACATTCAAGTCGGAGCCCTACCATTAGAAACATGTTTGCTATCAATGAAGGATTATGGATTCCAAACACTGTATCCCAATTAGCCCTGCAATACTATTCAACCTAAAGTGAACAGGGACTCTTGAAATCCTACAAAAGTCCAGGTTCCCATGCCTCGAACTGACCTCTTTGAAACAAGTCTTTGCTGTTCTGGTCCTCTCCTCTGGAGCCAACTTCCACCTTGGCTATGTACTAGAAGCTCATAATCTTACCAAAGAAATTCCATATCTTGCACACTCTCACTAGTTACGTTGATGTGCAGAAAATTCATGTTGTCGATATCTATTCACATATATGTTATCACTGTATCATTACCAACCTACAGTTCACTTGCTTTTCCAAAGCGAGTGCTTCAAAAATAATTTTGCTAATGTAAATGATTGAACACACTATGCCAGTGCAGGCAAATGTAAATGTGTGAAATATTCATAATGCACTCAAGCAACGTATCGTATATGTAAGCCCGCGCACTGCTCATGTAAAGATATGTCTTCACCCCACCCCCACCCCCTTTTTTTCTTTCTTTTCTTGGAGGGGAGGGTGGGGGGGGGGTGGCGGGATTGATTTTTTTCTCTTCTTCTTTCTGACTTTTGTTTTTAGCTTTTTACTTTTTATTTCGTCACTGCTATAAAAAAAAAATTAGGCTATCCATTTACTTCTCTTTTCATAATGTAAACGCATGATCTTTCTCTCTCTCTCTCTCTCTGTCTGTCTCACAATATAAACGCATATTTAATCTCTCTCTCTCTCTCTCTCTCTCGTTCTTGCTCGCTCGCTCACTATTTCTGTATTTTTCTCAATGTCAAAGCGATGATAAAACAAAACAAATTCCCAGTCATCAACACCTGCCCCACTTCTTCAAACAAACGATCTGAAAATGAGGTGGCATAACAAAACGAAACCCAAGCCATCTGTACCCACAGTAGCAACACGCCAACCACAAAAAGAAGCTCCGCTACCTGTTGTGTCACCATCTTCTGTGCCAGTTTCATGATCTCCCAGACCGCTTTCATGACCCAGATCCTTTTCATGATCTCCCAAATCCATTTCATGATCTCCCAGATCCCTTTCTCCCAGATCCCTTTCTCCCAGACCACTTTCAGGATCTCCCAGATCCTTTTCAGGATATCCCAGACCACTTTCAGGATCTCCCAGATCCCTTTCTCCCAGACCACTTTCAGGATCTCCCAGATCCCTTTCTCCCAGACCACTTTCATGATCTCCCAGATCCTTTTCAGGATCTTCCAGACCACTTTCTCCCAGACCACTTTCATGATCTCCCAGATCCTTTTCAGGATCTTCCAGACCACTTTCTCCCAGACCACTTTCATGATCTCCCAGATCCTTTTCAGGATCTCCCAGACCACTTTCATGATCTCCCTGACCACTTTCATGATCTCCCTGACCACTTTCATGATTTCCTGACCCCTTTCATTATCAACCATATCGCTTCGATGATGAAGTTTGACACAAAACATACATACAAAAAGTCTGAAGACATGCCCACAAAGTACCAGGAGGCTGCCCTGAGCTGCTTCGCCCAGTCCGCGGACTGTGGATCGATGAAGGCCAAATCCAGCAAAGAAAGCAAGAGCACCGCCAGGACCGGCACCGCCAGGGCCACTGCTCCCAGAATGTGGCGATGGATGGGGTCCAGAGCACACCACCTGGCGGCGAGGCCTTCCCTGCGTGGTTGGTCCCGGTCTTCCCATGCCATCCTGCTGTCGGATCACAACACAGACACTGGAACGTTATCATCTGTGCACGCACGCACATTTACACACACACACGCACTCTCACACACACACGCATGCACGCACGCGGGCGCGCGCGCGAGTACACACACACACACACGCATTTGAACAGAATGAGAAATAGACACCAAAGACCAGGGACTTATTTATTGATTTCCCCTTTTTTTTAACCGGTGTCATCTTGTATGCATGAATTCATACACACACACACAGACACAAGAGTGTGTGTGTGTGTGTGCATGTGTGTGTGTGTGTGTGAGTGTGTGTGTGTGTGTGTGCATGCATGCGTGTGTGTGTGGGGGGGGGGGGGGGTGCGTGCATGCATGCATGCGCGTGGGCGCGTCCGTGTGCGTGTGTGTGTGTGTGTGTGTGACGAGATGGACGATGGTAGGTGGGTCCTCTAGGGGAAGGACTGGGGATAATTTCTCAATGTGAATTATCTTAACATTTCACCTACACCCTCTCTCTTACTAGTGGTGGAAGGAGCAACTTTCTGGGACTAGTCATCGAAGAAATTTTGTTTTTCCGGGACTGGGTAAAATACTCAACAGTGGCTCTAAGATAATTTTCCTTAGGCCTGTACTCTTATAAGTACTTGTAGCTCCGAGAGACAGAATTGAAGAGAGAAGTTCAAACATTCAACATTTGATTGAACAACTGAGAACTGACACAAGTTAAGTGCACTTTCACACATCAACTTTTATTGCTTGCACACAGGTAAGTATTGGCGGGTCAATTCCATAGGCTAGGGTTTAATTCTCATTGGACTACCACAATGAGGGGCCCTCCCTCACTCCTACTTTACTCGCTTGCACTCAGTGCAGCAAGCTTAAGTTGGCATACAGGGGGTCTGTCTAAGTTACACTGAATGTATATGGTTATTATACATCCACTTCACTTGCAAGCTCCCAGTGCTGTAGCCAAAGTGGTACTCATAGACAGGTTCTCACTGCTTCATCATCAAGTGAGGGCAAGGGTCTGATGGGTTTAAGTCCAGGTGGTGAGCTAACTTAGCTTTGCTTCGGAGAGGGTAGTTGATCTCTCCTGTGGTTGGTGACTGCCCCACTGGTGTAGATTGGTTGTCTGGTGTCGCCCTGGTTTTGGGCGAAGTCCCAGCTTCTGGTCTGGCTGCAATGTGTAGCGTGGCCAGGATCCCAGTTCTGCGATAAAGAGAACTTGGTCTGTAGGTGAGAATCTGATGGCTGGTTTGTCGAGTGCACACATTTACCCTTTTTCTCTTTCTTTCAGAAGAGATGCGAGACTCAGCCAGCAAAATTTTCTCTATGGTAGAGTTTCTGCTATAACTATTAATCTCCACTTTTGTTTAAAGGCTAAGTTAAGTTTACAAAAGGGTAGGAGACAGTAATACAATGTTACATAGTTTCAGTCAAACTCTTCCATGTTTCTTATGAATTAAATCACACTGACTTGGGCTACACTTAGTCCAAGTACACATGTGGTGTAGACTTAAAGTCATACACTACAAATCATTCCAACAATCACCAGTATTTATAAATCAGAGTAGCAGTTCTTAAGCTAGCACAGGCATACTGTTTTCCTGATAAAAATTAATCAATGAATTATTTTCTTAATAGACAGAATTGCCTACTGGCAAAAGTCAGGGTGAACACAAAGAACAGTGGTCAGATTGTTAACAAAGAATCATAACCACTGGGAGAGAGCTTCTGCCATATGATGGCAAGCAAACTCCTACACAGAATAATCATTCATCAGTTTGATAAATGTTGCTAAGCATTTGTACAAAGTTACAATGTTAACACACACAGCATACATAAAATCAATACATAGATTCGAAAAGGTAAAACAGAGTTCTAACTCACTTTTCCTTGGAATGAACAGTGAATGACTGGAGA
Source organism: Conus ventricosus (assembly GCA_018398815.1). Classification (NCBI taxonomy): domain Eukaryota; kingdom Metazoa; phylum Mollusca; class Gastropoda; order Neogastropoda; family Conidae; genus Conus; species Conus ventricosus. Next base: position 10,699,023 of record CM031625.1, on the reverse strand, counting down.
TCAAAGAGGTTACCCGGAGCTTCCTAGGCCTTCTCAAGTTGTCTCTGTCTTCCTCTGGTCTGGTCTACAGGCAGTCTTGAGGGTCAGTGAAGTTGCAACCCTGTGTGGCTAGTATATAATGTATTCTCGACTGCCAAATTCGATTTTGACAACCTGTCGCTCACACATCAGGGGTGAGAGGGGGAGGGATCTAGTCTTATCACCAGTCGCCTCAGAAACTGTTTGAACCTAATCGGCACAGCTCACTGACATCCACAGCCGGTTTAATTTATGCATCCGTATAGACACGTACTCTCGTGGAGAAACTCCAGTGACATAATTTACCAGCGATCAGCCAGCGAATTGACTGTAGATATGAAGGAGGGGGGGGGGGGTGTTTGGAGAAGGAGGGAGGTTTGGTGATTGCCTTAATGCCAAATACGGTCGCACATGGCTTAGGTGGAGATGGGGGGGGGGGGGGAGTGGTGATGGCGAGCACGGCCGCGGCCTCGTGCCTTTGTTCCACGGGATGGAGGGGGGAGGGGAGGGGGTGAAGATAGCGCCGGGGGGAAAGGGGGGTGGGTGGTGAGACGGGCCGTTGCCACAATGCAAATGAAATTATTCTGCGTCGTAGCTACTCCCCATGCGTGGGGAAGGGGGGGGGGGGGGCCGATAAGAACGAAAGGCGTCATCCATTTACCGTGACGCAAGTTTTTCCTTTGTCCTAGTGTCAGCCGTGCGGTTCGCACCGTCCTAAGTGAGAGAAAGGGGGAGAGGGGGTTGAGAGAGGAGAGTGGGCATAGATTTGAAATCTATTTTTTGTTTTGTAGTTTTAGTGGGACTGATCGGATGGTTTTGTCAAGCTTTTCGTCACAGTGTGTGCGTGTGTGTGTGTGTGTGTGCGTGTGCGTGTGCGTGTGTGTGTGTGTGTGTGTGCATGTGTGTGTTGTGTGTGTGTGTGTGTGTGTGTGTGTGTGTGCATGCATGCATGCATGTATGCGCGCGGGCGCGTCCGTTTGTGTGTACGTGTGTGCATGCGTGTGTGTGTGCATGTGTGCATGTGCGTGTGGGTGTGAATGTGTTGAAGAGAGAGAGAGAGAGAGAGAGAGAGCGTGTTTCTACAAACATCCGAGCAGGCAATACAAATATATCTGCCTTCAAAAGGGATTGCGATGGTTCCCTTATGCAGCTAGTGAAGAGGTATCTGTAATATATTTTCTTAATTTCATGGTCCCAGTTTCTCCCATCTTCAAACTCCCCCCCCCCCCCCCCCCCCCCCCCCCCCCCCCCCCCCCCCCCCCCTCCTTAAGTCCAAATCTTTGCCAAGTCATTACTATGAAGACAGTTCAGTTGTTGGCCTGCGCTTGGTTTTTTTCCCCCACTGTTAGATTGTTCGTCTATGTATTTGTCTGACTTTATTCAAGTTTAAAAGGCTGTGCCAGTCTTGAATAAAAGTGTTAGGTTTTCTTATGGGAGCAAACGTTACCCCGCTTGTTTACTGTTTATTAATTTCAGCACGTCATTGGTGATCAGTAAGAACAGATCTGATAAACGTTGTAACCATACTTGATAGCTTGCAATGTGTAAGCATTTTTTTTTTATAAGATGCATATGCTTGATAACGTCAAAAGTGTGAGTGTGTGTGAGTGGTGTGTGTGTGTGTGTGTGTGTGTGTGTGTGTGTGGTGTGGTGCGTGCGTGCGTGTGCGTGCGTGCGTGCGTGCGTGCGTTACCGGGCAGCGTTCTGTTTGTCCGCCACAGTTCTTGCGCCTGATCCTGGCAGCACCTCCTCCTCCTCCACCACCCTCCGAGCTCTGTCGCACACCTGCCACCACCACCACCATCATCATCACCACCACCACCACCACAATCACCACCACCACCACCACCACCACCACAGAGAATGACCGACTTCTATCATCACCACCACCACCACCGCCACCACCACCACCACCACCATCATCATCATCATCATCATCATCATCACCACCACCACCACCACCATCACCACCACCACAGAGGATGAGTGACTTCTCACCACCACCACCACCACCACCACCACCACCATCATCACCATCACCACCATCATCATCATAACCACCACCACCATCACCACACCGCCACCACCACACCACACAGAATGACTGACGTATAGAAGCACCACCACCATCATCATCACCACCACCATCATCATTACCACCACCACCACCACCATCGACCACTACCACCATCAGCACCACACCAACACCACCGTCACCCACAGGTATTGAAAAACCACCACGATCTGTACTTCAACAGTGACAAGTACAACAGCGATTCGATTTCCCGAACGTAAAGTCTTTCGAAGAGACCGAAGTTCCGTGTGTGAATGCACGCATAACACCTTGCACACAATAAAAATCCATACATACATACAGACAGACAGACAGACACAAATAGGCACGCACACAGGCAAACACCACGTCGACAGACATGGAGAGAGACAGACACACAAACAGGCACGCATACTTGACCTAATACACCAAGCTCCTTTGCCAAGGTCTGCAGCTTAATAATAATAATAATAATAATGTATAATACTTATATAGCGCATTTCTTGTTGTACAACTCAATGCGCTTACATCCACCATTTGCACTTATTCATACAATATTCATGCACACAGCAAAAAGAAAATACACAATGGCAGACGCACCTACATGCAAAAAACTGTCTCACCGAACTAGTTGTGGAGGAATTTAGGAGAGATCTAGTCATCTACAGAAGAGAACAGGCTTTTTTGAAGAGGTAAGTTTTGAGCTGAGATTTAAAAGAAGAAAGAGTAGGCTGATTAAGAAGGTCTTCAGGGAGGGAGTTCCAAATAGAAGGTGCTCTAAAACTGAAGGCTCTTTCGCCAACAGATTTCAGAGAACGCTTAGGGATTTTCAAAAGTTTTTGTGAAGAAGAGTGAAGGGTACGAGAGCTTTGGTAGGTGCAGAGAGAAGAAGAGAGATAGTGAGGAAGAGATTCTTTGAAGTGGCGGAAAGCAAGAACTGCCAGTTTAAATTGTCACCGATACTGTATGGGAAGCCAGTGCAGTTCGATCAGCATGGGAGTGATGTGCTCACACCTCCTCCTCTTCAAAACAAGTCGTGCAGCGCTATTTTGGACTCTCTGCAGCCGAGCAATCTGTTCTGCGGGAAGCCCAGCATAAACATAAAAGCTTGGTGAAAATAAACAATCGTCATCACGATCATCATCGTCGTCATCATCATCATCATCATCATTTCAACCGTCATTGACATGATCATCATTCTGACTATCGTTGACATCATCATGACTATCATCGTCGTCTCGTCACCATAATCATCATCATCGTCGTCGTCGTCGTCGTTGTTGTTTATGCCCATGAATATGATCCTGTTTAAAGCAAAAACAAAACAAACAAAACAAAAACGTCACAAAACCAGTCTCGATGTTGGGAGCGAAAAACAAATCATTATCCTCATCATTATCATCTTGATCATTATCACGCAAACTCTTCCAATGTCCTACCTGCCGCATAAATCCTCCTCCTCATTATTTTCATCTTTGATAATAACCACCGTAACTCAATCCTCCTCCTCATTATCATCATCTTGATAATTATCACCATAACTCAATCATCATCCTCATAATAATTATTACCATAACTTAACCCTCCTCATTATTATCATCTTGATAATTATCACCATAATTCAACCCTCCTCCTCATTATCATCATCTTGATAATTATCACCATAACTCAATCCTCCTCATTATCATCTTGATAATCATCACATCACTCAATCCTCCTCCCCCTCACTATCATCTTGATAATTATCACCATCACTCCTCCAAGGTCCTACCTGCTGCATGAATTGAAGGACCGGAAGGTCCAGCTCCGGCCTCAGTTCAAAGGACCTCTGACCCTGGGGGTCAAGGTCGTCACAGTAGTTGGAACAGACCAGAAAGCGAGTCTGGTTCAGTCCCAGGAATCGCATGAAGTCCTTCCTCTTCTCCTGGTACGCTGAGCTCCTCAGGTCCGCCTTATCCATCTTGGTCAGAACCCCGTAAAGAGGAACAGCTGAGGACACACACACACAGGTCACGGTCACCTTAGCCTAGCTGACATTTAAGACCATCAACAATGTACTGAGAAAATGTTCCATCAAACATGTACTGAAATTCGGTCACCATATTGTTGGGTTCATTCCGTTGCGGAACTGATCCTCATGATCTTGAACAACGAAGGCGTTCGGATTTTTCTCTCTCTCTCTCTCTCTCTCTCTCTCTCTCTCTCACTCTCTCTCTTTAAACAAATTTTAAAAAGAAAAAGTTACAGGTTCCGCAAGCCAATCCAGACAACCAGATTGCAGGACAAAAACACGATGCGCGTCGACCTCTTAGGTCTTCTTCAGGCAAAAGAAAGAACGTTCATGACAATGAAAACGAAGAACGACCAATCACCAATCTTCTCATATTCGGCGCGAAATGCGTGTTGAATGAAAACGAGGCCGTTGGGAAGGGTGCCATGGGAGTTCAAATAATAACATGCTACTTCGACTGCAACACAACAACTACTTCTACTACTAGCAACAACAACAACAATAATGATAAAAGTGATGATTGTGATGATGGTGAGAAATATTTGAATAATAAGAGGAGGAATACTGCCACTTTGGGGGATAAAATGACGATAATAGTTGTAGTATAAATAGCGGCTGAACACAGAAGGGGAGAAAGAAGAGGGGTTAGAGGATAGTGGAACAGCAGGTTTTATTGTTATCATTTTTCTTCACCTTAACCTAGTGTATTATCTAAGACCATCAAAATTGTACTGAAATTTGGTCATCAAATTGCGAGGTTCATGACGCTGAACAACGAAGGCGTTTGGATTTGTTTTTTTTCATGGCTTCAAAAGCCTGTCTGCCCACCAAGAACTAAATGGGTATTTGATTCGTTTCAGGGAAAGATAAAGCGGCGGTAGGAGAAGGGTGCTCCTCGTCTTTCACAATGTTTTTCCTTAGACAATGAAGCTGTGACAGCTCATTTTAATGGCGATCATAGGGCTATGGAATGTTGAATGAACGACGAAGACAACCTCACTCCCATGGAGAAACAATTAAAGGCCCATGATTCTATAAAAGCTGAAAACTAAAAACCAACTAAACAAACAAAGAAATAGAAACAAAGAAACAAACCAAAAACAAAAAACCCCAAACCAAAACCAACCAACCAACCAATCAACCAATCAAAGTTTTGTAGATTTCAAATCTAAATAAACCGATCGTCATTTGCTTTGCAGAACAGGCTACCTCAGTCCCTGTCCTTTAAGGGGGCATAATCGACATCGTTCTGTCGAAGTCTCGGCTGTCAGGAGTCTCAGAGGATCCATTGATATTAGGCCACCACGGGACAACCCGGCGGAGGAGACACCGCACTGCCGAGGATTTCCTCCTGTGGCGTTTAGTGTGGTGCCTGCTCTAAACCACGTGCTAACCTTCCCTGTGGACGACAATATTTGCTGAGGTCACACAGGGAGTGAACACCTCTTGCAGACCATCATCATGGCCATCCCACGCCATTCTCGTGAGCTTGCGGACTCTAAATTTTTGAATGAGTCATGGAGGGTGGGGTGGGGCGGAAAAGCTCAGTGGTAGAGCGCCGGACTCGTAATCTTGATGATCCCGGGGTTGCGGGTTCGAATCTCCACCAGGCCATTTCGGTACAGGGGGACTTTTCCCTCAGAGTTAACATTGGCTCTGACTCCATTTCCCATACAGTCCTTCGAATGAGACTATAAACAGAGGTTCCGTATCTGAACGCACGCATAACATCTTGCTCACACGTAAAATCCCATCACCAACTTTCGGAAGAGAAGGCCAGTTTGGCCGTTGGTATGGATGACACGTTACACATAGCATGCACCTTCCCCGAAGTTGGAGTGTGGCTGCCTTAATGGCGGTATAAAAAAAAGTCACACACAAAAAGCTCCACTCACTTTGTTGGGCAGATGGGATTAATCCTTGCCTGTCTATACAGGGAGTGTCCGCAGGAGTATCAGCCTGTGTACGCAGAGGAGAGGAGGAGGAATGAGTCATGCCAGACACAGAGGAGAGAAGGAGGAAAGAGTCATGCCAGACAGAGCAGGCTGTCCTGAAGATCATGTCCCGCTGAGGCCACCCTGGACACAAACCTCGGTGCTCCACCAGCCACCGCAGTGAAGTGGTCAGCGTCGCGGACTCCCAGATGGGAGGTCGTGGGTTTGATTCCCATCAGAGTCATGTGGGATTTTTTTGCCCTGACCAGCTCCTACCCAGAGTCGAGTTTGCTACGGGCTCGACTGGGAAGACTGGGACCACACAGTCAAGTTTCATCCACTTAATGGATGCGTCTCTGAGAATGTTGCTCAAATTTCCCGACCATCACTGTAAGTGTCTGTATCTCTTGGGCCTGGCTGACGCTGGGATATATTATGAAAGTAAGCGTAGAATACAGCCCTGTCATGCAGTATCAGACCGGAATGGAAATCCGTAGCATCATCTTCATCATCCTCTTTCTCATCGATCAGATTTTTGAAAAAGTCTCAAATTCTGCGGCCCTTCATGACCTGCTCTCATGGTGACCTCAGTTTCGATGTCCTCCCCACGTGTGCAGCATTAGTTTGCTTCCGTCGGGGTCACAGGAATCGGCGAGTCCATGGGGGCTGTCGTTGGACAAACATAGCGGTGTCCTGCGGAGAGAGAGAGAGCTCACGCCGGCTCCGCGACTAAGCGATTCTTGTCGTCAGTAGGGGGCTTAGTAGGTGGTGTCCTGCGTACGTTAGATCAGAACAGGCGCCACTGAACACCACCGAAGTGATTCGGCAGTAGTGCAGTGTTTCCTCCTGTGGGTTGCCTCTTGACGACTTGACATTGATTGCTCCCTGTGGATTGCTGGTGCTGGGGCCGTGGCAGGTCAGGCCGGGCTGCATCTGTGGACGGGTTGTTGGAATGAGTGGTGTGGGTGGCAATGCCACTGAGGCGGCACAGAAGATGGGACAGCGAAACAAACAAGCCAACCAACCAACCAACCTCGGCGTTCATCACGGTGATGGGAGGGCTGGGCCGCCCTGTGAACGCAGCCCATGAGGTGCACAGGCAAAGGGTCCTCAGCCGGAGCGGAGGCTACGAACACCACCCGGTCCACCCTCATCTCTGGGTAGGTCAGGCTGTATTTCAGGCGGATGTCTTCCTCCGTTCGGTCCTTGATGTCCTCGTACACCTTCATCAGGGGTTCGTTGTCCTGCCCATATAGATGGGGTAGGGGTGGTGGTGGCGGTGGTAGCGGTGGTGGTGGTGGTGGACGATGGTGTGTGATTTTGGATATGGTATTGACAAAGATGATGATGGAGGTGGTGGTGATGGTGTGGTGGTGGTACTAGTAATGGTGGTGGTGGTGTGTGGTTTTGGACATAGTATTGACAAAAGATGGTGGGGGACGGTGGTGGTGGTGGTGGACGATGTGATTTTGGATATAGTATTGACGAAGATGATGATGGTGGGGGCGGGGGGTTGTTTCGGAAGGTGGTGTCATGATTCCTTGGGGGGAAGGCAACAAAACGGATGGCAGAAGGATTGCATCCAGTAGACCAGACCAGTGTGGCCTTCCCGGAAAAGACGTGGTCAAAGGGTGTTACAATTTAAAAGGGAGACAAGAGGGGGGGGGGGGGGGGACTTTTGTGAAAGACGTCATAGCAATAATGACGTGCTGCAAGCCTCCTTTTATTTATCGCTTTTAGATCTTTGTATTTTCGGTCAGTGTAGTGCTATATTTGAATTGTTTAAAACGTTTGGAAAGTGAATGTATGCTTGATTGTTCAGTATTGTTTTTGGATCGATTGATAATGTGATTGGAATACTCAAAATTATGTTAGAATGTTCACCAGGTTTCCGTAAGTTGCTAGTGCTTTGCCGAAGGTTCGAGAATGTTGCAGAAGCTGACCGAATTACATTTGCATACGGTCGTCGCGATTTCATTGATATGCAGAATATTCTAGAAAAGAATAATCGAGTAGGTTCGAGAGTATTCTTTCAATATCATACAAAAGAAGCAGGGCTGTGCGACTGAGAGAGACACACACACAGACGAGAGAGAGAGAGAGAGAAATGAGATTTGTTGAAGAGTTCTAGTCTAGAAGTGTTCGAGTCTCCACTGAGTTTGATGAGTCTAGTCGACAAGAAGCTGCCATTAGTAGAATATTCGCTGCTGCATGTACGATTGAGTTCCTGTACGACTTATTGAACCTGAAGCTCAGTGGTTTGTTTTGTTCCTATATTCTTCAACGTGTGTAAATAAACGGATTCTCCTCGTTTCAATAGGCCTACCGCCTGGTGTATTTTGTCGTCTGCGAGCCGAACACCGACCACGGGATCTACAACAAACTCTTACAAGCTATGGTATTGCACTTACCTTGTACTGAAGAAGTCAGCGCATTTTAGCATTGTAACACCTGGGGGCCAAGCCAAAGATCCTACTACATTGGTGTTTATTCCAGAGACATTATTCACTAACCTGTAGGCTACTAAACGAACTGCGATTTTGATGGTGCCAGTCCAGATCTACGTCGACAAACGCCGCCACGTACTGCATCAGCTGTCGCCTGAGAAGAATCGAAACTTAGATCAAAACAGATCTAGTTGCAAAGCGAGACGACTGCAGGCGGAAATCTAAACAAATCTTAAATAAATGTTAGCGAACCGCCCAGAGTCACAAGACAAAACACAACGCGTTTCGACCTCTTAGGTCTTCTTCTTCTTCCTTGCGCTGAACCCTAAGCGATCTGAAGCGATCAAAGCTAAGTGAATTTTCGTTGTTTTATTCGTTTATGTCTCACCCGAGGAAGACCTAAGAGGTCGAAACGCGTTGTGTTTTTTCTTGTGACTCGTTTGTCCACATTCTCTGGGCGGTTCGCTAACATTTATTTAGATCACAACGTTCAGCGTCAAGAAAGTCTTCAGCTGTGTTTCCGTACACACAGGGGGGGGGGGGGGGGGGGGGGTGTACATCGTTTAGTGGATCGAGCAGGTCCAGGGAAGTAGAGGAAACTGTCGCCTGTGTCTGCAAGAGCACTTATTGTTCTACAGAGCTAGGAAACTCAAACGGAAGACTGCTGCCTGAGTCTGTAGTTGAGCACTGGAAAGTATTGTTTCAGTGACTGATTGCTGACGTTAGTCTGAGTTGCCATGGAATACGTGAAGATTGGAAAGGAACTAGGCCTTGCAGGTGATGAACTCAGGAAATATGTTCAAGAGGCTGAGGCAAGAGAACTGGAACAACGAAAATTAGAATTGGCAGCTGAAGAGAAGAAAAGACAGGAAGAAGGTGAAGAGAAGAGAAGAGAGGAAGAACGTGAAGAGAAGAGAAGGCTAGAAGAAGAAGAACGTGAAAACAGGAAAAGACAGCAGGACAGGAAAGAGAAGAGCGAGCTGCTGAAAGAGAATTGAAAAGACTTGAAATAGAACACCAAGAGAAAGAGAGACAAAGAGAATTTGAACACCAAGAGAAAGACAGACAAAGAGAATTTAAACTGCGGATGGCAGAAGTGAAAGTTCAGAATGGCGAACGCATTTCCCAGTCAGAAACTGAAGTTGCCAAGAGACACGTCTTCTAGCTTTCGCAGATGGGAAAGACAACCTCGACAGTTATCTGGAACGTTTTGAACGCCATTCTGAAGCAATGAGATGGCCAAAAGAGCAGTGGGTACCAACTTAAGTGCCGTTTTGACTGGTCATGCCCTTGAGGTATATTCAAGTCTACCCGAGAAGAAGCAAATGAATATGAAACATGAAAACGGAACTTCTTCGAAGTTATGATTTTTCTGAACAAGGCTTCCACAAACGTTTCCGGTCCAGTAGGCCAGAGAAGAATGAAAGTCCTGCTCAGCTCCTGACCAGGATTCAAAACTATCTAGAGAGATGGCTGGAGTTTGCTGGAAGAAAGAGAGACTATGATGGTTTGTCATATCTGGTCCTGAAAGAACAATTTGTGGAATCCTGTCCTAAAGACCTTGCATCCCACCTTCTACAAGAGAAAGACCAGAGCCTGAAATCGCTGACTGAAGCGGCACAGAGGTTCCTGGAGTCTCACAACCAGACCCTTGACACTAGATCAAAACCATCTACAGACCGGATACGACCAGTCCAGGTGCGAACTATATCAACCCCACCGTTGAAATACTTCAACTGCGGATGCTTGGGTCACAAGGCTGCTGAATGCAGACTGCCCAAGTATTCAGATAAACGCAGCCCTCCACACTTTAATCATGAAGACCGGAAAGACCAACGCCAGGGTGGAAATAAAAGAAGCCTAACATCTGCCAATGTTGCCATCAGGGAAAGGAGTCAGGAGAGACACCCGTTGCGGAGGAGATGGGGATCTACCTCACGTCAAGCCAGCGACAGCCCTGAAGTGCATGAGAAAGTGGTGCAATGTGCCTTCTTAAACCGTTACCAAGAGTGATCTGAGTGTCATGCCTGTGGCGAGGGGACATTATGATGATAAGGAAGTACAGGTGCTCAGAGATACAGGGTGCAGTGGAGTCATCATTAAGAAGGACCTTGTTCCAGAAATGCAGTTTACTGGCAAGAACGGCTACCTACGATGTGTCCATGGACATGTCGAGGCCGTCCCACAGCTGACGTTGAAATTTCTACACCGTTCTTTGTTGGGAAGGTGAATGCTTAGTGCCTGCCCAGTCCTCATGACGCCATCATCGGCAATATTGAAGGTGCCCGTACAGCCGATGATCCTGATCCTGAGTGGCCACACACCTGTGCAGTAACAACACGCACACGATCCAAGAAGGAGAAAGAAGGGAGATCTACACCATTGAAGATCAGCAAATCTACAGAAATCCCAGAAGTAACCAGAGAGAAACTGATCCAGTTGCAGCAAGCTGACCCTTCTCTGCAAAAATATGCAGCAAAACAGATGCCATGACCAGGGTAACACCGAGGTATCCTTTGTGAAGAAAAATGGTGCCATGTACAGACAGTACAAGAAAAAAGGTATAACTGATGGGGATCAAATCACTTGCCAAGTTCTTTTTCCAGCCAGTCTACGAAAACCCGTGATGGAGTTGGCCATGACTCTATCCTTGGAGGCCACATGGGTGTCAAGAAGACCACAGACAAAATCATAGCAGCCTTCTACTGGCCAAGTATCCAGGGCGATGTTGCTCGCTTCTGCAGATCCTGTGACGTGTGCCAGAAGACTGAACCCAAAGGAAGAACTCCAAAGGTACCATGGAGAAGATGCCACTAATTGACAGACCTTTCAAGAGGGTGGCCATCGACCTCATAGGAGAAATCAAGCCAGCCAGTGAATCAGGACACAGATACATCCTCACTTTGGTAGACTATGCCACCAGGTATCCTGAGGCAGTCCCACTGAAACGCATCGATACTGAGACCGTTGCTGATGCCCTGATTGACATCTTCAGTAGACTGGGTGTGCCTGACAAAATATTTAAGTGATTTAGGGACCCAGTTTGTATCTGATTGCATGAAGGAGGTTGTTCGTCTGCTCAGTGTCTGCCAGTTGACCACCACGCCCTACCATCCCATATGCAACGGCCTGGTAGAGAAGTACAACGGAACATTAAAGGCCATGCTGAAGAAGTTGTGTGCTGACCAACCACGACAATGGCACAGACATATCAATGCCTTGTTGTTCGCTTACAGGGAAGTCCCTCAAGAATCCACTGCGTTTTCTCCCTTTGAGCTACTGTATGGCCGGACTGTGCGAAGATCAATGCACATCCTGAAAGAACTGTGGACAAAATAAGTGGAGTCTCCAGAAATCAAGAACAGCTATCAAATATGTGTTTTAGCTGCGTGAACGCATTGAAGATACCACAGTTAGCCGAAGTGAACTAGAAAAGTCCCAAGCAAAAGCAAACACTACTATGACCGGAAGACCAAGGTCAGGAAATTTCAGCCTGGTGAGAAAGTCCTTGTTCTGCTGCCTACTGACAATAACAAGCTGCTGATGCAGTGGAAAGGACCCTATCCTGTAGAAGCAATCAAGGGACTGAATGATTATGAAGTGAAAAATCAAAGGCAAGCAGAAGATTGTCCACGCATAATATGCTCAAGAAATACTTTGAACGGGAAGAAAAGCAGCTACAGATGCACATTGGCTGAATTCAAAGAATGGGAGCCACCTTTCTACCTCCGGCGATGGTGACAGCTTCACTGAAGAAAGTTCTGTGAACGATGAAGAACTGTTGAACTGAATGATTTCAAACCCAGGAAACTATTGACAGTGTAGTTTTGGGGCCACAACTGAACAGACAGCAGCAAACAGAATACATGGACTGTTAAATGAGTACTCAAGTATCTTCACTGAGTTCCTAGGAAAAACAGATCTGATTCAGCATGAAGTGAAGTTGACATCACCGAGCCTGTCAGGTCAAAGCCCTACCATTGCCTTATGTACCAGAGAGTCGCTGAAAGAGGGCATCAAAGACATGTTGAAATTGGGAGTTATAAGAGAGTCCGCGGTCGCCATACGCATCGCCAGTTGTCGTTGTCAAAAAGAAAGATGGTACTAACCGAGTGTGCATCGATTTTAGGCGACTCAACAAGCTGATTTACTAGATCCTGAACCCATGCCTACAGCTGCTGACCTTTTCCAGAGACTGAGTAAGATAAGATAAGATAAGATAATGTTGCTTATAGCCCAGCGACCGCAAAGGGCCATATCAGGGCTGTCACCACGTTAAAATCAACTCACCAGTCATATAAAAAAAAAAATAAATAAATAAATAAAAAAAAAACCTTTCATACATCTCGTTAAATGACATCGTCTAGAAACGCACCAGAAACTTTGTTAAAAATCTTTCTTCCGTAAAATCTTAAATCAGATGAAAAATGTTAATCTCTCTCAAAAACTCAAGGATCACATCAGGCGGGACATCCTGAACAGGATCTTCATGGACTCCGCTGTAAAATGTTTGTGTCTCACATCGTGCAAGTCCCAACACTCAAAAAGAACATGTTTCATTGTGAGTGGCGCATGACATGGAATGCACCACGGAGCTTCTTCACTCTTTAAAAGGTAAGCATGGGTAAAATACGAATGGCCGGTGTGCAGCCGGCACAGAACCGTTTCCTCTTTACGACCTCCCGACGTGGATGGGAGGAACTCCTGAAGGTTTGGACGGATCTGAAAGAGTTTGTTATTCGTCTGTGTGTTCCAATCCTCCTGCCAGAGGTCTCTCACATAATCGTTAATTTTCGGTTTCACATCTGAGCAGGGAATATAAGTGTTGGACAGTTTCTCTCTTGTGGCGTTCTTGGCTAAACGATCAACCATTTCGTTCCCGCCGATGCCAACATGGCCAGGAACCCAAGCAAGAGTAATGTTGTAACCGTCCGCCTTCAACTTGCTAAAAAGTTCACAAAAAAATAAAAGTTCTGGATGCTGAAGGTTGCGGCCAGCTATGGCCTCCAAAGCTGACAGCGAATCCGACAGAACCAGAAAGTCCCTCTTTGAAGAATGTGAGATTATCTTCAAAGCCAGAACCAGAGCAGTAAGTTCAGCAGAATAGACAGAAGCATCTGAATGTATATGTTCCAACAGTATCTGAGAAGGGGCCCCAGGGCAGTAGGCTGCACAGGCCACTCCATCCTCAGACTTGGAACCGTCAGTGAAAACTTTTTGATAGGATGGGAATTTCGAACAGAGCTCAGCATACAATGCCTTGTACGCCAGAGAGCTGGTAGACTCTTTGCGAAAAGCTGCAAGATCGAAACGAATCTCTGGTGTGAAAAAGGTCCACGGAGGTTGATCCGGAAACTTGGAAAAATCGGAAACTACTCCCAGGTCTAGACCTGCATTCCGCACGTGAGGCTGCATACGAAGACCAAACGGCGGAATACATTTAGGGTTGTTTTCAAACTTACTTTGGAATGGAGGGTCAAAGACACAGTCATAGGCAGGATTCTGCGGTTCTGAGAACAGTCGGATATAATAATTTAAAGACAGTTTCAGCCTGCGGTTGGACAACAAAGGTTCGCCCGCCTCTGCATACAGGCTGTACACAGGGGTGGTGCGGAACGCTCCAAGACAGAGACGAAGCCCTTGATGGTGGATAGGGTCCAAAAGTTTGAGGTAAGAGGGTCTTGCGGAGCCGTAGACAGCACAACCATAGTCCAGTTTGGAACGGACCAGGGCTCTGTAGAGGTGCAGCAAAGTTTTCTTATCAGCGCCCCAGTCGGTGTGCGCTACGACCCGCAGAATATTCAGAGCTTTCTGGCAAGAAGTTTTGAGGTTTTTGATGTGGCTGAGAAAGTTGAGTTTCTGGTCAAAAATGACTCCGTGGAGATAAAATTCTTTCCAAGATCGATCTCAGCAAGGGGTATTGGCAAGTCTCCATACCAGAAGAAGACATTCCAATGACTGCATTTGTGACTCCAGATGGGACATACGAGTTCCTCCGAATGCCCTTCGGTATGAAGAATTCTGGAGCAACACATAAGAGGGGCATGAGAAAACTATTGGGCAACATGAAAGGTGTCATATACTACTGGGATAATATCCTGGTCCATTCCAAAACATGGACAGAACATCTGGAAATTCTTCAGAAGCTGTTCAAACGGCTGTCTTCTACCAACTTGACTGCAAGACCCAGCAAGTGTGTTATTTGTGCAGATGATACTGACTTCATTGGCCACCGTCTCCAGGAAGGAATGAAAGGGGTGCTCAAGGGCAATGTGACAAAATGTTGGAAGCACCTCGTCCCCAAACAAAGAAACAATTGCGGTCCTTTCTTGGCTTAGTGGGGTTCTACAGAGAATACATGCCTCACTTTGCAACTGTGACTGCTCCAATGTCGGACCTTCTGCGCAAGGGGAAGCTCAACCAACTGGGGTGGGGAGAGGCCCAAGACCGAGCCTTCAACACTGTGAAGAACTTTCTGTCCGAGGAACCTGTGCTACGGTTGCCTGACCCTAACAAGACGTTTGTGCTTAGCACTGATGCCTCTGACGAGGGTGTTGGTGCAGTCCTCATGCAGGAACATGACGGAAAGCTGTTCCCAGTGTCGTACGCCAGCAAGAAACTATCCAGGGCAGAGCGGAGGTATGCGACCATGGAGAAGGAGTGCCTTGCTATTGTGTGGGAAGTACGAAAGTTTGAACTGTTTCTCCAGGGGGTTCACTTTGTATTGTGTACTGACCATAAACCTTTATCTTTTTTAGAATCTGCCAAGTTTGTGAACAGTAGGGTCATGCGCTGGGCCATGTACCTTCAGAACTTTGATGTGAAGGTTGAATATGTGAAAGGCACAGACAATCTGGCTGCAGACGTTTTAAGTCGTGCGTGAATAAATGAGACTTGTACTGGTTGTACACTTTGAACTGGGTGTGTGTTGCTGGTTGATCTTTGTTTTAAAGTCATTTGACATTTCTTTTAAATTGTAAAGAGTTTTTAGAAATTTGGGAAGTTTCTTTAAGTGGGGGGTTATGTTACAATTTAAAAGGGAGACAAGGGGGGGGGGGGACTTTTGTGAAAGACGTCATAGCAATAATGACGTGCTGCAAGCCTCCTTTTATTTATCGCTTTCAGATCTTTGTATTTCGATCAGTGTAGTGCTATATTTGAATTGTTTAAAACGTTTGGAAAGTGAATATATGCTTGATTGTTCAGTATTGTTTTTGGATCGATTGATAATGTGATTGGAATATTCAAGATTATGTTAGAATGTTCACCAGGTTTCCGTAAGTTGCTAGTGCATTGCCGAAGGTTCGAGAATGTTGCAGAAGCTGACCGAATTACATTTGCATACGGTCGTCGCGATTTCATTGGTTAAGCTTACTGATATGCAGAATATTCTAGAAAAGAATAATCGAGTAGGTTCGAGAGTATTCTTTCAATATCATACAAAAGAAGCAGGGCTGTCCGACTGAGAGAGACACACACACAGACGAGAGAGAGAGAGAGAGAGAGAGAGAGAGAGAGAGAGAGAGAGAGAGAGATGAGATTTGTTGAAGAGTTTTAGTCTAGAAGTGTTCCGAGTCTCCACTGAGTTTGAGTCTAGTCGACAAGAAGCTGCCATTAGTAGAATATTCGCTGCTGCATGTACGATTGAGTTCCTGTACGACTTATTGAACCTGAAGGTCAGTGGTTTGTTTTGTTCCTATATTCTTCAACGTGTGTAAATAAATGGATCCTCTTCGTTTCAATACCGCCTGGTGCATTTTGTCGTCTGCGAGCCGAACACCTACCACAGGATCTACAACGAACTCTTACAAGCTATAGAACTGCACTCACCTTATACTGAGGAAGTCAGCGCATTTTAGCATTGTAACAAAGGGTCTGCGGTTCGAACCTGAGGGTCCTCTAGCCTGTGCTGATATTAATGGAGACCAAAATCCATCACTATTCATTGAAAAGGTTCGGTGTCCCTTTCGCTGTCACTGATGTGGTGCTCTACTGTTGCCAAGCAAAGCTAAAGTTGGCATCCGTCTGTCTCAAGGGACAATAGTGATGCACCGTGGATCAGTCAGTTGTGGAGTTGTGGCACCTGCTGTGGCTGAAGAGCCCGATCCTCTCGCGGCAGACTCTGTTAGAGTTGCTGCAGGTGAAGTCTCGGTCACGAGTGTCTGTGGGTGCCGACGCAAAGCTGAGGCCAGCCCTGAAATCCATCCTGGAGGAGCAGGAGGTAGGAAAAGCGAGGCTGCTCACCATGCTTGAAGGCTTGGGGGGCAAGGTTATGAGATCCGTCCAGCCACAGCCCAAGATGGGCAAACGCAGCGAAAGAAAACCTCCAGAACTGGGAATCAATAGGACACTGCGATTGATCACCAGAAATGAAGTGGTGGTTAAGGGCAACATGGAAAGCAAAGGCAGACCTAGTGATACAGACAGACCTAGTGATACAGACAGACCTAGTGATACGGACAGACCTAGTGATACAGACAGACCTAGTGATACGGACAGACCTAGTGATACAGACAGACATAGTGAGGAAGGGGGCCAGAATAGCTCAGTTGGCAGAATGCCGGACTCGTAATCATGGTGATCCTGGGATTGCAGGTTCGAGTCTCCGACGGTCCATTCCACATGAAAACATGAACCGCTGCTTGAGGAGACAGTGCACGCGGTTCCACATTAAAACATAAGCTGGTGCTTGAGGAGACAGTACACGCGGTCCGTACTGTCAGAGGAAATACCAGGAGGCCATCAGAAGCTCCATCAGCGACGTTCTACAGGACAGGAGGCCACAAATCACGGTCTGGAACATCTGTGACATCAAAGGCACGGGAGTGGTGCTCGCTGAACAGAGGGGCTGAATGGGAATGCGCAGCAGCCCTTCCAGAATGACAACCCAATCCAGATACCCAGCAAGGATGGCCTGAGACCGGCTATTGTTCTCTGCTCAGACTCATCAGCTCAAATGATCCTCATCCAACTCACTGTGCCCTGTGAAAGCAGAATGGAGCAGGCTCACCTCTACAACACTGAGAAGAACATCAGCAGTCTAGCCAGCAGCTGGAGGGAATCCGGCTTCCCAGCCAAAGTCCTCGCCATTCAGGTTACAGCAAGGCGGGTGGGGTGGGGGTGGGGTGGGGGTGGGGTGGGGTGGGGTGGGGGTTGGGTTGTAGGCTCGCCTGACCATGGTCCGATGAAACAGCTCGGGATATGTGGTCAGAAGAGAACCAGGCCCCTGAAGGAAATGGCAGAGGCAGCTGAAGAGTTCCAGCTGGACTGGGTTGGAGAGGGACAAAAGTGAACTTCCCAAAGCTCGATGTTCAAACTTCGAAGAAGTCTTCGATGGCCACATGGCTGGAACATTCGTCATCAAAGGCATGCCTTGAGGCGCCCGACCATCCAGCAGATCTTTAAAAATGTTTAAAATAACTCTGACGAACAACGTAGACAAACGAGCCACAAGACAAAACACAACGCGTTTCGACCCCTTAGATCTTCAGGCATGATAAACAACACAAAGGATTGTTCGTTCTTCAGTTTCGTTGTCCCGAGTGTTGCTTTTCTTGCCTGAAGAGGACCTGACAGGTCGACACGCGTCGACTTTTGTCTTGTGATTTGTTTGTCCATGTTGTTCGGCGGAGAAATTTTCAAAAAACTTCTTAAGGTTTGTTCAGATATCCGCCTGCAGTCGCCTCACTTTGCAAGTCTCCAGCAGATACTGGTTCGAATCCCGGCAGAAGACCAACTAGCAATCCTAATCTGAATGCGACCCGGTCCCTTTAGCACGTGAGGAGTTCAGGGCTGAAAGGGTTCTGTGAGAAGAGGGTAGGAGAGGGGTTCCACGGAAGACTTTCCACTGTCAAGCTGTCCCTGGAGCGTCTTTCTACTGGTGTGTGGCTGGATGTAGTGGTGATGGGGATGGCGGAAGCAGTGGTGGTAGTGGTGGTGGTGATAGTGAAGGTAATGGCGATGGTGTGTGTGTGTGTGTGTGTGTGTGTGTGTGTGTGTGTGTGTGTGTGTGTGTGTGTGTGTGTGCGTGCGTGCGCGCGCGCGCACGCACGTGTGTGTGTGTGTGTGTGTGTGTGTGTGTGTGTGTGTGTGTGTGTGTGTGTGTGTGTGTGCGTGCAATTTAGATCTTGATTTGTTAAAACTGGTAAAGCGCTCTGTGGCCTACGTTGTTGGGAAGGGCGCTATAGAAATTGTCCTCATCGTGATCATCATCATACCTCAATGTGGCCGTAAAAGAGCAAGCGGAGAAGCTCCTCCAGCCTGTCGTCTGTTTCGTCCGACAGACCGGCCACGTCGATGAGGGTGGGCAGAAGCACGTTCTGGTACTGCTCTCTGTCCCCGTTACAGCATTTCTCCAGTCTGACGAACGAACGAACGAACAATTTTCAAACCCTTCATCCTGAACTTCACTGAACCTAAAATTGAAAGAGGAAAACCTACAGCATGGGAACGCAAAAGCACAGTTGCTTGACTTTAATGAGCGCACACTGTGTATTGTTATACGATTCAAGACAGACAGTACCCCTTGGTGACTCGATCTATTCTTCCCATCTTACCACAAAGGATGCCACAGTCTTACATTGGCGGGAAAATATCTGTCCGAGGAACTCAAAGGGTTAATCAGTATAGGCCATGGCCCCTTCTGATGGGGGGTACAGTACACGAATAGCCATTCCTGCAACAAGGAAATGTCACATCGTCTGACAACAAGTAGATGACAGAGAAGTGTATCAAATATGCACAGTAACTGTAACAGCGAAGTTCGTTCAACTGAGTAAAATAGTGCGTCTCGTAAAGGCTATGGATAAGTCGCCTACATGCATGTGTTCTATAAAACGCCTTCATTTTGATTTGGCATAGTCAAGCAGCTTGAAAAATAAACAAGGGTGTTCTCAGAATTTCCTAGGCATACGTTCACGCCGTAAATACAGATGTGCAGAACAACAAAGTTAAAAAGTGTCATTCATCATCGTTTGTCTCTTTACATAAGGGACACAGCATATCAATGTTTTTTAGTCTTTGCATGTCGGTGCTGATATACTTTCCTGTCTGACGCAAGGGCACGAGTCGGTTCATTATCATACCTCAGAATCAGATTACAGACGACAGAAACTAAAAATGGACGAGTAAGATTACCATTTACCCCCCCCCCCCCCCCCCCCCCCCCCCCCCCCCCCAAAAAAAAAAAAAAAAAAAAAATATATATATATATATATATATATATTGTGCCTAAATTTCAATCAATCCCTTGAATTACAAGTTACGCTTACTGAGTCCCAACAACGTCTTGACTGATTCCCTGCCTCAAACTCTATTCCCACTATTTCTTTTTCGCTTTTCTTTTTCCCCTTCTCTCTTTTACCTGTGTTTCTACTACACCCCCCCCCCCCCCTTCCTACTCCACACATACACACCTTCACTATCCTCCCGGCCCCCCATCTTTTTTCTGTTCTTCTTTTCCATTGCAGGATTTCCATTGTCTGTGAACGCTCAAGATGAACATCCAATAGCACACACACACACACACCACACACACACACACACACACACACACACACACAATCTACTAGCACTTGTTCCCAGCTTACCTTTGGGTGACGATGGTTACGGGTGCCCCTCTACCCAGGTCTCCAGTGTAGGCGTGCTCACGCCACCGGTCTTCAGACAGTGCCGCTGCCACCCCGTTAATGAAGGATGATTTGCCAGCGCCTGAAATGCCAGCCCATAATTACAACAATAACAACAACAACAGCAGCAGCAACAACAATAACAACAACAACAACAGCAACAACAACAACAGAGCGCCGACACCCCGTTAATCAAGGACGATTTGCCAGCGCCTGAAATGCCAGCCCATAATTACAACAATAACAACAACAACAGCAGCAGCAACAACAATAACAACAACACCAACAGCAACAACAACAACAACAGAGCGCCGACACCCCGTTAATCAAGGACGATTTGCCAGCGCCTGAAATGCCAGCCCATAATTACAACAATAACAACAACAACAACAGCAACAATAACAAGAACAACAACAACAACAGCAACAACAACAGAGCGCCGACACCCCGTTAATCCAAAACGATTTGCCAGCGCCTGATATGCCAACCCATAATTACAACAAGAACAACAGCAACACCAAGAACAAGAACAAAAAAAAAACAGCAACAACAACAACAGCAGCAGCAACAACAACAACAACAATAAGAACAACAACAGCAACAACAACTTCAACAACAACAGCAACAACAATAATAACAACACCAGAGCCGCCGCCACCCCGTTGATGACAATTCGCCAGCACCTGAAACGGCAACCCATCATTACAACCACAACACAACAACAGCAGCAGCAGCAGCAGCAACATCAACAACAACAACAACAGCAACAGCAGCAGTATCAACAACAACAGCAGCAGCAACAACAATAGCAGCAGCAGTAACAACAACAGCAGCAACATCATTAACAACAACAACAACAACAACAAGAGAGCCGCCACCAACCCATTAATGAAGGACGATTTGCCAGCCTCTGAAACGCCAACTTATCATTATAAAAACAACAACAACAACAACAACGACGACGACAACAGCAACAACAACAGAGCCGCCGCCACCCGTTGATGATGCCAGCGCCTGAAACGCCAGCCAACCCCATCATTACAACAGCAACAACAACAACAGCAACTACGAGAAGAAGAAGAAGAAGCTGGAGAAGAAGAAGAAAAAGGAAGAATAAAAAAGAACAACAACAACAACAACAACAACAGCAGCAGCAGCACAACAACAACAACAGTAGCACCAGCAGCAGCAACAACAAGAACAACAACAACAACAACAACAACAACAACGCCAACAACAACAGCAACAACAGTAACAGTAACACAGCAATTGTGTTTTGTCTTGTGATTCGTTTGTCTACGTTTTCTTGACGGTCTGCTATTAATTACATTTAAAATTTGTTGAGATTTCCGCCTGCAGTCGTCTCCCTTTGCAACTAGTAACAGCAAAGACAACAACAGCAACAACAACAGCAACAACAATAACAACATCAAAGCGTCAGACTCGCATTCCCAGTGATCTTGGGAGTTGTGGTTTTTCAGCGAATCTTCCCAGGACCGTTTTGGTACATGCGGGTTTTTAATTTTCCCTCGGAATTCACATTGCCCCTGACTTCAACATTCCTGGCAAGTCATTCGAATCGAACGAAACTCTAGACCGACGGAAGTTCCGAGTGCGAACGCACGCATAACACGCGCACAATCCCATCACCAACTTTCGGAAGAGAAGGCCCAGGTTAGTCGTTTGCACCCGGCGTGAAAAATCGGAAGAATGAGAGGGAGGGGGGGGGGGGGGGGGGGGGGGGGGGGGGGGGGGGGGAAGAAAACAAAACAGAGTGACTAATATTGACAGAATGACATGAGAAACGACCGAATGTAGCTCTAGCAGGCAGCTCTGCAGTCGGCTCTACCCAGGTAGGTGGCCCCATTGTGTGCACGATAGCGTGGACTGTAAAGCGCTGTTACAGCTTGGTCTCTACTAATCAAAGACAGGCGCTATGTAAGTACTCATAATACGATTACTACTACTACTGATGATGATGATGATGATGGTGGTGGTGGTGGTGGTGGTGGTGGTGGTGGTGGTGGTGGTGGTGATGATGATGATGATGATGATGATGATGATGGTGATGATGATGAGGATGCTGATGACGATGATGATTACAATCAACGCTAACCAACTTATCAGTCAAATAGCCTATTTACAATGCTTTCAGCTAGCCAAGCCCTCTAACCTCCAGCCAACCCACCAACCAACCGACCGACCAACCTTTACCAGCCTATCATCCAAATAACCTATTTACAATGCTTTCAGCTAGCCAAGCCCTCTAACCTCCAGCCAACCACCAACCAACCGACCGACCAACCTTTACCAGCCTATCATCCAATAACCTATTTACCATGCTTTCAGCTAGCCAAGCCCTCTAACCCTCCAGCCAACCAACCAACCGGCCGACCAATCTTTACAGCTGTCATACAGTTACCGTGCTTGCCAATGCTGACGATGTTGAGAGGGCGCTGGTTCCCCCCATCGTCCTCCTTGCCGCAGATTTGGCAAAGTTCGGCAATGGCCTCCTGACATTGGCTGGTGAGGTTGTGTGCAGCGAGCTCTGGGGAAGAGCTGGTGGTGTCCTTGCTGTCCGGAATCCCCATTTCTGCCGCACCCTCTCTCTCTCTCTCTCTCTCTCTCTCTCTCTCTCTCTCTCTCTCTCTCTCTCTCTCTCTCTCTCTCTCTCTCTCTCAGCTTCCCTTGCTTGGCTGCCAGCAAGACGGCTTTCTAACAACAAAACAAAAAGTTTGTCAAATTTAGCTGATAGGCTGTTCACAATGCCTGTACATAGTATACCGTCGCATTTAGAAAGTGTTCTCAATGCTCTTATACAGGAATTGTCACTGTCTTCGTACAAAATAGAAGGTATAGAGAACCATACGGTAGTTGTGCTCCGACTGAAACCAGCAAGTCAGTTTTCTCAGCCAACTCACAATGACACTGTTGTGTACCGGAGAAAGTGCTCATCACAAGTGACAAGGGACAAGAGAAGAACCGAAGCATGCAGCGAACAGAAAGTGAGTTCATCTTCATCCCCCTCTACGCTCTTTCTCCCAACCCAGGGCCGGATCCGGGGGTGGGGAGGTGCTTTGGTGCTACAGCACCCCACTCCACCCCCTCCCTCGGCTAAAAAAAAAAAGCTCACAGGAGATGCCACGAAGCAGCTTTTATAAATGTCAAAAGCCAATTTTCGGCTGGGGGGGCTTTACCCCCCTGGTCCCCCACCGGGGTTTTGCCCCTGGACCCCGGCCTAAAACATTTACCAGCACCCCACCTTAAAAACTCTGTGATCCAGCCCTGCAACCCCTCCAAGTTTATTTTACAGTGGGGAAAATACCACGCCGATTGGTACATTCGGAAACAACACGAACATTTGTGCTGGTGAATGTGTGCAAAGTGAACCTGCAACCCCAGTGTTTGGCACAAACCTACAGCCAGTGGCAGTGCTCCATGGTTCTGAAAATGCAGAGATGTTCGAACATGCTGACGAGGCTGAAGGAGATTTAGACGACGTGTGCTGTGGTGTGCCTGTGACCACGACACAATCAACACACACAGATTCAGCAGACACAAAACAACGCTACTCT
Source organism: Conus ventricosus (assembly GCA_018398815.1). Classification (NCBI taxonomy): domain Eukaryota; kingdom Metazoa; phylum Mollusca; class Gastropoda; order Neogastropoda; family Conidae; genus Conus; species Conus ventricosus. Next base: position 10,675,358 of record CM031625.1, on the reverse strand, counting down.
CGGAGCAGAGAGTCCAACATTGCAGGAAAACCATGGGCATGATACTGGACAACAAATATCATGTGTCTGGAAAACAATGCAAAAACCGTAGACCGCATTCTTGGGAGTTTCCATGATGACCCAAGAGGGTAGCATGCGTCGGAGTGCTGGTGAGGAAGGAAATCCGTGTCTGGATACATCGTAGAAACTGTATTTTTAAAAAAATTATAAAAATAAACTGTAACTCGCTTATAATGATTATTATCTATTTCATGTTAAACGCCTCATTACACGATATGGCTTCCATGTTGTGATGAATTGTGTTTATTTACATAACGGTTATAATCGAGTTTGATTTCCATGCATACGCATACACGCACATTATGCACACACACATGCGCTCGCACACACACACGGGCCCGCGCCCACACATCCATATACATAAACATGTGTACGCTCACTACGCACACAAAATCAGGCTGGAATATGAGGTAATGAGGTAATTTGGTGAGAAATCAGGCCGGAATATGAGGTGATGAGGTAATTTCGTGAGAAAATCAGGCTGGAATATAAGGTGATGAGGTACTATGGTGAGAAAATCAAGCTGGAATATGAGGTGATGAGGTAATAGGGTGAGAAATCAGGCTGGAATATGAGGTGATGAGGTAATGTCGTGAGAAAATCAGGTTGATATATGAGGTGATGAGGTAATATGGTGAGAAATCAGGATGGAATATGATGTGATAAGGTAATTTCGTGAGAAAGTCAGGCTGGGATGAGGTAATGAGGTAATATGGTGAGAAAATCAAGCTGGAATATGAGGTAATGAGGTAATATGGTGAGAAATCCGGCTGGAATATGAGGTGATGAGGTAATTTCGTGAGAAATTAGGCTAGAATATGAGGTGATGAGGTAATTTTGTGAGAAAATCAGGCTGGAATATGAGGTGATGAGGTAATTTCGTGACAAAATCAGGCTGGAATATGAGGCGATGAGGTAATATGGTGATAAACCAGGCTGGAATATGAGGTAATGAGGTGATCTGGTGACAAAATCAGGCTGGAATATGAAGTAATATGGTGAGAAATCAGGCTGGAATATGAGATGATGAGGTAATATGGTGAGAAATCAGGCTGGAATATGAGGTAATGAGGTAATATGGTGAGAACACCAGACTGGAATATGAGGTGATGAGGTAATATGGTGAGAAAATCAGACTGGAATATGAGGTCATGAGGTAACATGGTGAGAAATCAGACTGTGAGGTAACATGGTGAAAAATCATTGTTTGCTCTCTGCTGGTCAGTTTAATGCGTGTTGTTTATAGTCCAGCCGACTGCTAAGGGCCACACCAGCGCTGTCTTCCGGTCCAGCTTCCTGCCCCAAGCACACAGGCTGAATGATGTCATTGATGATAAGATGATGACATCACCAAGCCCACAGGCTGAATGATGTCATTGATGATAAGATGATGACATCACCAAGCCCACAGGCTGAATGATGTCATTGATGATAAGATGATGACATCACCAAGCCCACAGGCTGAATGATGTCATTGATGATAAGATGATGACATCAGTAATAAGACAACAGCAACATATTTGTACCGTATTCAGTTGGAAGACAGTAAGATTTCAGACACAGTGGAAATCGTATTTTGTGGTCTCTCAAGGTTTTACACTAAATGTGTGCCAGTGAGTAAAAGCGAACACGACTGAAAAAATAATAATAATAAAGCACCAAACAACAAAAATCTGCAAAAAGAACGAGACAGTGGGCAGAAAATGAAAGTGACTCAATGTTCAATGCGGAGCTCACAGATTTGGTACAGTTTCAAACAACAGTGATTACCTCCCTTCCCTAACCCGCTCCACATTCTCTCCCAGTCAGAACAACTCTCACTGTTTTTCCTTTTCTTCCTTTTTATACAGATTGTCCAAGATCACACACACACACACACACACACACACACACACGTGCTCATGCACGCCCGCACGCACACACACGCACACGCGCGCGCACACACACACACACACACACACACACACACACGAGCACGCGCGCACACACACACACACATACATGCACACATTCACACACACGTAGGCACGCATGCGCGCGCACACGCACACACACACACACACACACACACATACACGCGCGCGCGCACACACACACGAGTGCAAACACACACATACATACATAATTTTTTATATATATATATATATAATGCTCAACAATTTAATAGTGGGGGAAAACAAGTGCAGGTTAACAATTCTTCCATCATTATAGCAATGACTTGGCAAAGATTTGAAATTTACAACAACAACAACAAAATTGAAGATGAAGAAAATGGGAAAATATATATTATAATATGAAAACCCTTCACTAACTGCATGAGGGAACCATCGTTATCCTCTTGAAGGCAGATCTATATGTATTGCCTGCTCCTAGGCCTTTCGTCCGCTGGATCGGACTCATCAGGGAGACACGACTGATTGTGTATGTGCTCTTGGTGTCAAATACAGACACACCACGGTCCCCAATTCTGTGGTGTTCTCACCACCAAAGGTTCAAAAAAGAATCAAACAGCACTCCCAAAGCAGCCAGTGAAAGGTAGTAAAATAAAAATAAAAAACGAAAGTGTGGAGAGGAAAAAAGTTGCTGAAAAAAACAAAAAGATTATGCAAACAGTATAAATTGTAGTGGACAATCTTTGCGCCTATGCTTGAGGATCCATTTAAGGATGCAAGGGAGATCAAAAGCTAAAAAGGGAGATCAAAAGATATGGAACGGTCTGAGTGGTCAGCTCTGCTGTTCAATAACCCAAGCATTGTCAGCGGCTAAGAATTGTGTAGAACAACCTTTACAGCCTTTACTTGGATCTTTCATATATATTATATATATATATATATATATATATATATATATATATATATTATATATATATATATACAAAAAACTAATAAATTCCAAGGATAAGTACCGAGCACCATTCCAGCAACTTACAGAGCAGCTTGGTGTTGCAATGACTGCAAGAAATATTCAATTATAAACAAAGCTTGCTCTTATGTCTTAGATTGCAGAAATAGGGGGAGATAAGCATTCATATCTGCAGTGGTAGTTAATACTGCCTAACTAACAGTATTTCTTGCAGTCATTGCAACACCAAGCTGCTCTGTAAGTTGCTGGAATGGTGCTCGGTACTTATCCTTGGAATTTATTAGTTTTTTGTAATTTAGTCCCTTGCGGATTCATTCCAAGAACTGGCCCTCAGCACTTGTGTCTTAAGAGGTTATCTTTTTATATTTTCTACTTTTCACAAGAAATGTAGCTTGTTTTGCTCTTTCATGATTTTCTTTTGCTTCTTAGGTGGCACCTTTGGTTGGGTTTTTGAAAACTCAACAAACATACTACGGTATTGCACACCAGCCTTTTCTGGGATAGCATTTTTCTTAAACCGAAAAGGCAGAGGAGTCAAATTACCATTTTCCGCGATCACTGAGGAGAAACAACCAGGTTTCGGAATATCGGTATATGACCAGGAGTTATGTGTTAGTGAGTTTCCTCCCTATTGGATATTATAAGCTTGCTGAAGGTTCATTTTGAGAAGCATTTACTTCATTTTTTCCCCATCCACCCATTTGAGCACATACTGTTAGTTAGGCAGTATTAACTACCACTGCAGATATGAATGCTTATCTCCCCCTATTTCTGCAATCTAAGACATAAGAGCAAGCTTTGTTTATAATTGAATATATATATATATATATATATATATATAGATCAATGTGGTTAAAATACCCAAAACGATTTCCAAAGCGCTCAACCCCTTGGGGAGCAACATCCTGATGACAGCGCAACGCGCTCGAAACAAATTTGTAGAGATTTCTTTTAATACCTTGTTTTAACAAATATATATATATAAGTGAAAATCTGATGACATACTGAAAGTAAAATTTCCATAATAAAACATCGTTTTTAATCCTAGTTCTGTGGTCTGGGAAATATCTTACTATAACTGCTATTACTACTACTACTACCACTACTGTTACTACTACTACTACTAACGACAACAACAAGAACAGCACAACAATAACAACAACAATAATAATAATGATAATAATAATAGTAATACAAATAATAAATGACAAGAAGAAGAAAATCAACAACAGCCATGAAAACATTGACTCAGTATCAACAAAAACAATAAAATGATAATACTGATGATGATGACGATGATGATGATGATGATGATGATTGTTATTATCATTATTACTATTATCATGATGATGATTATTATTATTGTTATTATCATTATTACTATCATCATCATATCATCAAATTCAACCAGAAACGGGAGTAGTTGTGGGAGCAATGAGACCAAGAGAAAATCTGTTCAGAAAGTGTCTAAACAAATGTTGAAAACTCCTGGGACATGTTTAATATTAACTTGTGATAAGGCCATTTTTGAAGGTGAGGATTGCATTGAATGCTATAAATGCAAGGACTGGTGTCACAGAACATGTACCTCTCTGAGTAACAGTGAGTATAAAGTACTGCAAGAGGGTGGGGACAATATCCAGTGGGTATGTGAAAAGTGTTGTAAAGAAGCTACTGCAGCAGGAAAATGTAGATTAGAAGCCAAGATTGATGTCCTGCTGGGTATGATTCAATCTATGTGTACTCGCATTAAAAATACAGGTGAAAGCTTGGACAAGAAAATAGAAGATGCAGTTGACAAAAAAGTCGAAGAAATGTTCGAAAAGGCAAGGGAAAAAGAGAAAAGGATGTTGAACATTGTGATTTCAAACTTACCTGAAAGTACAAAAGACACTCCTGGGGAGAAAAAAAAACAGGAGGATATGGAAAAGACTAGGACACTACTGAAAACAGTGACAGACGTAAATCCAGATGATCTCGCAAACCCAGTTCGACTAGGTCAGGTGAAAATTGGAAACAATAGCAAACCCAGGTTGTTAAGACTGACCATGAAAAATGATGAAGCAAAGGGGAAAATCATGAAGAATGTGTTCAAACTAAACAAAGGAGTGGCTGATCAAAGCAAAAGGGTATATGTAAACAATGACTACACACCCAGAGAAAGGGAAAAGTATAGAGCTTTAAGAGAAGAATTGAACAGGCGAGTAAATAGTGGTGAAACAGATTTAGTCATTCACTCCAATAAGATTGTGAAAAGACAAGCTGACAACAGCCTGGCCAAATTGGGCAAGGGGCTGTAAGTGAAAATTGACCATCTGTTGAAATCCAAGCTGATGTACATAGTTTTCATCAACATGTGAGTATTGATAAAGATTGTAATTTTTGACCTGTTTTTTAATACAAATATTGATGGATTACTAAATAAAAAAAGAGGAATTACTTGTGACAACTGAAGATAGAAACTCTAGGATAATAGCGATAACTGAAATAAAACCTAAAAAAACAAAACAAAGAAAGAAAGAAACACTAGCTGTGGCAATAGATCTGGAAGATGCATACAACAAAGTCCAGTTCTCGCTTCTCATGGAGCTACTCCTTGACTATGGAGTCAGTAAGACACTTACACGATGGATAGCAGCAGCACTTCGGGAGTGAACCGTCATCCTACGATCTGGAGATTGGACTTCTGAGCCTCATAAACTTTCTATGGGATTACCTCAAGGTTCTCCTCTTTCCCCTGTTTTGTACAATGTTTACACTAAATGCCTAGCAGACCTCAACAGAAACGGAATTGCTTGAGTGATGACATTTGCAGATGACAGCCTGATCTACAAAACATCAAAGAATGCTGAAGAAAGAACGAAAGCAGTTCAACAACAGTTGAACAACATTGCTCAGTGGTGTCAAGAAACTGGATCGTCCATCAACCCTACAAAAGCCCAAACATTAGTCTGCACTCTCAACAACAATACACGCACACAATCACACACCACACACACACACACACACACACACACACACACACACACACACACACACACACACACATGCGCCCACGCACACACATGGGCCCATGCCCACACATCATACACACACATGTACATCCACTACACACACACACATACACACACACACACACACACACACACACACACACACACACACACACACACACACACACACACGAATGGTAGGTAGGCACTCAAGGTCTGACCAGCGCGTTGGGCTAATGCGTAGGTCAGACATCCGCTGAGTCGTAGCCACGAGACCCTCTTCTACAATTGTCTCATCTTTGTTGTTAGTTCGTTTATCCATCAGCTTCAAATCATGCGTAGTGTGGTCTCAAAACTTAGCGGGTGTGGTGTAGCGTATATGGACTAGTCCGCACGCAGTGACGCCTCCTTGATGAAACTGAAACTGAAACTGTTGGTTAAATAACGATGTAAATAACTTTCCTTTAATTTCAATATTAAAAAAAATCAAAACCAAACAAACAAAAATCCTCATGCATTCAAGCACATACTGACATTTTGAATCGTTCCCTACCTTAAAGTGCTATCAACGTGTTCACCTTTGGACACCTCTGCTGCTAGGGATCTCACACCACCCGTGGTTTGAACTCCTAATGAAGTTTTCCTGGAACTACGTGGAGATTCACTGTGTTGCACTGGGAGGATCTGTGCACGTATTTCTTCTTCCGCCTTCAAACGGCTCTCTGTTTATGTGCTCTTCGTCATAAGAGCAAGAAGGAAACGATTGGACAATGCTGTTCGTTCGTATGTCAGCAAAAAAACAACAACAAACAAACAAAATAGCTGAATGACGTGTGACTTGTGTTTCTACGCCATTGGTAGGACACTAGGATTTTGGAGTGAAAAGTCGAGCAGACGACAGGTAAAATGAAGGATCATGTGGATCGTGCTTGCCTAGAAAAAGAAACGGACATGAGACATGCCTCAGAGTCAAGTATGGTATGGGTCATCATGGGCTGGACACTGCGAGGAATATATTTTGGTGCTGGCTGAACTTTGAGAAAAGCCAGGTACAGCTTTGAGTGGAATAGAGAATAGAAAGCGTTTTAGGGCTAAACCGAAACCGTGGACTCGGACCTCTATTGTGTGAACTCGAAGTCTGTTGTGCAGTCGCTGTATGGTGTGTAATCATAAATGCAGTCACACATTCAGATTAATAAGATGACCTTGCCCCATTTTGCTTGCAAATATGCTTACTGCTCTGGAGAAGTGTGTTTTGTATTCTGGACTTTAGAATCTCGCGGAGATATGAAAGAGGAAGTTTCGCGTTTCGGGAATTCCAGAAATAGATACAGGCAAAATGGAGACACCAATTGTGTACGTATCGATAGGGAGATAGTCATGACTCGCACTGGTCAGTTTATCAGAAAAAACCTGACCCACAACGTTTACCATTTTTCTTTTGCTGTCCCATCTTCTGTGCCAGCTCAGTGGCATTGCAACCCACACCGCTCATTCAACCCCCCCCCCCCCCCTTCCCTCCCCTGTCCACAACCCCAGCCCGGCCCGGTCCGCCGCAGCTCCGGCACAAGCAATCCAATGCAAGAGGCGACCCACTGCATGTTGCCGAGTCACTTCGGTAGTGTTCAGTAGTGCCTGTTCTGATCCAACAAACGCAGGACGCCTCCTACTAAACCTCCTGCTGACGACGGTGAGTTGAGTGTACTGGGATTTCGAAATTGCAAAATTCATCACGCTGTCTCTTGGCTTCCCCATCATGCTGTAAAAGACTGTCACACGCACAGAGATCAGCGCGCGGATTGCACTAGTGAAAGTGGAAAATTCGCTTCACACAGACCGAACTCCCTACTTCCGAATCCGGTCTGCCCGTGGCCCCCCCGAAAAAAAAATTGTATTTCGGGGGCCACGGTCTGCTTGATCACCGACAGCGCGTACGTAATAATCATAATAATAATAATAGTTAATTTATATAGCGCCTGTTCTCTAAAAATTAGGGCTCTGAGCGCTTTACATAACCAACAACACACACACACACGCGCGCGCGCGCGCGCGTACACGTGCTCACGCATGACCACACACCCACGCTTACAGACACCCGCACGCACGCACGCACGCACCCACATCAACACAGCCTGCACGTACAAGTGACACAACCATCAGGCACTCACGCGTGCACGCAAAAAACCACTCAGACACTCAGATTTGAAAGAAGAGGGTGAAGGTAGGTGTCTGACACTGATGGAAAGTGTATTCCAAACAGTTGGTCCTTGGAAGGAGAGAGAACGTTGACCAAAAGATTTTGTTCTGACAGAAGGAATGCGCAAGAGGTGACTGTCGGCAGAGGAACGAAGTTGACAGGATGGGATGTAGATGATGAGGATGTCGGAAAGATATTTTGGTCCAGTACCAGAAGCAGAAGAGAAACAGATAGAATCCAGCTTGTAGTCAGTTCGACTCTGGATTGGAAGCCAGTGGAGGGACTGCAACAGAGGAGTGACATGTTGACGTTTAGACGCTTTGCAAACAAGCCTGGCAGCCCTATTCTGAACCTTCTGCAGTTTATTGAGTAGGTATTTTGGCGAGCCAGCCAAGAGACTGTTACAGTAGTCCAGCCTTGAGAGAACTTGGGAACAAACCAGAGTTTTTGTGGCTTCAGAGGAAAGGAAGTGTCTGATTGAACTGATCTTACGTATTTCCAGATATGCTGCCTTACAAACATTAGACACGTGGTGCTTGAAAGAAAGGGTGGAATCAAAAGTCACACCGAGGTTACGAGCCTGGGATGAGAGTTGAATATCAGAACTTCCGATACTGATGGAAGAAGGAAGGGAGGGATGACCTTGGAGTTTGGGAGGAGTAAGGAGAAGAATTTCAGTTTTGTCGTCATTCAGCTGCAACTTATTCAAAAGTTATCCAATTCTTTAAATCTTGTGAACAGCTTTTAACATCACTGACAACGTCCTTGAGTTCAGATACAGCGCTTCACTTGTGCATCTGAGTGTCATCAGCATTGCTCTCATGCAGCAATGAGTGCTGATCAATTATGTCTGACACAGGTCTGACATACAGAGCAAACAGAACAGGCCCAAGGACGGAACCTTGTAGTACCCCACAGGTTAGAGGTGTAGGAGATGCAGAAAGACCATTTACAACAATTCTCTGGGAACGATCACTGAGATAGGACCTAACCCACTCAAGAACAGTACCCTGGATGCCAAACGGTAGGCTACAGTGCACAGAGTTGAGCGCTGAGATGTCGAGCGATATCGAAAGTTACGTCATCTAAGGAAAGGCAACTCACTCGTGTTTTCAGAGTGGTCTGCGCACAGAAAATCAGAATGGTGAATGAGGTGAAGGCCTGATTATCTCGTGACATTCTAATACAGCTGACTTGACGACTCGGACTAACAGGTTTGTAAAGAATCGTTTGCTCTTCCTTGGCTATTATGCATCACCAGGTGGCAAAGCATACGAAGTTATTCTGGTTAAGAAGGCCACATTTGGGGGTTACTTGATGAGAAAATCGACTAGTTCCCATGATAAAATTTGTGAGTCGTCTGCTGGACCGATCTGGCAGCACAAGCAAAAGCAAATATTGCAGGATGCCGTCACAGAATTTCTGTCTAAATGTTTTACTTTTACGAGTGAAAAAGCAAAGAAATTTTGCCGCGAGATAAACACCATCGGCCTGTTTGCAGCTTTTTGAAAGAACAAAATTTGGCGTTGGATAATCAAAATGAACTACAAAAAAAAAAGCCCATGATAATTAGGCCTAGTGTTGAAATCGACTTTTTACCAAATCTTCAGCTCGTAGAACTGGAAATTCTGCTGCAGTACTGAGTGTGAATGAATACTAATCAACATCTTGTATTTTTGTTGTATAATTAATACTAGCTCCATACATACTCCTCCTCGCCATACCCATCACAATGACACTGGTAACTCCCAGGTGCAGCAGTATGTCATTGAGCCCGACCACAGGAACTACAGGAAGAATGGCTTCTTCCCACACACTGGGAGAGAATGGAACGACCTTGCAGCTGAGGCAGAAACATCAGCCTCACTGGAGGGCTTTAAATCCTGGGTATAACCCCCATCCTCCTCCCCCCTTCCCTTTCCCTCTTCCCCACCCACCCCTTCTCCTGCACCCCCTCACCCCTCTCCCGCGCCTATTGTCCTTCGCACCCACAAAGGAGAAGGGGCTACCTTGCCCCTCCAAGAGGCCTGAACATATTAATGGATGGCCCTGAGCCTTTCTTCCCTTCCCCACCCACTTCAAGCTGTTGATCTAGGCAGCATCTTCATATAATATTCTTTTATTACCAGAAACCCTTTTATAGTGTCAGAATCTTCAACTGGTTGAAGGTGGACAGCTAAGAAAGAAGAAGAGCTTTTCAATCCATAATTCAAATTACTGCATTTACAGACTCAAGCCAAAAGTAGTGAAAAAGATCCTCGGGCGTTGTGTAGTTTCCATCAGGATAAGCAGTATAACAGGGTCACCACAAATTGGCATCAGAGGCTGCCACCTGTGAGTGTTCCAACAACAAATATTTTTTTTAAAATCATCCAGGTAACTGTGCATAAAAAGGTTCATAACTCATGACACATGAGTATATAATGACTCTATTTACATATGAAACTGATGATATTGTTTCAAAGTTTGACAGTGAATCCAGGTCTAAGATAACCCATTTACTGCATGTCAGGAAAGAGTGTAAGAGCATTTCTGGCTTTGAAAAGTGAACCAGTCTCCGGGGTGGGATAAAATATATATTCATCCTAGGGTATTTAACCCTTTCATCACTGGCTGTCCTCATGCTGCAGGCAGCTGAAAACCAGCTGTGGGAGAGCAGATTTACAAGGCTGTACCCTTGAACCACCAAACCAATTGCTATCATTTCTACACAGTTTTAAAGATTTGTACAATGAGAATGTATTCTATGTACTATTCAAGTATGAGAAAAATCTTAGAAAATGTATACATACAAACAAAACTGAATCACAGGGTGCTGGTGGTGCCAAACGGCACCTGTGGTGCTCTGACTGCAAATAGCCCTGCAGTTGCTGTGGAAATGAAAGGGTTAAAGAGTCGGCACATGAGCTTGCCTATCCATTTACATGTTTGTTGAATAGGTCTGTATGAGGAGGTAACCTGCCATCAAAATGAAAGGAAACCAAGGTCAGACCTATCTTTAAGAACCAAGACAAGAATATAGCATGTAACTATCATCCTGTGAGTTTGATAATGATTGTATGCAATCTTTTTTTTAAAGGATGCATTTGTGATGCTTTGTGTGAGTGTTTGATTATCAAAAGATCAGTTTGGTTTCGCAGAAGGCCACTCTTGTGTCACACAACTGCTTGTAAATGAGTGGATAATGGTGATCATGTAGTTGCTCTGTATTTAGACCTGTGCAAGGCATAGACCCTGTGTCACATTTAAGACTTGTATGTGAAATGATTTGGCTGTGGTGTTGGTGATCTCTAGGCTGGGATATCAGAGTTTTTAAGTTGTCACACTCGGTATGTGAATGTGAAGGGTTTTTGTCCAGATGAAGTGATTGCATCCCACAGGGAAGTGTCCTCAGTCCCGCTCTGTTCACATTTTTATTTACTGTTAGCCAGAGAGAGTTGAGTGTGATAACAAGATTTTTTTAGCAGATGACAGAAGGGCATACACTAATGTTGATGACAGCTGAGTAAAGATCTAAGTATTGACTTTTTCATTACATGATCAGACACTTTGCATATAATGAAATGTAATCATCAAGAGCGCAAATGAACATATTTAGGGGAGAAAAGAATGTCATGCATAAGCATTACAAATGATGTATAATGAGATGATAATTGAGCCTGAATGCATGTTGACCCATGGCTGGCCATTGAACTTTGTTTAAATCATATACTAAAAAAGTAAGTCACATTGCTGGTCTCCACATTTTCAGCCTCTTAATCACTCTTTGTTATTCTCTTTCTCTCCCTTTCTCTCTTCCCCCCCCCCCCCCCCCCCCCCCCCCCTACCCCCCACCCCGTTCCCTGCTCAACATCCCCTCCCTCCCTCCCGAGAGAGGGAATGAGAGACAGAGAGAGAGGGGAATGGAAGGAAGGAAGTGGGACAAACAAGCAGCATGTACCCACCAGGAGTCAGGCAAATCACGGGACTTAAGCAGGGATGGCAAATGCAAAGGGTGGAGGGGGTGGGGGGGGGGGGATGTTAAAGAACAGTGCCTATGTGATATGTAAGAGATCAGCAGGTTGACTCCTTCAACCCTTGTGAGTCAACAGCCTGGGCATTCCCTCATGTCTGGCCAGATTGAGGTGATCAGTTTGAAGTTGAAGGGAAAGGATGCAACATGTAAATTGTAATATGTTGAAAAAGAATTTTTCTTAAAAAGCACCATCAAGAGGCTGAATATTGCCTATTTTATCATTTGGTATCATGAACATGTCAGAATTTCTTGTAATATTGTGCAATTTTTTTTTTTTACTTTCTGTGCTTTGAGAAACTCAAGTTTTTTTTCCGTAGCTTGATTCTTTTTTTTTTTTTATGTAAGGATAAAACGCACACACATGCATGTATGCACGCACACACGCACACACACATGTATGTACATACGCACGCACACACGCACACACACTCACTCACTCACTCACTGAGTCACTTACTCTCTCGCACACACACACATGTATGCACACATACACACACAGTCACACACACATGTACACATACACACACACACACACACACACACACACACACACACACACACACGCTAGTCATTCAAAAAATGACTCGGAGCCTTTGAGGAAGGCATTCCTGTACAGATTACCTCCCTTTCCTTGTGGTTTAATAGTGAATGTTCATGCACTGATAACTTGGTTTGAATAAACAGGCTTCTTTACCAGAATACTTTTGGGCACTGGCTGAGAATGAAGTTAAATAGCGTCCGAACAGAGTTTGGGCATAGTGTGTTGAATGAGTTAAGAGGATCTGACTCAAACCTGTGGCAAGTTGACAGAACAGTGTTCGGGCATAGTGTGTTGAATGAGTTAAGAGGATCTGACTCAAACCTGTCGCAAGTTGACAGAACAGTCTCAGCTGTTCATTGAAAAGAAGAAAAAAGAGGACAGGCTTTAGACATCTTTTGCTTTTGCTTTTGCAAAAAAAAAAAAAAATTATGCTCAAGGTACTCACTTCCCAAATCAATTTTTCTAGCTGTTTTTTTTGGGTGTTTTTTTTTCTTGTTCTTTTATGCCGTCTCTCCACAAGGATGAAAGATAATGGGGATTGGATACGTGGGAGGGGGAAGGGAAAGGGGGGGGGGGGGGGGGGGGTGTGGGGGGGGGGGGGGGCATGCCCAGAAAAAAGGTCACTGAGCTTGAAACTGTATAGCTGTGTGACTCATGGGATTTATTCACCATGACCTGAGAGTAATGGTACACCATTGTCATACATGTAAGAATTACTGTCTTTACTCCATTTTGTGTACTGTTCAAACATGACAAAGTCATCTGCACCAAGACCACCAGTGACAAAGAAGTGGAACGGTACAAGGCAGATGACACCAGGATTCAACAACACTCAGTCACTGAACCAGCTCTCGCTGCAGTGTTCAGGGACAGCAGATAGGCCTCAGGGAGAGGATCGCCTCTCTCATCCCTGTGCAGTAGAGTTGACAGGTGGATAGGTAGCCTCAGCAATGACTTGAGATGAGTACAGCTCATTGTGCGAGGGTATTGCAGAACTTTATATGCAGTATGAATCCCGCAGAGAACAAATATAATTTTTGTCTTTTTACCGTAAGCAGTCGAAGATTATGGCCAGCAGAGCCTCAGCAATGACTGAGATGAGTATAGCTCATTGTGCGAGGGTATTGCAGAACTTTACATGCAGTATGAATCCCACTAAGAACAAATATGTTTTGTCTTTTTGCCGCAAGCAGTCCAGCATCATGGCCAGCGGGCAGACGGGGGCGGACCATGGAGGTCAAGTGGTTAAGCTGGAGGACACGTTCACGCTGCTGGAATCTGGGAACCTGGCCATCGTGGAAGAGATTCGGCATCTCATCCAGGAACACTTGGCTTCTGGTAAGGAGGGAGCAAGGCAGCACTTTAAAGCACAGACTGTTATTTCACATCTTGTAACAACAATTGGTTGTACTTAGAGAGGTGTGTGTGTGTGTGTGTGTGTGTGTGTGTGTGTGTGTGTTTATTATGGTAAAAATAACCGCAAACCTTTCAGGTGTCTGACGTATTCATTATAGGACACCCCCCCCCCCCCTTCCC
>CM031625.1:10623654-10656154 GCA_018398815.1 Conus ventricosus | reverse complement strand
GTCTTTCTGTTTTCATGGTTGTCAGTGGGGATAGAGATAACGAAAATGATACTTTGGAGTTCCACTCTGGTTTGAGAGTGTATGACAGGGCTGTCCTGTACCATGACACAGCCACCACCCCTTCCCCTGAGGTTAGCTGAGCTGGAAACAGCATGAAATTAAATGAAGACTCTTCCTTTCATTAAATATCCAGATGTCAACCAGGCCTGAGAGACACAGGCACCTGCAGTGTTAGGAAATTCAGAGATGCATACTTTGATACACGGTGTGTTTCCAGTCTTTCCATATCAGTCCTCAGCATACTCAGCTCTAGAGGAGCTTGGCGGGGGTAAAAAAGAAAAAAAGAATTCCATAAATGCCTGCGATGGAACATGAAACCCACGGCCTGCCAACCCTCAAGCCTGCAAGACAAACCGCTGCACCACGGCACTTTGTGTGGATTAGTTGGACATGACTGAAGTGTGCTGCATCGTACTGTCCCCCTGCAGGCAGGACTGTCCCTCTGCAGGTAGTGATAGAGAAGATACAGGATGGACTGCATGACATGACTGAAGTGTGCTGCATCGTCCTGTCCCCCTGCAGGCAGTGGTAGAGAAGATACAGGATGGACTGCATGACATGACTGAAGTGTGCTGCATCGTACTGTCCCCCTGCAGGCAGGACTGTCCCTCTGCAGGTAGTCATAGAGAAGATACAGGATGGACTGCATGACATGACTGAAGTGTGCTGCATCGTACTGTCCCGCTGCAGGCAGGACTGTCCCTCTGCAGGTAGTGATAGAGAAGATACAGGATGGACTGCATGACATGACTGAAGTGTGCTGCATCGTCCTGTCCCCCTGCAGGTAGTGATAGAGAAGATACAGGATGGACTGTCCCCCTGCAGGCAGTGATAGAGAAGATACAGGATGGACTGTCCCCCTGCAGGTAGTGATAGAGAAGATACAGGATGGACTGCATGACATGACTGAAGTGTGCTGCATCGTACTGTCCCCCTGCAGGCAGTGATAGAGAAGATACAGGATGGACTGCATGACATGACTGAAGTGTGCTGCATCGTACTGTCCCCCTGCAGGCAGGACTGTCCCCCTGCAGGTAGTGATAGAGAAGATACAGGATGGACTGCATGACATGACTGAAGTGTGCTGCATCGTCCTGTCCCCCTGCAGGCAGTGATAGAGAAGATACAGGATGGACTGTCCCCCTGCAGGTAGTGATAGAGAAGATACAGGATGGACTGTCCCCCTGCAGGCAGTGATAGAGAAGATACAGGATGGACTGCATGACATGACTGAAGTGTGCTGCATCGTACTGTCCCCCTGCAGGTAGTGATAGAGAAGATACAGGATGGACTGCATGACATGACTGAAGTGTGCTGCATCGTCCTGTCCCCCTGCAGGCAGTGATAGAGAAGATACAGGATGGACTGTCCCCTGCAGGTAGTGATAGAGAAGATACAGGATGGACTGTCCCTCTGCAGGTAGTGATAGAGAAGATACAGGATGGACTGTCCCTCTGCAGGTAGTGATAGAGAAGATACAGGATGGACTGTCCCTCTGCAGGTAGTGATAGAGAAGATACAGGATGGACTGTCCCTCTGCAGGTAGTGATAGAGAAGATACGGGATGGACTGTCCCTCTGCACGTAGTGATAGAGAAGATACAGGATGGACTGCATGACATGACTGAAGTGTGCTGCATCGTACTGTCCGCTGCAGGCAGAACTGTCCCTCTGCAGGTAGTGATAGAGAAGATACAGGACGGACTGTCCCCCTGCAGGTAGTGATAGAGAAGATACAGGATGGACTGTCCCCCTGCAGGCAGTGATAGAGAAGATACAGGATGGACTGTCCCTCTGCAGGTAGTGATAGAGAAGATACAGGATGGACTGTCCCCCTGCAGGCAGTGATAGAGAAGATACAGGATGGACTGTCCCCTGCAGGTAGTGATAGAGAAGATACAGGATGGACTGCATGACATGACTGTAGTGTGCTGCATCGTACTGTCCCCCTGCAGGTAGTGATAGAGAAGATACAGGATGGACTGCATGACATGACTGAAGTGTGCTGCATCGTACTGTCCCCCTGCAGGTAGTGATAGAGAAGATACATGATGGACTGCATGACATGACTGAAGTGTGCTGCATCGTCCTGTCCCCCTGCAGGTAGTGATAGAGAAGATACAGGATGGACTGCATGACATGACTGAAGTGTGCTGCATCGTCCTGTCCCCTGCAGGCAGTGATAGAGAAGATACAGGATGGACTGCATGACATGACTGAAGTGTGCTGCATCGTCCTGTCCCCCTGCAGGCAGTGATAGAGAAGATACAGGATGGACTGTCCCCCTGCAGGCAGTGATAGAGAAGATACAGGATGGACTGTCCCCCTGCAGGTAGTGATAGAGAAGATACAGGATGGACTGTCCCCCTGCAGGCAGTGATAGAGAAGATACAGGATGGACTGTCCCCTGCAGGCAGTGATAGAGAAGATACAGGATGGACTGTCCCCCTGCAGGTAGTGATAGAGAAGATACAGGATGGACTGTCCCCCTGCAGGTAGTGATAGAGAAGATAAGGATGGACTGTCCCTCTGCAGGTAGTGATAGAGAAGATACAGGATGGACTGTCCCTCTGCAGGTAGTGATAGAGAAGATACAGGATGGACTGTCCCTCTGCAGGTAGTGATAGAGAAGATACAGGATGGACTGTCACTCTGCAGGTAGTGATAGAGAAGATACAGGATGGACTGTCCCCTGCAGGTAGTGATAGAGAAGATACAGGATGGACTGCATGACATGACTAAAGTGTGCTGCATCGTGCTGTCCACCTGCAGGTAGTGATAGAGAAGATACAGGATGGACTGCGGGCAGCAGAGACGCGTCTTCCGGCGATGCAGCTGCTGCTTTACATTGTGAATCAACAGCCGCCATGGACCCATCGCTTGGTGGAGCGACCCCTCTTCCTGCCTTTCTCAAGTGTCTCAAGGTGATCTGACTCAGGAGTGTATTTGTGTGTATGTGTGTGTGTGTGTGTAAGTGTGTGTGTGTGTGAAGCAAAGTGCATCGTTTGAAGCAAAGTGCATCGTTTGAAGCAAAGTGCATCGTTTGAAGCAAAGTGCCGTTTAGACATGATCTTTTCCTCTTCCAGCTGGGAAGTCTGTGATGCTACCCTTCACACAACATCAGTTGGTGGATTGTGTTAAAAGGAAAAAAAGAAAGAAGAAAAAACAAACTAGAGGTGGGCTCTATACAGCGCTTTTTAATCTGAAAATTTATAGTAGTTGTGTTTGAAAGTCAGAATGATCAGTTTACTGTCTTGTTTTCGAGTGTTGCAGAATTGCAGAATTTGTTCACATCCTAAAGTCAGCTGAGACGAAGGGACTTCATAAAAATAAAACAGCTAAACTGAATTGTGGGTCATTTTTGCTCAGAATGAAATCGACATCCCCATCCTGATGACGGGGGTGATGGCCCTTGTCATCCTGCTTCCTGTCGTCCCTGTCAGCATCGGCAATCATCTGCAGGATGTCTTTGACATCTTCTCCCGCATCTCTGGCCTCATTATCAAGAAACCAGGTTGGCACAAGACGCACTTTGTAGTGGTCTGCGCATTCGTGTGTGCAGAGTGTGTGTGTGTGTGTGTGTGTGTGTGTGTGTGTGTGTGTGTGTGTGTGTGTGTGTGTGTGCTGGCAGTCGTCTTTGAATCTGTTGTATTGCTATTGTCATCATGGGATTGTTCTTTTATTGTCAGGGACCATTGAAAATCTTTTAGTTTGTTTTTTTATTAGTGGTTGTTCAATTAATCGAAAATACAGGACTGACTTAGACTGAGTGGGTTTTTTGTGTGTGTGTGTGTTTTTTCTCCGTGTATGCAGGCTGATGCTCCTGCGGACACTCCCTGTATAGACAGGCAAGGATTCATCCCAACTACCCAACAAGGGAGTGGAGTTTTGTGTGTATGACCGGTTTTTTTTTATCCCGCCATTAAGGCAGCCATACTCCAACTTTGGGGAAGATGCATGCTATGTGTAACGTGTCATCCATACCAACGGCCAACTGGCCTTCTCTTCCGAAAGTTGGTGATGGGATTTTACATGTGTGCAAGATGTTATGTAACCTCGATTTATAGTCTCATTCGAAGGACTGTATGGGAAATGGAGTGAGAACCAATGTAAACTCACTGAGCACATGCTAAGCATTTGCTTGTTGTTGCTTCAGTTCAGTAATTTGTTTATTACACATCTGTTCAATAAAGAAATGCTTTAAAAAAAAAAAAAAACTGCGAGGTAAAAATCCCCTGCACGTACCAAAATGGCTTGGCCAAGATTCGAATCCGCAACCCAGGATCACCAAGATTACGAGTCCGCAACCCAGGATCACCAAGATTACGAGTCCGCAACCCCAGGATCACCAAGATTACGAGTCCGCTGTTCTACCACTGAGCTGTACCAGCTCTCAGCTGAGCGGTATAGAAAACAAAAACAAAAAAAATGCTTACGCAAGGACACAGAGTGCAAGTAACACGCATAAACAATTCAGAACAGACAAGTAACGTATCGTTTGCACAGTGTCTTTGATGCTGTTGGCTGCATGGACAGTGCGTCGTCCAGAAGCCAGATCAGTAGGGGATGTGTGTGTTACGTGCATAATGTGTGTGTAATTGTGTGTGTGTGTGTGTGTGTGTGTGTGTGTGTGTGTGTGAGCATATGTGTATGTGTCTGTGTATGTTAGAGTTTTGTGTGTGTGTGAGGGGAGATGAACGGATTGTCCTATCTTTGCACACATATGCAAGAGGTGTACGAACATCCCCACCCTCTCCCCACCCCCACCCTAACCTTCCCACCTCTCACCACACCTCATCCAGCGTTTTTCCAGACATGGTGTGTGTGTGTGTGTGTGTCAAGTGAAGTCAAAATTATCTTTATGGAGGGTTGAAGAATAAACCATACAGCTTGACTTCGTCCTGCCCTTTGTGTGTGTGTGTCTTTGTTGGCTGCCCCCTCCCCAGGCAGCGCCCCGGACATTTTCATCCTGCCCTTTGTGTGTGTGTGTCTTTGTTGGTTGCCCCCTCCCCAGGCAGCGCCCCGGACATTTTCATCCTGCCCTTTGTGTGTGTGTCTTTGTTGGTTGCCCCCTCCCCAGGCAACGCCCCGGACATTTTCATGCTGCTCTTTGTGTTGCGTGTCTTTGTTGGTTTCCCCCTCCCCAGGCAATGCCCCGGACATTTTCATCCTGCTCTTTGTGTGTGTGTGTGTCTTTGTTGGTGGCCCCCTCCCCAGGCAACGCCCCGGACATTTTCATGCTGCCCTTTGTGTGTGTGTGTGTGTGTTTGTTGGTGGCCCCCTCCCCAGGCAACGCCCCGGACATTTTCATCCTGCTCTTTGTGTGTGTGTGTGTCTTTGTTGGTGGCCCCTCCCCAGGCAACGCCCCGGACATTTTCATGCTGCCCTTTGTGTGTGTGTGTGTGTTTGTTGGTGGCCCCTCCCCAGGCAACGCCCCGGACATTTTCATCCTGCTCTTTGTGTGTGTGTGTGTCTTTGTTGGTTGCCCCCTCCCCAGGCAACGCCCCGGACATTTTCATCCTGCTCTTTGTGTGTGTGTGTGTCTTTGTTGGTGGCCCCCTCCCCAGGCAACGCCCCGGACATTTTCATGCTGCCCTTTGTGTGTGTGTGTGTGTTTGTTGGTGGCCCCCTCCCCAGGCAACGCCCCGGACATTTTCATGCTGCACCTGAACATCGGGGTGTACGTGCTGTTCCTGCGGCTGTACGGCATGTTCCCCTGCAGCTTCCTGCAGTTCCTGGCCACCAACTACTCCAAGAAGGAGAACCTCATGGCCTACAGTGAGATCGTCGCTGTGAGTAGCCTCTGTCACAACAAAGCCCTTCATCTTCTGCTGCTTCTGCTTCTTCTTCTTCTTCTTCTTCTTCTTCTTCTTCTTCTTTTTTCTGCGGTCTCCTGCCCCCATCCTGCTAGGAACATCACCATGTGGTCTGGCACTGCTCATTCCGCCAGGCAAGCCTGACTTGCACTGCAGCTAACCCTCATAACTGGGGGCCTCCCCCTGTCTGCCACCCGGGGACCATATTGGTTGGGGATGGTCGCCCCAGCTCCAGGGAAACCCTTTTTGAGTGGGTCTTAATTTCGAAACTGTACCAGCTTACGTCAGTATGACTGGGTCCTTTGTGAAAATTGGGTTTCGTGGTGAGCTTTAAACTTGTGTGGTGCAGTGCAGAAATCGTTTTGAAACTGAAGTACCAAACTTTCATCTACAGTTCATTGACAGTGTCAGGAAAGTAGATGAATAATTTGTTTTTATTCCCTAACCCCCAGTCCTCACCCCCCTCTTTCACACGCAAACACATGCGCCTGTACTTACACACCATGCACACACATGCACATGCACACACAAACATGCATGTACACACACATACATACATATACACTCAAACACACATGCACGCACATACACACACACACATGTACGTACACCCCCCCCCCCCCCCCCCCCACACTCTCTCTCACACACACACACACACACACACACACACACACACACACACACACACACACACACACACAGAACAGTCGCACACTTAAGTTTCAGCTCCCATGGATGGTGGTCTGCACTCCACCATCCCTTTCCCTCGAAGAAAAAAAAAATGAATGAAATGGAGATGTCATAGTGTGGGTGGCAAAAGATGTAAACGCCTTGGACGGATGTTAAATGTTCTTTAGAATAATGATAGTAATGAAAAAGGCGAATGATTGGGGGAAAAAAAGGGAAGATAGAAGAAGAAAAATAAAAATGAGGGCGCTCGTTGAAAAAACAAAGGGGTCAGTGGTTGGGAGGGGGTGGGTGTTGATGGAAAAGGAAGGATTAGTTAAAAAAAAAACAACAACAAAAACAAAGAGAGGGATGATTGATTGGAAAAAGGGAATGATTTATGGAGAAAGAAACTGATGACTGACTAAAAAGAAATGGTTGGTGGACGATTCCCTGTGTGTCCCCGTCCAGCCCATCCTGGAGAAGGTCCGGCTGCACCCCAACCTGGTGCTGGGCTCCAAGGACGCAGAAACCAGCAAGTCCAGGTGAGTTGACTACAGCAAGCCCAGGTGAGTTGACTCCAGCAAGTCCAGGTGAGTTGACTCAGCAAGTCCAGGTGAGTTGACTCCACGATTGCGCGAGACGAGGGCGGAGAGGATTAGGGCTCGCCCAGCGTGCAAGGTCAAGGCTTGCAGATGTCTGTCAGATCTTTTCAAGGCCTTATGAATTGAATTATGCAGATGTCTGTCAGATCTTTTCAAGTCCTTATGAATTGAATTTTGCAGATGTCTTTCAGATCTTTTTCAAGTCCTTATGAATTGAATTTTGCAGATGTCTTTCAGATCTTTTCAAGGCCTTATGAATTGAATTTTGCAGATGTCTTTCAGATCTTTTCAAGGCCTTATGAATTGAATTTTGCAGATGTCTTTCAGATCTTTTCAAGTCCTTATGAATTGAATTTTGCAGATGTCTTTCAGATCTTTTCAAGGCCTTATGAATTGAATTTTGCAGATGTCTTTCAGATCTTTTCAAGGCCTTATGAATTGAATTTTGCAGATGTCTTTCAGATCTTTTCAAGGCCTTATGAATTGAATTTTGCAGATGTCTTTCAGATCTTTTCAAGGCCTTATGAATTGAATTTTGTAGATGTCTTTCAGATCTTTTCAAGTCCTTATGAATTGAATTATGCAGATGTCTTTCAGATCTTCTTAAGCTCTTATGAATTGAATTTTGCAGATGTCTTTCAGATCTTTTCAAGGCCTTATGAATTGAATTTTGCAGATGTCTTTCAGATCTTTTCAAGGCCTTATGAATTGAATTTTGTAGATGTCTTTCAGATCTTTTCAAGTCCTTATGAATTGAATTTTGTAGATGTCTTTCAGATCTTCTTAAGTCCTTACGAATTGAATTTTGCAGATGTCTTTCAGATCTTAAGTCCTTACGAATTGAATTTTGTAGATGTCTTTCAGATCTTCATAAGTCCTTATGAATTGAATTTTGGAGATGTCTTTCAGATCTTCATAAGTCCTTATGAATTGAATTTTGGAGATGTCTTTCAGATCTTTTCAAGGCCTTATGAATTGAATTTTGCAGATGTCTTTCAGATCTTTTCAAGGCCTTATGAATTGAATTTTGCAGATGTCTTTCAGATCTATTCAAGGCCTTATGAATTGAATTATGCAGATGTCTTTCAGATCTTAAGCTCTTATGAATTGAATTTTGTAGATGTCTTTCAGATCTTTTCAAGTCCTTACGAATTGAATTTTGCAGATGTCTTTCAGATCTTCTTAAGTCCTTACGAATTGAATTTTGTAGATGTCTTTCAGATCTTCATAAGTCCTTATGAATTGAATTTTGGAGATGTCTTTCAGATCTTCATAAGTCCTTATGAATTGAATTTTGGAGATGTCTTTCAGATCTTCTTAAGTCCTTATGAACTGAATTTAGGAAGAAAAAGATACAGCGGAAGGTGCGGGTAGGACCCAGAGAAGCGCTGTCCTCGCCTGCCAAACAAACCGACTTGGGTGCGGGATTGCTCCCAGCTGGTTTGTTCGATAGGTGAGGACATTTACCTCTCTGCGCCCTGCCCGCACCTTCCGCTGTATCTTTTTCTTAAGAATTGAATTTACTTCCAGGGCCTTTGAAGTTTTTAATTTCAGTGAATGGTTCTTCCACGCCAGCACAAAATGCTTCTGCAGCACCAAGGTTGTTTCAAGGCTTTTTTTCTTTTTTGTTAATTCTGCATCATGATTTTGTTTTCAATCATTTTTAACATTTGAAAGTAAAAGTAGGGAGTTAAAAGTAGACGGTGCCAACAATGGGGGGGGGGGGGGGGGGGGGGAGTGAACAGTAGAAGGGCAGCTGGGAGTCATGACCTGGATGTGGCCCGGCTCCCTTAGAGCATAGGGAGTTCAGAGCCGGCCCCCTTAGAGCATAGGGAGTTCAGGGCCGGCCCCCTTAGAGCATAAGGAGTTCAGGGCCGGCCCCTTAGAGCATAAGGAGTTCAGGCCCGGCCCCCTTAGAGCATAAGGAGTTCAGGGCCGGCCCCCTTAAAGCATAAGAGTTCAGGGCAGGCCCCCTTAGAGCGTAAGGAGTTCAGGGCCCGGTCCCCGTAGAGCATAAGGAGTTCAGGGCCGGCCCCCTTAGAGCATAAGGAGTTCAGGCCCAGCCCCCTTAGAGCATAAGGAGTTCAGGGCCGGCCCTTAGAGCGTAAGGAGTTCAGGGCCGGCCCCCTTAGAGCGTAAGGAGTTCAGGGCCGGCCCCCTTAGAGCGTAAGGAGTTCAGGGCCGGCCCCCTTAGAGCATGAGTTCAGGCCCGGCCCCCTTAGAGCGTAAGGAGTTCAGGGCCGGCCCCCTTAGAGCATAAGGAGTTCAGGCCCGGCCCCCTTAGAGCGTAAGGAGTTCAGGGCCGGCCCCCTTAGAGCGTAAGGAGTTCAGGGCCGGCCCCCGTAGAGCATAAGGAGTTCAGGGCTGGCCCCCTTAGAGCATAAGGAGTTCAGGGCTGGCCCCCATAGAGCGTAAGGAGTTCAGGGCCGTCCCCCTTAGAGCATAAGGAGTTCAGGGCCGGCCCCCTTAGAGCATAAGGAGTTCAGGGCCGGCCCCCGTAGAGCGTAAGGAGTTCAGGGCCGGCCCCCGTAGAGCATAAGGAGTTCAGGGCCGGCCCCCGTAGAGCATAAGGAGCTCAGGGCCGGCCCCCTTACAGCGTAAGGAGTTCAGGGCCGGCCCCCGTAGAGCGTAAGGAGTTCAGGGCCGGCCCCCGTAGAGCGTAAGGAGTTCAGGGCCGGCCCCATCAGAGCGTAAGGAGTTCAGGGCGGTCCCCGTAGAGCATAAGGAGTTCAGGGCCGGCCCCCGTAGAGCGTAAGGAGTTCAGGGCCGGCCCCCGTAGAGCATAAGGAGTTCAGGGCCGGCCCCCTTAGAGCGTAAGGAGTTCAGGGCCGGCCCCCGTAGAGCATAAGGAGTTCAGGGCCGGCCCCCGTAGAGCATAAGGAGTTCAGGGCCGGCCCCCTTAGAGCGTAAGGAGTTCAGGGCCAGCCCCCGTAGAGCATAAGGAGTTCAGGGCCGGCCCCCTTAGAGCGTAGGAGTTCAGGGCCGGCCCCGTAGAGCATAAAGAGTTCAGGGCCGGCCCCGTAGAGCGTAAGGAGTTCAGGGCCGGCCCCCTTAGAGCGTAAGGAGTTCAGGGCCGGCCCCCGTAGAGCGTAAGGAGTTCAGGGCCGGCCCCCATAGAGCGTAAGGAGTTCAGGGCCGGCCCCCGTAGAGCGTAAGGAGTTCAGGGCCGGCCCCCTTAGAGCGTAAGGAGTTCAGGGCCGGCCCCCTTAGAGCGTAAGGAGTTCAGGCCCGGCCCCCTTACAGCTTAAGGAGTTCAGGGCCGGCCCCTGTAGAGCATAAGGAGTTCAGGGCCGGCCCCCGTAGAGCATAAGGAGTTCAGGGCCGGCCCCCGTAGAGCATAAGGAGTTCAGGGCCGGCCCCCATAGAGCGTAAGGAGTTCAGGGCCGAAACTCTTTTCTGAGGGGGAGGTTCTTCTCTCAAGACCTCTGCTGTCTAGCTGTCCTTAGAGTTTCTTCCTACTGACTAGAGCAAAAAATTGTGATGCAGTTCACCATGATGTAATCAGTTTCTTCCTACTGACTAGAGCAAAAAATTGTGATGCAGTTCACCATGATGTAATCAGTTTCTTCCTACTGACTAGAGCAAAAAATTGTGATGCAGTTCACCATGATGTAATCAGCTTCTTCCTACTGACTAGAGCAAAAAATTGTGATGCAGTTCACCATGATGTAATCAGCTTCTTCCTACTGACTAGAGCAAAAAATTGTGATGCAGTTCACCATGATGTAATCAGCTTCTTCCTACTGACTAGAGCAAAAAATTGTGATGCAGTTCACCATGATGTAATCAGCTTCTTCCTACTGACTAGAGCAAAAAATTGTGATGCAGTTCACCATGATGTAATCAGTTTCTTCCTACTGACTAGAGCAAAAAATTGTGATGCAGTTCACCATGATGTCATCAGTTTCCTCCTACTGACTAGAGCAAAAAATTGTGATGCAGTTCACCATGATGTAATCAGCTTCTTCCTACTGACTAGAGCAAAAAATTGTGATGCAGTTCACCATGATGTAATCAGTTTCTTCCTACTGACTAGAGCAAAAAATTGTGATGCAGTTCACCATGATGTCATCAGTTTCTTCCTACTGACTAGAGCAAAACATTGTGATGCAGTTCACCATGATGTAATCAGCTTCTTCCTACTGACTAGAGCAAAACATTGTGATGCAGTTCACCATGATGTAATCGGTTTCAAAACAGGGTGACAGGAGTGGACTGAGAAAGTCGGCCTTGGTGACCTGGATAAGAGCATTCTGTTTAACTACTGTCTCAACATTCGCCTTAAGAAATCAAAAGTTACATGTGTGCAAAAAAAATGGCCAGGAATGTGCGTTCTTTTCACTCTTTCTTCCTTTCATGCCTTCCTTTTCTCTATCCTTCCTGACTCACTCTGCTTCCTCCCTCCCGCTGTTTTTATTTCTTTTTTTTTCCCATCTTCTTGTGTCTCAGACCTGTTTACCTGTACGATTTCGCTGTATTTTGCACACATGTTGGGTGGAAATACGATGAAGACGATGATCTAAAAAGAAATACCTCGAGAAAAATTCTGGAGACGGAAGTTCTTGAGCAGGTAATTGCAGTTGCAGAGACTAACCGTGGTGGAGGCTTTCACCAAAGAGTAACAACTCCTGTTAACTTCCACGTGCGAAATAAACGTTAGGCAGTATCTGTAGCTTCAAACGTCTCAAAATTCGCCGCATGAAATCAAAATTTACATGTATGTGAAAAATGCCAGGAAAATCCTTTTTCTTTTTTTTTTCACTCTTTTTTTTCTTCTTTCATGCCTTCCTTTCCTCTCTCCTTCCTGACTTTCTCTTCTTCCCTCCCTCTGGTTCTTTCTTTCGTTTTTTTCCACACATTTTTTGTTGTCTTTGTTGTGTGTGACGCGTGTTGTCCATGTCTGCTCAGGTGGCGTAAGGTGGAGCCTCAGGACATTGTGGTCAACTGTGCCAAGATGTCGCTGGACCCCATCGAAGGCACACGGGAGGACCAGCAGTGCCCCATCGTCCCCCGCCCCCCACCCCACATCATCACAGACATGAAGCGGACCAGCAAGCAGCAGCAACCGCAGGGTAAATTCTTCTTCTTCTTCTTCTTCTTCTTCTGCTTTCGATTTTATTTGGCTGCGTCAGATCTCCAATCCTGTCACAAGGTAAAGAATTCGGTCACTTTTTCAATTAGGGATCCTGCCTGTCCGGAATAACCTGTTAATTGCTGTGCTGCTGGTGTATCTGTGTCTCTGGGTTGATGCAGGATTTGGTGTCTGTGAAAGGGAGGGGTGTGTGTGTGTGTGTGTGTGTGTGTGTGTGTGTGTGTGTGTGTTTCAAATTTATCATCTATCCACTCCAGGTGATAGACGAGAAAAAAAAAAGAAAAAAAAAGACACTACCTCATCAACCCAAAAACAAAGAAACCAAATCCTAATGATAAAGCTAGAAAACTACGAATGGTTTTTATGTGGGAGAGAAGAGTGAGGGGTAGGAGACGGATGAAGGTGGTCCTTTCGTATATTTTATGTAGATTTAGCATTTTGCTCTGTACTATAGTCTGTGGCATTGTGCTCTGTGTTGTGGTCTGTGACATCATGCTCTGTGTTGTAGTCTGTGGCATTGTGCTCTGTGTTGTGGTCTGTGACATCGTGCTTTGTGTTGTGGTCTGTGGCATCATGCTCTGTGTTGTAGTCTGTGACATCATGCTCTGTGTTGTGGTCTGTGGCATCATGCTCTGTGTTGTGGTCTATGGCATTGTGCTCTGTGTTGTCTGTGGCATTGTGCTCTATGTTGTGGTCTGTGACATCATGCTCTGTGTTGTAGTCTGTGGCATCATGCTCTGTGTTGTGGTCTGTGACATCGTGCTCTGTGTTGTGTCTGTTACATCATTGCTACTGTGTTGTAGTCTGTGACATCATGCTCTGTGTTGATTGTGATCCTGTGTGTGTTGTGACATCGTGCTCTGTGTTGTGGTCTGTGGCATTGTGCTCTGTGTTGTGGTCTGTGACATCATGCTCTGTGTTGTAGTCTGTGGCATCATGCTCTGTGTTGTAGTCTATGGCATTGTGCTCTGTGTTGTGGTCTGTGGCATCATGCTCTGTGTTGTGGTCTGTGGCGTTGTGCTGTGTGTTGTGGTCTGTGGCATTGTGCTCTGTGTTGTGGTCTGTGGCATCATGCTCTGTGTTGTGGTCTGTGGCATCATGCTCTGTGTTGTGGTCTGTGGCATTGTGCTCTGTGTTGTGGTCTGTGGCATTGTGCTCTGTGTTGTGGTCTGTGGCATTGTGGTCTGTGGCATTGTGCTCTGTGTTGTAGTCTGTGGCATTGTGCTCTGTGTTGTAGTCTGTGGCATCATGCTCTGTGTTGTAGTCTGTGGCATCATGCTCTGTGTTGTGGTCTGTGGCGTTGTGCTCTGTGTTGTGGTCTGTGGCATTGTGCTCTGTGTTGTGGTCTGTGACATCATGCTCTGTGTTGTGGTCTGTGGCATTGTGCTCTGTGTTGTGGTCTGTGGCATTGTGCTCTGTGTTGTAGTCTGTGGCGTTGTGCTCTGTGTTGTGGTCTGTGACATCATGCTCTGTGTTGTAGTCTGTGGCATTGTGGTCTGTGTTGTGGTCTGTGGCATTGTGCTCTGTGTTGTAGTCTGTGGCGTTGTGTGGCAGACACAGACTGGAAGTCTGCTCTGTGTTGTACTCTGTATCATTTTGCTCTGTATTGCAGTAGTCTGTGGCACTGTGCTCTGTACTGTATAGTCTGTATCACTGTGTGGCAGACACCGACTGGAAGGCCAAGCTGGAGCTCTTCCCCGTGGTGGAGGACCCCGCCTCCTACGGCTTTAGCCCCTCCCAGCTGCTGGGATTGGCCACGCCCCCGGCCTCCCAGCGTGCCACGCCCGCCGCCAGCTTCCACGAGACTTCCGCCAGTCTGCAGCAGTCTGCCGGGGGTGGGTCATGGGTCATGTCAGAGGGGTTAACAGTGAACGTGGGACAGTGAAGACCTGCGTGTGATGATCGCTTCCTTGCTGTTTAAGGCTTTGTTGTTTGAGCTGGATTGGTTTTGTTTTTGTTTTTTGGTTTTGTTTTGTGTGTGTGTGTGTGCTTGTGTGTGTGTGTTTTTTGGTTTTGTTTTGTGTGTGTGTGTGTGCTTGTGGGGTGTGTGTGCTTGTGTGTGTGTGTGTGTGCTTGTTTGTGTGTGTTTGTGTATGTGTGTGAAAGAGAGAGAGAGAGGAGAGAGAGTTAGAGCAGTGCATGTAGGTCCAGTAGGTCCCCAGTGTGTGCATATGTGTATTTGAGTGTGTGTGTGTGTGTAGGTGTGTGTGTAAGAGAGAGAGGGAGAGAGAGTTAGAGCAGTGCATGTATGTCCAGTAGGTCCCCAGTGTGTGTATTTGAGTGTGTGTGTGTATGTGTATGGATGTGTGTGTGTGCATGCATGTGTGCGTGCATGCATGTGTGTGTGTACACAAAATGTGTAGACATCGAAACAAATAACCTAGACAAAAGAATATCAGTTGACAAGCTCAAAAGACATACCGTGCAACAACAAAAAACACAATACTTTAAATATGGAGCGTTAATCATTGACAAATGTTTCAAAGTAAAATGACGCTACAAGCTAACACCGAGCACAACGTCACAGCCCAGGGAGTGCCCACCCGAAAAAAATGAGGCCCCCCTTTTCCTTCAGTGTGGTAGAGTGCTGCCTGTATAGCTTGGTGACAGGACTGCCATCTGAGCATGTGGCCTGCTGACAAGTGTTGCACAAGTGACTTCTAAAAGGACGTCTTCTGTTTTTCCACACTCAGGCACCGTGTCTGCCAGTCCCCAGATGGTGACGCCCACGCCAGAGGCCACGCCCAGGGAAATGCCGGTAGGAGAAGAGGTGGGTGGGATCGGTCACCGTCGTCTGTCTGTGTGTGTGTGGAGGGGTGGGAAGTATGTATACAAGCACACCAGAGGCCACGCCCAGGGAAATGCCGGTAGGAGAAGAGGTGGGTGGGATCCAGTCACCGTCGTCTGTCTGTGTGTGTGTGGAGGGTGGGAAGTATGTATACAAGCACACCAGAGGCCACGC
The DNA here is from genome assembly GCA_018398815.1 of Conus ventricosus. NCBI lineage: Eukaryota > Metazoa > Mollusca > Gastropoda > Neogastropoda > Conidae > Conus > Conus ventricosus. The sequence goes on along the minus strand of CM031625.1, from coordinate 10,640,954 downwards.
CCAGGGAAATGCGGTAGGAGAAGAGGTGGGTGGGATCCGGTCACCGTCGTCTGTCTGTGTGTGGGGTGGGGTGGGAGGTATGTATACAAGCACGCCAGAGGCCACGCCCAGGGAAATGCCGGTAGGAGAAGAGGTGGGTGGGATCCGGTCACCGTCGTCTGTGTGTGTGGGGTGGGGTGGGAGGTAAGTATACAACCATGCCAGAGGCCACGCCCAGGGAAATGCGGGTAGAAGAGGTGGGAAGAATCCAGTTGGTGTCCTCTGTGTGAATGTTGAGGGGTGGGACGTATGTGTACGTTGAGGGGCAGGAGTTATGTGTGTGAGTGTTGAGGGGTGGGATGTATGTGTACTTTGAGGGGCAGGAGTTATGTGTGTGAGTGTTGAGGGGTGGGATGTATGTGTACGTTGAGGGGCAGGAGTTATGTGTGTGAGTGTTGAGGGGTGGGATGTATGTGTACGTTGAGGGGCAGGAGTTATGTGTGTGTGTGTTGAGGAGAGGGAGGTGTTTGAGTTGAGGGTAGAGGTTGAGTATGTGTGTGTGTGCTTTCTAAGGTGAGAGAGACGTGTGTCTTGAGTCAGAGGTATGTGTTGAGGGGAGGGAATTGTTTGTGTGTGCATTGAGCGGATAGTGTTATGTGCGTTGGGTGAATGGAGGTATGTAACTATGTTGACGAGACAGAGGTTTGATTTTGTGTGTGTTTTGGGGTGAGAGGTTTTGTAATTGGGTATATATGTTTGGAGGAGGAAGGTATTTTGTGTGTGTTGTCAGGGAGGAGATGAGTGCCTGTTCTGTATCTGACATGCGTGTTTGGTTGCAGAAAAATGGAGGTCTTGAGTGGAGGCGTAGAAAAAGGGTTGGGGAGTGGGATACTGGGTGGAGATATAGCATGTCTGTATGTGTGTCTGTGACAAAAGGGCTTTATTGATTATGTGTGTTGCTTGGATACAGGAGGATGTTGATGCATGTGTGAGGGACATGGATGTATGTGCACCAGTAGCATACTTCCCACTTATCCACAAATTTGCAAACCGCAACAAAATATTAAGATGAAAATTTGAGGGGGAAAAGCAGAGAAGGGGAAAACAGTGGCAGTGGACTCTGTGTAACATTGGCTGTGTTTTGGTTATGCCAGAGAAGACACTCACATCACAGAATCTGATGTTAACGAGAGCAGGCAGTCACCATTTTGTCCACTTGGTTGAAAGCAATATAATGTCAAGCTCTGACTCTGACTTTGTGCATTGGCAAGACGCTGCACAAGGGGAAAGACTGACAGATGTGTGAACTAATGGTCCCGATGTTGTTGAACCCAAGGTTGGTGATACGTCACTGAAAGCGCAGACTTGGGTGGCATCGCACCATTTTGAAAGCAAGTTTTAAAATGTTTCCAAGGAAGGGGGAGCATGCATGCTGGAACCCCGCCTGCCCTCCCTCCCTGTCCCTCCCAGTCCTGAATTTCAGCGATTTTAGCCATGTAACCATGCAGAGTCCAACCCCTCCTTCCCTCCCTCCCTGTCCCTCCCACTCCTGAATTTCAGCGATTTTAGCCATGTAACCATGCAGAGTCCAACCCTCAGAAATACCTGGTGCATGCCAAAGGTTTTTTTATGATTTGAGTTACTGTTTGTTTAGTATTTCACAAAGTAAAACCCTTTAAACCTGTGCGTGTGTGTGCTGAACAGTAATGTTGTCACCACACAGGCAATCTTTGGCTTTGAATCTATCTAGCAAACGATGGCCACGTTCTCTGTAGAAGTCATCTCCAGCCACTGGATCATAACACTCAAAGCTTCATCAAAAGCTGGCATGTGAACTAAAATTCATGGTCACCCTCAAGGGATGATACAGGCGTAATGGTACTGAAGTGGATTATGACAAGACATGTGGAAAAGGATGGCAGGATCGTTAAAAGTTAACAATTTTCTTTCTTTTTTTTTTCTTTTTTTTTTTTTTTTTGCTGTCTCATCTTCTGTGCCACCTCAGTGGCAGTGCACCCACACCGCTCATTCTGACCCCCATCCATAAGCCACACCCCGGCACCGGCAGTCCACAGGGAGCAGTCAGAGTCCAGTCATCAGGAGGCAACCCACCGGAGGAGACGCTGCACTGCTGCCGAGTCACTTCTGTGGTGTTCAGTGGCGCCTGTTCTGATACAGCATCCAAGACACCACCACCTACTAAGCCCCCTGCTGATGACAATAATTGCTTAGTTGGGGAGCCAGCGTGAGTGAGCTCTCACCACCCGGAGGGCACCACCACGTCCATCCAGCGACAGCCCCCATGAACTTGCCGATAACGGCGACCTGACAGAATCAAACCAAAGTCAGCGTGAGAGTAGAGCATGAAGGGCCACAGAATTTGAGACTAATTTATTTAATGCTGATGGATGAGACTGAGGATGATGAATGGTTAGCAGTGAGAAAAGTTCAGATACATAAGAGGGCTGTAATGGAGATGTTCCACTGCATGGTAGACTGGTGCTTTTTACAGACACAGAGGGTTATAATGGAGATGTACCAGCTTTTTACAGACTCAGGGCATGATAGACTGGTGCTTTTTACAGACACAGGGCATGATAGACTGGTGCTTTTTACAGACACAGAGGTTTATAATGGAGATGTTCCACTGCATGATAGACTGGTGCTTTTTTACAGACACAGAGGTTTATAATGGAGATGTTCCACTGCATGATAGATTGGTGCTTTTTACAGACACAGGGCATGATAGACTGGTGCTTTTTACAGACACAGGGCATGATAGACTGGTGCTTTTTACAGACACAGGGCATGATAGACTGGTGCTTTTTACAGACACCGGGCATGATAGACTGGTGCTTTTTACAGACACAGAGCATGATAGACTGGTGCTTTTTACAGACACAGGGCATGATAGACTGGTGCTTTTTACAGACACAGAGCAGGATAGATTGGTGCTTTTTACAGACACAGGGCATGATAGACTGGTGCTTTTTACAGACACAGGGCATGATAGACTGGTGCTTTTTACAGACACAGGGCATGATAGACTGGTGCTTTTTACAGACACCGGGCATGATAGACTGGTGCTTTTTACAGACACAGGGCATGATAGATTGGTGCTTTTTACAGACACAGGGCATGAGCACCAAGACCACACCTGTCCCTCCCCGCACAGGGCCCAAGACGACGCCAGTGACCGTCAACCGAACCCAGGGCTCTAGCGCCTTCACCTCCCCTTTCACCTTCCGACCCCCAGTAGCATCGCAGCCGCCCAGTGTGGCACCGTCTCCCATGAAGCCCAACCTCTCTTCCGAGTCCTTGAGTAGCCAGGGTCAAGGTCAGGACTCAGGTGCAACCCGCGCTCTTGTGTTTGATAGGTGAGGTTTGTGTGTGTGTGTCTGGAGGATGTGTGTGTGTGTGTGTATGTGTGTGTGAGTGGTGTGTGTGTGTGTGTGTTAAGAAGAGTTGAGGAGGGGAGGAGAACTAATGCATATCTTGTGTAGAGAAAAGGCTGTGTATAGCTTTGTGTGTGGATGTATGTGTGGTTGTTGGTGTGAACTTGGGGTGATACAACATTTCAGTCATTGTAGCAAGTGTGTGTGTGGTTGGATGGATGTGGTTGGATAAGCATTTATGTAAAATTCAGTATAAGTAATTTGCTGTCTCAAATATATAGGCTTGTATGTGTGTGTGTGTGTGTGCGTGCATGTGTGTGTGATATGTACAATTATGGGTGTATGAGAACATGTAATTATATACATGTGGATAGGAAGGAGTGGATACTTTTATGTATGTGATAGTGAGAGCGTGTGTGCGTGTCTGTGTATGTGTGTGTGCACATGCATTTACGTGTGATTGAGCAAGTTTGTATAGTCTGCATGGGGATGTTTTCCATTGTGTATGCATGCGCTCGAGTGTGAGCACATGTCAGCTTGTGCCTGCATGAATGACGACTTTAGAAAAGACTCCAGCTACAGGCAGGCAAACTCCTGTAACTTGACCCACCTGTCTCCAGGATAGCCGAGGCCAAAGAAGAGGGCGTGCCCAGACACATAGAGCTGCGCCTGGGCAAAGACTTGAACACAGGGGCAGGAGCAGCAGGCCCGGTGCCCATGGAGTCCCTGCCCTCCATCGTGCGCGACCTGTCCGCGCAGGACTCGGGTGAGGTCAAACTCCGGCGGCCCATAGTAAGGTCCGACAGCATCAGTTGAAGTTCTCAACACACACACAGACACAGAGCTCATATCAAAGTGGCACAGACAAGGTTCACGTGTTGATCAGTCGTCTGGTGAGCCTCCTTGGGTCCCCCTACTGTGCTCTTTCCTCATTCGTTTATTTAGCTGTAACCCTTACTCATTGTGGTCCCTTGATGTAGTAGATTTGGTGTTGTGTGTTTAAGGTCTGATCACACAAAGTAGTTGTATGAAACACTTAACTGTAAAAAAAAAAAATTGCCCTAGACCCAAGCTCTTCAAACATTCACTAAATCAAGTGTGTGCTACAGGTATGGAAACTACATAACTAAAACGTAGAACACATTTTTGATTGCGTTTGTTTAGTTAATATGACAACTGCAAATGAGGAAGAAAATAGGCATAGAATTTCACTTTTACTTTGAATAGATGCAGAGAAAGCCTGAGGTATTCAATATGTGTAATCCAAGTGAAAAAAAACAAAACAAATGAATATAAATCATTGCACACTGTACACACTTTTCACTGTTTTGGCTTCAAACGATACAACGTATAAAACTGTTAAATACACACAGCAAATAAATCAAGCTCAGTTTCTTTTCGATGAACTTGTACATTTTTACCCCCTCATCCTCTGAACCACTTTGCTGGACCAATTCTAACACCTCATGTAATGCCACATTTCTTCTTCTGCCCGACATGTTGGCGAGGCAGGAAATTCCACTCATGCCTTTTGCAGAAATTCCCTGTGCCAGACAGGTCTCTTTGTTCGGACTACTCTGGGGTCACAAAGGTCATCGCTAGTGCATGCAAACTTATCTTTAATGGCTAGAACACTATTCTGAATATTTAGGGTAGCTGCATCCTTTAGACTGTAGACGAGAGAACAGGGGATTTTTTTAATAGTTGTGCTGTAACGGAGGCACTGCATGTCCAGCAGCATTGCCATAACCATGGAACGGCTCGTCGTGAACAGGTCGACTGAGTTGCCATCACTGTCGCATAGCATATCGCAAAAAGGTTAAAAAAAAATCCTGGATTCTCAGTAGAATGTTACTTTTGAAACGTGCTTGTAACTGTAACAGTGAGAGGGTAAGAGGATGAAGACAGTGGTACAGATTCCATTTCAGATTTAGGCAGTGCCAGGAATCGGTGGTGAGGAACCAAGGGTGCCGAGTTCAATCCCTGCCGAAGACAGTCGGTCTGGAAGAGATTGGCTCTTGGGTAACATCCATGTAGAGTCCACCCCACTCCAAATTCTCCACATGAGACTTGAAACTGAGATCCTGTGTTGAAGCGCTTGTATTTGCTTTTTTTTCCCCCAGAACTTGTATGCCTGTGAAATCCTATTTCTAAAGAGTAGACCATAATGTGCAGGTGGGAGGGATAATACACACACACACACACACACACACACACACACACACACACACACACACACAAAGACATTCACACTAGTTTGGGGCTTGGACACCATTCCCAAAGATCAAATGCTGCTGCCTTAATGGTGTGGTTAAGAATGTTCACAAACAGAAATCTCACCAGTGGTGACAACCACAGTTACAGCATTTGAGACAAGGTGGCCAAAAAATAAACTGAAAAGGAAAAATGGAAACACTTGCCTTTAAATTCAGATGATGAACCGATGAAAATCATTTGTCACTGCCAATGATTTTGAATAAAGTCTGTGTAAAATCATGAGTATTGAAAAAAAAAAAAATCTGAAATTGAATTTTTGTTTAAAGTATTAGAAGTGTGAGTTGAAGTTGACCGACAATCTCACCGTTAAGTTATCTACTACAGGTTAAAACTCCAGAGTTCCCGGCCTTCATGAAGCTAGCATACATGATAGAATGATCTGCCATCTTGAAATTGAGAAGCCAGCCCGCCAGGGAAGTGTAGATTTAACATCGTTTGGCTGGAAGAAGAAGAGTACAAAGCGCTACTTCAGAGGCACACCGGTTCATCTCCAAAATGGCAGATTTGAGAAATGCCCACTTGAAGTTTTTAAACAATGGCAGAAGTCACACGAGTACTTCTATAGTCACATAACTCACAATGGTTCAAGTTCAAGTTGTAATGTATAAGTGCTGTTAGCAGCATCAAATAGTATTCAACAGAAAACATAAAAACACACATTTACAAAAAATAGTCATTCCTTTCTTGAAAACTGCCTCCTAGGGCTCTTCATAATTTGGAGCAAACCAGACTTCCAGTAGTAAGCCTGGTGTAGCGCGCTCTTTATCTGACCGTCCTAGCCTCTCCCCTCCCACATGGCAGAGCAGGCCATAAATCAGTGTAATGAGGAAGGCAGATGTTTTCCCTCTCCTGCTGCCAGCATCTTTCACAGCAGGGAAGAGTATCAGCCAAGTGTACAGAGGTAGCCTACCCTCCCTTCCTTTCCTTAACATATCCTCTTTCTCAGCACAGTTGGTTAAAGCCGGATGTTCCGCTGTTGCTCCAAACACATAGGTAATCTTGCTCTGTGCCACAAGTGTTTTTTCGCTTTATCTCTGCTATTATGCAACATCACATCACCAGGTTTGGAGCTCTTGATAAGACCATGAAAAGACACACAATGCACCAAAAAACCCAAAACCCAAAATTTGGAGGTAATCTGGTGTGGCTCTAATGTAGCGAAAGAATGGTTGCAGGCAGACCCAGGTGGAGACACAAAAACAAGGCCTTTTGTCGCATACACAAAAAGCCCTTGACAGTGGATAATTTAATCAGTGCGTTTTTTTCATGATCAATTTCTTTGAATTATCCTTGATATAAGTCCTTGAATTTTTTTTTTTAATGAAAAAAAAAGCGCTTGAAAAGTCATTAGAAAGTCCTTGAATTTTTTTGTCAGGAAATCTGTATGAACCCTGTGAATGCTCTGTTATTGTTATTATTATTATTATTATTATTGTTACAAGTCAGTGATGGTAGGCCATGTTTCAGACCCGTTGGACCAGGAGGTGAGTCGCATCACACAGGCGGAGGAAGCGTTCAACTCCAGTCAGTGTCTGAGCGCAAAGGATGAAGCCACCAGCGCCAGCGCCCCCAAGCCTCTGGAAATGCCGGAGTCTGTGATACAGTACATGAAGCAGGTATGTGTGTTGCAAGGTGTGTGTGTGTAGGGAGGGGGGTTGTGTTTGTGATTGTGTGTGTGATTGTGTGTGTGTGCATGTGTGTGTGTATGTGTGTGAGTGTGTGTGTGTGCACATGTGCATGCAAGGTCACATTATGCACACATACTAAGTTCTATAAAGTACACAAATGAAAACTTGAAAAACATGAACACAAAAACAATTGAAGGGTATGAGAACATGATATGTAACTTAACTCACTTTGAAAGAACATAACGTAATTGAAGCTAACAAGTCTGGCGACATCACTCATTTTGAAAGAACATAACGTAATTGAAGCTAACAAGTCTGGCGACATCACTCATTTTGAAAGAACATAACGTAATTGAAGCTAACAAGTCTGGCGACATCACTCATTTTGAAAGAACATAACGTAATTGAAGCTAACAAGTCTGGCGACATCACTCATTTTGAAAGAACATAACGAAATTGAAGCTAACAAGTCTGACGACATCACTCATTTTCAAGGAACTGGTGTCGGAGTGAGTAAGCGTAGCAGACATCTTGGTAGCTCTTTTTAGCACAGGAGAGCCAGTGAAAAACACTTCCACTTTTTATATAGCTGACAAGGTCCTCTCACCAGCCAATGAGCAAGAGCATAACATCCTGGTCCTTATGTTTACAACCTTTGTATACTAAGGACCGCATATGCAGTCAAAAGCTTTGGAATTTTTCTCCGGAGTAGGTGAACCTTTTGTACGAAACTACTTGTTACAGGTAGCTCCTGCATACTAATTAGAGTGCAGGCGTACTGGTACTTAGGCTTTGCAAGCTGAATGCTCGCGAGCAGAGGCTTTTCACACCACGTCTCTAGCTCAGTTTGGCTTGACGTTGCAACGTGGCATCGTCTGCTACTCCGTCAAGCGTGGTGAAAGAAACATACAAATTGCCGTTACAATGTGACTGAACCCTTTAATTGTTGAAAACATTTCAAATAATTTCAGGACATAAAACCAGTTAATATAGATTTTTTTTTGTTCAAAGGGTGTGTACCACCCCTGTCTTTACATGACATGCAAAATCTCATTTTCTTTGTCATGCATACTGTCTTACCAAATAAATAGAAAAGTAACTTTGCTATTTTGTTTGTGGTTTTTAATTATTTGTAAACATAACTTGAAAAAATCACTAGTGTGTGTGTGTGTGTGTGTGTGTGTTTGTTTTTGTAATGATTTTAAAAAATAAAAATATACATAGAAATGGTCAGTTTTGGGGGGAAGTAAGGGCAATAGTAGCTAGTATAGAAGGAGTAGAATGAAGTAAACTGCTGATTGATGCTTTTCAACAACACATAGTTGTCTTCATGGCAGAGTGCTAGTATAGAACGAGTAGAATGAAGTAAACTGCTGATTGATGCTTTTCAACAACACATAGTTGTCTTCATGGCAGAGTGCTAGTATAGAAGGAGTAGAATGAAGTAAACTTCTGATTGATGCTTTTCAACAACACATAGTTGTATAGAACGAGTAGAATGAAGTAAACTGCTGATTGATGCTTTTCAACAACACATAGTTGTCTTCATGGCAGAGCAGAACCAACATCATTTGTTTTTTTTTAACACTTTACACACATCTGCAACTATGAAAGTGACAAACACTGTACTTGTAGGTTTGGAAACAACTTCATTTTTGGATAGACGGGAAATTCTGTCCTGTGCTGGGTGGAGGTGGAAGAAGAGCATCCATTGGTCAAGTCAGGTCAAGTCAAGTCAAAGTCATCTTTATTGAGGATTAAAGAATATGCTTTACAGCTTTTTTTTCATCCTGCCCTCACAAGAAAAAAAGAATAAATATCAATTACAATAATGAAGAAAGAGAAGTGCGAAGCAATGCATACGCAGAAATCCAAAATATACAATGTAATGAAAACAATGAAACAATTAACAACTACCACAAATCAGTATTTTGATGACCGTATACAGCGTGTCAGACTCGGTGTATGTATGTGTGGGTTATATGTGCTTGTGATCACGAGATGTTTTCACTGCTGCCGTTTTGATGCCATCTTTTCTGTCCAGGTGAACCGCATCCGCTTCAACAGCCTGACCTCGCAGAACAGCGAGCCAGTCATGTACGCCAGCGAGAAACACGCCCGCCCCGGCCGCGCCCGCTCCTGCCCCCCTCTCCATCGCAAGGCTCTGCCAGGGGAGCCCCACCCCAGCCCTCGTTCCATCGCTGCGGCCAATTCCAAACTGGACACTGTGTCAGAATCGGCCGTTCCCCTGGACACCAAGAGCATGATGGGAAGCGAGCGGCGGTTCCTGGCCTCCCAGCTGTCTCGCGAGCTCTCCCACAACGGGAGCAAGGAAGGGAACGAGGCCAGCTCCGGCAGCCAGAGCAAGGTCTGCACATGCCATCACCACCAGGGGAGCTGGAGGAGCCGTGGCCAGGGCGGCTCAGGCCGATGGCGTCGGTCTTCCAGTGCATGCTGGCCCCGGGTGAAGGTGGCGCTGTGCCACAAGTGCCAGCAGCCGCTGCTTAGCGCCTCCCCGGGGCGTGAAGGGGAGGGGGCGGCCCGATCAGAGGAACCTGCCGCCGAATCCTGGATCTCCTGGCCTGGTGGGTGATGTGGGGTGAAAGGTGGGAGGGGGGAAGGGAAGGATGGAGCAGATGGTTGGGGGACGTCATGCAGAATTTCTCTTTCATGTAAACATGATAATAATGAGGACCATTTCTATAGCGCCTATCCTAACACTGTAGGCTACTGGGCGCTTTATAGGTTTCAACAAATCAACATCTGAAATGTACGCAGGACACGCACGCACGCACGCACTCACTCACTCACTCACTCACTCACTCACTCACTCACTCACTCACTCTCTCTCTCTCTCTCTCTCTCTCTCTCTCTCTCTCTCTCTCTCTCTCTCTCTCACACACACACACACGCACACAACACACACACACTTCTGCATTCACGTCATAAACATATGCATGCACTTGCTCGCACACATGCAAACACAACACACACATACACACACACACACACACACACACACACACACACACACACATACACACACACACATGTGCACGTAAACACACACACACACACACACACACACACACACACACACACACACACACACACACACACACACACTCACTTTGCAATTAGATTTGTAGAAATTTAGTCATATTTCAGGTGGTATTCTGCAACTGCCGTTTGAACAGATAATATCGCAGAACATGCTGTCCCAGAACATGCTGCTTCCTTAACACCAGGTCCTAGAGGTGCTGTGACTAATGCTTTGACAGCCCGCAATCTCTGCAGCTTCCTGACCACTGCCATGTACAAACAGAGAGAGAGAGGTGTTGAATCAGTCCATTCCTTCGTGTTGTTCATAGGGGACTTCTCCCTGTCTATCTCCATAGTGTCCCAGTCTGTCCCGTCCTTCATGTTGTTCATAGGCGACTTCTCCCTGTCTACCTCCATAGTGTCCCAATCTGTCCACTCCTTCATGTTGTTCATAGGGGACTTCTCCCTGTCTATCTCCATAGTGTCCCAATCAGTCCCGTCCTTCACGTTGTTCATAGGGGAGTTCTCCCTGTCTATCTCCATAGTGTCCCAATCAGTCCCGTCCTTCATGTTGTTCATAGGGGACTTCTCCCTGCCTATCTCCATAGTGTCCCAATCTGTCCAGTCCTTCATGTTGTTCATATGGGACGTCTCCCTGTCTACCTCCATAGTGTCCCAATCAGTCCCGTCCTCTATGTTGCTCATAGGGGACTTCTCCCTGTCTATCTCCATAGTGTCCCAATCAGTCCTGTCCTTCATGTTGTTCATAGGGGACTTCTCCCTGTCTATCTCCATAGTGTCCCAATCAGTCCACTCCTTCATGTTGTTCATAGGGGACGTCTCCCTGTCTACCTCCATAGTGTCCCAATCAGTCCCGTCCTCTATGTTGTTCATAGGGACTTCTCCCTGTCTACCTCTAAAGTGTCCTCCTTCCACTGTGACCTGTAGGATGTCTCTTCAGGGTCCCCATTTCAAAGAGAGCTTGCCTCTGGTGACTGCGAAGAGAGATGGTTGTCTCCCAGCCTGTGTGTCACATGTTGGAAAAATCTGGCTTTCCCTGTGTTCCGTCAGAAGTCAGGGAGGATGGAGGCACCAACCATAGAAAGTTTCTCTCTTTCTGTGCCATCCAGACTACATAACAGAAATCCAGCATGACCTTGTGGACTGAAGAGACGTTTTCACTGAATAATCCTCCTCTCATCTGTTGGCAACTTCAGGTTGGGGAAGGGAAGTAGGCTGTATGAAGAAATCCCCCACCCCACCCCACCCCACCACACCACACCCCACCACACAGCTCCATCCTTGCTCACATCCATCTTCTAATGAATTGTTGCTGGATGACTTCGTGTTGAAGTAAAAGGAAGTTACTTGGAGGATCGGCAATACTCGCTTTGTTTTTAGATGTGTGTGTGTGATTGTGTTTTCCCTATCATGTTCTATGGTTGGTTTGTGAATGATGGATGATTTGCTATGGGTTTAAGGTTCAGAAACAATAGGTTTTTGTTTTAAATTTGGTAGAAAAGTGTGTTTATGTGCTGGATTTTTTCAGCTCACTAATGCAGAATATCATCAAAACGTTTAAAAAGGAAATGAAGTGAAAGAAAGAAGAAGAAACACAAACAACAATTTTGTGTGCCTGTGTGACAGAGATTCTCCCTCACTGTGGTATTTTCAAGGTTGTTTAGTAGTAGATTTTTATTTTGAAAAAGTTTGTCACTTCTGACAAGTTGTCAGTCAAAGATTCTGGAAGCCATTGACTCTTTAACTGCTTTTTTTTTTTTTAACGTAGCATTTCTGCAACTACGTAATTAATTTTTTAACAGCATTAAAAAGTTGGAACTGCAAGTAAAAAATCAGGCCAGGCTTTATATAAAGATGCATTAGTGGATGTAGTTTACTGAGCATATATGTATACATGTTGTTCAAGTTTTGATAATCACTGAAGTAACTTCCATAGCCTCTGCACAGACTGGTAGGTGTTCATATATATTATTATCAGTTCACCAGCAGTTGAAGACTCGCTTGTGCACAGAAGTGGACTGTTTGTGTCGTAAGATGTCAGTATGCTCCCACTTTCTTTTTTATGTTCATGAAGTCAAATCTGATTTTTCACACGTTACGTATCCTTTCTAATGTCAGGGAATACAGTTATTATGAAAGTGTAGTTCATGGCAAGATGTTTTTGAAAATAAGCTGAATAATGCGGAATAGGTTTGGCACTTTGAAAGTGAAAATCTGGTATCGATCTCGCTAAAAACAAACCGCAACAATGATTTCATCTCATGAATAAATGTATTGATGTTTTATAAAATTAAAAAAAGAAAATATTTTCATCTCATGAATGAATATATTGATGTTTTAGTGACAAAAAAAATATGCTCCATTTTTTCTCGTTACTTTGTATTCGTTTAATTTGTCTGTTTCTTGTTTTAGATGGATGATGCAACACAGGCTGCTTTGAATGTGGAACATAAAAAAAAGACGCAAACCAATGAACTGTGTTGTATTTTCAGCGGCGGAACGTGCGCTGTACACAATGCTGTCCCCCCCAGAGCTGTTAGACAGACACCTGACCCAAGGCAGTGACCTCCACACCAAGGAGTTGTCGCACATTCCACTGACAAGCCAGGAGAACATTTCATGGACTCACTTTGGAGGTGAGCGGCTTCTGGCACTAGTTTGGGGCTGGAAATCTCTCCCCTGTGACCTCCAGGAATCCTGGCACTGGCATGGGAGGTTCAGGTGGTGTCTGTGTGCAAAGAATTAAAGGTCTACTTTAGAGGTTTTCGATAATTGGTCAGCTTATGCAGAAATATGAAATGTTTGATAAATTGGTAAAATAAACATCCGATTCGCTCCCGATCACACGAAATCGATCCGCGAAAGTGGGCATTTTCACCTGTAATCAAGAAAACGGGAGGTAATCAACTAAATCTTGGCATGGCTTAACTGCTCTTGGATGTGACGTCACATGATGGTCAGCGACGGCGACAGAAAGCGATTCTGATGGTTCTTGCACATCTCTCTCGGTGTATAATTTATCATGTAAAAGCGGTGACTATGATTGCGACAGCCAATGTGACTCTGGGGATGTTTTTGCAAGGCCTGTACCTTATCAGTTTGAACGCTAAGTTCTTTTTACCACGTCAATTCGGTTCCTGCTGGACGCCCGAACACAGCATTCCGAAGGCGTACGGACTTTACCGAAGTCTTGAGGGAGGCTACCGACTGACTTCTTGATGCGATCACGCATGGACGGCAAGCGGAGATTCTCCTTCCTCAAGCCTTAATGTGTTCATTCAATTTAACAAGTGTGATCTGTCCATAGATAAGAACAGAATAAACGTGCGACTATCGTACTCATCTGTACGAGCTTACCACTCCGCCTTCAAAGTCTACGCGCACAATGCAGACGAAGTTTTTGATCCACTCGAACGGGCTCGGCAATTGTCGGAATAGCTCGTTTCCGCGGTCCAGCTGGAACTGATGTGGTGAAAAGAACTTTAGCTGCCCGGCATGGTTGCACGAACCGAATCCACTTCTTTCGAGTATCTGGATCAGATGGAAATGTGTGCAAAGAATATCCGTCTCCTGCTGAGCTGCTGCACTGGCCTACAGCACAATATCTGCCACCCCCTCGTGACTTTTTAGGCTGTGGGGGATCGCAACTCGTGTTGATTTCACTTGGCGTTGGCTTGTTGTGTAGGTCGCGGCTGACGGCCAGTCCATCAAGTGACGTCACAGTTTTCGGTCTACCGCGCGGGGTTTGAACAGGTGTGCAAAAGTCGTTTTTTATCTATTAAATTCTTCCGGCGATTTTTTTAAAAAAATGAATACCATACTGTAGTTATATGACATGTACACCTGTTTTTAACAAATTATCGAAAATCTCTAAAGTAGACCTTTAAGCATTGAAAACTGAACAGAAACAGGGGGGGTGTTATTCAGAAGGGTTACATTATAAGTTTTCAGCTTGCGTACAGTGCTGCAAATGGGCCTGTTATTTATTCTGGTGGAACCTCTTTCGGTTGTCACTTTGCAGTGGAAAACTCGGTTTGATTGACGTCAGGAACAAGACCCTGAGGCAGAACTAATTTTCAGATTTCTGGCTTCTTACTTCGCCCTAGGTTTGGTGAGGCATGTCGATCAAGATGGCCGGTCACATGGACGAGCAGGGAACACAGACAGAACATAGAAAAGAATATAGGTGAATCAAATCAAAAGATGTTCAAGAAAAGAATACAGGTGAATCAAATCAAAAGATGTTCAAGAAAAGAATACAGGTGAATCAAATCAAAAGATGTTCATTGAAACCATCCAAGACCCAGTCATTCTGATGAAAACGAAAAAAAAAGAAAAAGAAGTTGGTGCAAGCCACTAAAACAGAAGAAAACCAACAAACGAGGATTGTTAGGTAAACATAGCGAAGGCGAGACAAGAGTGAAAAGCTGATGGTGTGCTTGATCAGTGTTTGGCCATACGAAGCTTGGAAGAGGATTCAGCACTGAGCTGTAGGCTGGAAAGGTAAGAAGACCTCAGTCCTCCATTAGCCTGAAACTTTATCCAGAGACAGCAAACTGGTTGCCGCTTGCTAGGGGTTGACATGGTGAATATACATAACCCATTCTCATTGATCAACATAAGCAAAAAGTCTCAAACATTTTGGCCCTTATTGTCCTGCTGTCATGGTGACCTCAGATTTGATGCCCTCAGCATGTCTGTGACCTTGATTTCATTCCGAAGGGGTCACCGGTATCGGCAAATTCATGGGGGTTGTCATGAGATGGATGTGGTACGCCCTCCAAAGGGAGAGCTCACTCACACTGGCACTGTGACTGAGCAGTTATTGTCATCTGTTGGGGGCTCAGTGGGTGGTGTCCTGTGAATGTTGGATCAGAACAGGCACCGCTGAATACTACCAAAAATGACTCTGCAGCAGTGTAGTGTCTCCTCCAGTGGGTTGCCACTTGACGACTTGCCTGCCCCCTGTGGATTGCCAGGGCTGTGGTGGGCTGGGCCTGGCTGTGGCTGTGGATGGAAGGGTTGGAATTAATGACGTGGGTGCAATGCCCCTCAGGTGGCACAGAAGATGGGACAGCTAAAAAAAAATTTTTTTTAAAACAAAAACAAATCGAATAACCAAACATGGAATGTAATGTAAAACTCCCATTTCTACATTCAGTCTCTGATGAGCAAGTCCTCAGACCATGTGAGTGACTGTCCACTAAAAAAAAAAAAGGTGAATTAGCCACTCCAGAAAAGTGCAACGGAAGGGGGAGGGGGCAGGGGGAGGGAGGTGGTGGGTATGGTTGGCCTAGAAAGGCGTCGGTCTCTTATTCCAAGTTCTGGGGGTTGATGCCAACCCGAGAAAGGCGCATTAAAAAAGATTTGCTCTTCACAGTCGGTGTCTGTGCCGAGTGCCGCTCCCTGTTAGTACTGTGGGTGAATCTTTACAATAGAGGTCGTGTACATCAATGCATGCAGTAAAAACAATCTTGCATGCAGTAAAAACAATCTTGCATGCAGTAAAAACAACCTTGCATGCAGTAAAAACAATCTTGCATGCACATTTAATCTCATTTCACCTTTCAGTGCAAAGCTGGCAACAACATGTGCCAATGGGACGGATGACACTACGATATAGCACAGGCACCCTGGTGTCCTGTTTAGATATCATCTCTGAACACAGAATGTGGCCACCTAAATGGTGGGACTAAAAGCGATTGCATACACATAAATCTCACTGACTATGAACCACAGAGTTCTAGCCAAGGAGTGAAGAAGGAAAAAATGATAATAACAAAAATTAGTAGATTGTTCATCTTTCAAGATTCATAGGAGATGCAGTACAATGTAATACAATGCACATCATACAAAATAAAACTGTGGCAAACTGTCCCATGCAACACTATGCTGAACTGTGCAAACCAACACCCTACAGAAGCCCTAAAGTAGAACACGCTGTCCAGGTGGACCCCCTGTGGATGAGATCAACATCCTGCGAGGGGAGATCCTGCTGCTGCAGAACCAGGTGATGTACGAACGTCACAAGCGCTCCAACCACGCCATGCGCAACCGACGACTGCTGCGTCGCATCGCCCACGTGTCGGCCCTGGAGGAACAGGTGCAGGCGTTGGTAAGTGGAAATGTACACTGCACAGAAAAAAGTATAACCAGGCTGCTGTAAAGAAAGAACAACTCTGTACATTTTCATTACAAAATTTGAACAGGTCAAGATACTAAGATGAAAATGAAATGTGTCAACCAGCTGCCGTGACAAAGTGGTTGGGGTTGTGGATTCCTGGCTGGGAGGTCATGGGTTCAATTCCCGTCAGAGCCATGTGGCATTTTTCTGCCCTGACCAGCTCCTACGCAGAGTCGAGTTTGCTACTGGCTCAGTTGGGAAGACTGGGACCACACTGTCGAGTTTGCTACTGGCTCAGTTGGGAAGACTGGGACCACACTGTCGAGTTTGCTACTGGCTCAGTTGGGAAGACTGGGACCACACTGTCGAGTTTGCTACTGGCTCAGTTGGGAAGACTGGGACCACACTGTCGAGTTTGCTACTGGCTCAGTTGGGAAGACTGGGACCACACTGTCGAGTTTCATCCACTTAATGGATGCGTCTCTCAGAGTGTTGCTCAAATTTCCTGACCAATACCACAGGTGTCTGTATCTCGTGGGCCTGGCCGACGCTGGGATATGTTAAGAATGTAAGCCCTGTCATGCAGTCTCGGACCGGAATGGAAATCCATAGCATGATCAAGATCCTCATCCTCACTGATCGGCATGAAATTAAGTCTCAAATTCTATTGCCCTTCATGCCTTGCTCTGATGGTGACTTCATTGATGGTGACTTCAGTTTCAATGTCCTTTCCACACCTGTGGGCTTTGTTGTGATTCCATCAGGGTCACCGGTATCGACGAGTCTGTGGGGGGGTTGTCTTTGGACGGATGTAGTGGTGCCCTCCGGAGGGAG
>CM031625.1:10491154-10621154 GCA_018398815.1 Conus ventricosus | reverse complement strand
AACGCCCATCTTGCGCCGAGTTGCACAAAGAGAAGTTCTTCATTGGTGTTGTCCTGAGTGTTGTTGATCTGGCCTGGAGAAGACCTGAGAGGTCAAAACACATGTTTTGTCTTGTGATTCATTTGTCCCCCGTTGTTTGATGGAGTCACAAAACACATGTTTTGTCTTGTGATTCATTTGTCCCCCGTTGTTTGATGGAGTCACAAAACACATGTTTTGTCTTGTGATTCATTTGTCCCCCGTTGTTTGATGGAGTCACAAAACACATGCTTTGTCTTATGATTCATTTGTCCCCCGTTGTTTGATGGAGTCACAAAACACATGCTTTGTCTTATGATTCATTTGTCCCCCGTTGTTTGATGGAGTCACAATTACTTTTTGAAATTCACGTAAGATAAACTTTAAACCACACCAGCATCTTCAGAGGGCAGATCAACATTGCCAAGTACCTCTTCCTTTTTGGTAACTCTCAGGCGTGCTGCTGTGGAAACACTAGCAGCAACAGCTATTCATCTCATTACCGAGAAGAAGGAAGAAACTCTAGGGAGAGTTTGACAGCAGAAGGTCTTCAGAGAAGAAACTCCCCTCTGAGACGAGTGTTTCGGCTCTGAACATCCTTACACTCTAAGGGGACCAGGCCACATCCAGGTCATGACTCCCAGATGCCCTTCTTGTTGGGATTCGAACCTGCAACTTCTGGATGGGTGGGTGTCTCAAGGCGTACCTTTTTAGATCATGTCTTACCCCACTGCTAATGGGACACCTGTTCTAAGTTGGGAAATTTAAGATTTACGAAGTTCACTTTTGTTCGTCTTCGTCCAGATCCAGCTGGGACTCTTTTCAGCTGCCTCTGCCATTGCCTTCAGGGTGCTGGTCCTCTTCTTCCCTCAGATCCTGAGCTGTTTCATGAGGTCATAGGCTGATGAGCCTACAAATCCCCTCGCTCCAACTTCTACGGCGAAGACCCAAGCCTGAAAGCCGAATTCCCTCAAGCTGAGAACAGTAATTTTCAGCGCCACTTCAACCCATTACTCGTGGGAAAATATCAGATGATTATCTGATCTAAAGCATCTGGAGCATGGCACCCTCTGGTGGCTTTTTGAAGGGCATGCTGGGGGCTTTTGCTGTATGAATTACAGACCCACTGGACAAAAACTCTGTGGATACATATTTGACACTTTTTCCCCTCTCACTACAGTGAGTAGCATGCCAACCAACATAGGCAGTGATACTGTGCACACTGGTCACAGTCAACACTGGCACGGCACATTTGCCCCCATAAGGCTTTTGTACATATTTGTTGTTTGTTTGATGATTCTTTTATATTGATTACTTTTTGTTGTTTTTTATCCTGTGGATAATTAGGCCAGCAGTGTGGCTGGGGCCCTCAGCGTTGACTAGTCTTTATGTGTTTTAAGGAAGTCGGTTGATAAGCTGTCGTGTTATGACTTTACTGTGTGTTAAGGAAGTCGGTTGATAAGCTGTTGTGTTATGACTTTACTGTATGTTAAGGAAGTCGGTAGATAAGCTGTCGTGTTATGACTTTACTGTGTGTTAAGGAAGTCGGTTGATAAGCTGTTGTGTTATGACTTTACTGTATGTTAAGGAAGTCGGTAGATAAGCTGTCGTGTTATGACTTTACTGTGTGTTAAGGAAGTCGGTAGATAAGCTGTCATGTTATGACTTTATTGTGTGTTAAGGAAGTCGGTAGATAAGCTGTCATATTATGACTTTACTGTGTGTTAAGGAAGTCAGTAGATAAGCTGTCATGTTATGACTTTATTGTGTGTTAAGGAAGTCGGTAGATAAGCTGTCATGTTATGACTTTACTGTGTATACATGAGGGTCTTGCAGATGGGGTTTTTTTGTGTTTTTTGTTTGTTAGGCAGTGGGACATTTTTGCCCTTTGTGGTGACAGTGCTGCAAGGGCCTCATGTAGTGGGCTGGGCTGGTATAAAACTGAATTAAACTAAACCCCTTGAGGGTGTGACGATGGGGATGGGGGATGGCTCTGAAATGAATGATAAGTAGGGTTTTTTTGTAGGTGATGGCTTTATGTTGGATCAGAAGAGTTCAGGTGAACACGACCAAAGTGATTCGTCAGCAGTGCAGTGACTCCTGTGGTAGGTTGCCTCATGGCGACCCGACACTGCAGCTCCCTGTGAACAATGGAACGGGTGTAGCTATGCATCGGGGAGGCTTAGTGAATGGTGTTGAAAGTGCTGCCACCAGGAGGGCACGAAAGAGGAAACAACACACAAGAAGTCTCCTCACTTTATCCACGTTGGGTTTGCACGGATTCCAACCCCAGAGAGGTTATGAGCATTAGTCGTTTCCATAACTTCTCAAAGAGAGTTGCTCCAATTTCCTGACCAACACTGCAGCTATTTGTGTTGCCCTGGTCAGGTCGCCACTGGGATGTGTAATGAAGAGAGGCATAGAGTACAGCCTCCCTGTGTTTCAAAGACCGCAGTGCAACTCCATAGCATCAGCTGAATGATCCGTTTCCTCTCTGATCATGGCGAAACAAATCTCGGACACTGAGGCCCTGAGTGGCATGCTCTCTTGGTGACCTTGGTTTGGATTTCTTTCCCACATCCATGGCCGTGATGAGTTCATGTCAAAGGGGTTGGCATCGCCAAGTTCATGGGACTGCTGTTGGATGGACGTGGTGGTGCCCTCCAGGAAGACTAACACTGGCTTGGCCATTAGGCACCTATTCTCATCCGTCTGGGATTTACTGGATGATGTCATGTTTGTTAGATCAGGGCGGACACCACTGTTGATGACCTGTTATCAGTTGCTCCCTGCAGACTGCTGGTTCAGGGGCCGCAACAGGATGAGCTTGGATGTAGCTGTGTATGAGGAAGGTGTGATAAGTGGTGTGGGAGGAATGCGACTTTAGAGAGCACAGAAGATGTGATGTG
The DNA here is from genome assembly GCA_018398815.1 of Conus ventricosus. Lineage (NCBI taxonomy): Eukaryota > Metazoa > Mollusca > Gastropoda > Neogastropoda > Conidae > Conus > Conus ventricosus. The sequence continues at coordinate 10,618,227 of CM031625.1, read as the reverse complement.
AAAAAACAAACAAACAAGCAAACAAAACAGATTTCCTAGACCTCTCGGTGACAGAATTCCCTAGGCACAGCTTGACTGCTGTACTGTTGTGCAGGAGCTTCAAGAGGTGTGTGCAGCCTGTTGATGACCTGATATCAGTTGTTCCCTGTTCTGGTTCAGGGGCTACAGCAGAGTGTTACTGGGTGTGGCTGTGCGTTAGGCAGGTGGAATGAGCAGGGTGGGAGGAATGCCAATCAAAGAACACAGAAGATGAGAAGGCAGAATGATGATTCCCTTGAACTCTCGGTGACAGTTCCCTTGACAGACTTTAATGAGTGCTGTTCTGTTGTGCAGGAGCTTCAAGAGGTGCGTGCCGCCTGCTTTGACCTGGAGAAAGACAACCAGATGATGTGCATGGACATGGCCACTGCCAAGAAGTGGAAAGAGCAGGTGGGCTGTGATGAATTAGGCACTGAAGAAAGCAAAGAGGGTCAGGAAGGCAGGGCTTGGTTTTGAAAAATGTATGTGTTTCACAGCTTCTTGCAGGTGTGTGTGCGCGTGCATGTGTGTGTGTGTGTGTATGTGTGTGCGCACGTGCGCTAAAATAACAGTAATGTCATAATGTGTAGTATATCAGTGCTGTCTGTCAACCATAACTGATTCATTCTCATTTTTACTCTGTTCGGAGGTCGGTGCAAATTACCATTTTGATCTGCTGTTGAGGGATATCTGATATAGCTTGTAGAGAACCTCTGTGCTTTTTGGATGTAGGGGATTGTGGACATGTGTCCAGCGCACCATGTACGGTACCTCTGTACTCTTCCCACCAGAAGTGATCTTTGGATTTCTGAAAGAGATTAACATTTTTCATCTGAAATAAGATTTTACTGAAGACAGATTTTAACGAAGGTTCCGGTGTGTTTTTAGAAGGTGTATTTTGAACGGTTGTGTGAATGTGGGTTTTTTTTTTTTTTTTTTTTTTTTTTTTAAATGACGGTTACAGCCCTGATATGGCCCTTCGCAGTCGGCTGGACTGTAAGCAGCATTACGTACTTACCTACCTCTGTACTCTTGGATTTAGAGTGTCGTGGCAAGATCCCTGCCAGCGCCATGCAAACTTACTGCCAGGAGAGGTTGTGATGTGTGCCAGACAACTGTCATTTCATGATCTGTATGTGAGGTGTGGAGAACCCATCTGAAGCACGGGTTTTTCCAAAGCTTGGATTTTTCTTATACCAGTCCACAACACTGCACAACAGGAATGAAGATGCTCTGCTGTTTGGAGAAATTCCACTTGTGGTAACAACAAGTCTCAGCACACACACACACACACACACACACACACACACACACACACACACACACACGCACGCCCACACCACGCTCACCCCCACCTTGGCCCTCCCCTCCCTCTTTCCTTCCCCCGACTCCACCCCTCCCCCTCATCCTCCACACACACAACACTCTGCAGCCCACTTTATCTCCCTCCCTCCCACCCACCCCCACCCCCACCCACCCCCTTCCTCAGTCAGGATTTCTTACATGTTGCTGAAAGTGAAATCTGGAATGAATTCTTCCGATTTGGGAGGCACACCCCCCCTGGAGCCCCTAGGACTGAAGCGTCTGTGATGTAGACATGCATTTCTTCCAACACACTGAGTATCCTCCTTTTCTGTTTTTATGCCTGACAATATTATGGCTGTGTCAGTCAGCTGACAGGTGTTGTCCATACTGTAGGGCTGTGTCAGTCAGTTGACAGGCTGTGTCAGTCAGTTGACAGGTGCCACTCTATGTGGGTCTGTGGGCATGTGTCAGGCTGTGTCAGTCAGTTGACAGGTGCCCCTCTATGTGGGTCTGTGGGCATGTGTCAGTCAGTTGACAGGTGCCCCTCTATGTGGGTCTGTGGGCATGTGTCAGGCTGTGTCAGTCAGTTGACAGGTGCCCCTCTATGTGGGTCCATGTGTCTGTGGGCATGTGTCAGGCTGTGTCAGTCAGTTGACAGGTGCCCCTCTATGTGGGTCTGTGGGCATGTGTCAGGCTGTGTCAGTCAGTTGACAGGTGCCCCTCTATGTGGGTCTGTGGGCATGTGTCAGGCTGTGTCAGTCAGTTGACAGGTGCCCCTCTATGTGGGTCTGTGGGCATGTCTCAGTCAGTTGACAGGTGCCCCTCTATGTGTGTCTGTGGGCATGTCTCAGTCAGTTGACAGGTGCCCCTCTATGTGGGTCTGTGGGCATGTGTCAGGCTGTGTCAGTCAATTGACAGGTGCCCATCTATGTGGGTCTGTGGGCATGTGTCAGGCTGTGTCAGTCAGTTGACAGGTGCCCCTCTATGTGGGTCCATGTGTCTGTGGGCATGTCTCAGTCAGTTGACAGGTGCCCCTCTATGTGGGTCTGTGGGCATGTGTCAGGCTGTGTCAGTCAGTTGACAGGTGCCCCTCTATGTGGGTCCGTGTGCATGTGTCAGGCTGAGTCAGTCAGTTGACAGGTGCCCCTCTATGTGGGTCTGTGTGTCTGTGGGCATGTCTCAGTCAGTTGACAGGTGCCCCTTTATGTGGGTCTGTGGGCATGTGTCAGGCTGTGTCAGTCAGTTGACAGGTGCCCCTCTATGTGGGTCTGTGTGCATGTGTCAGGCTGAGTCAGTCAGTTGACAGGTGCCCCTCTATGTGGGTCTGTGGGCATGTGTCAGGCTGTGTCAGTCAGTTGACACGTGCCCCTCTATGTGTGTCTGTGGGCATGTGTCAGTCAGTTGACAGGTGCCCCTCTATGTGGGTCTGTGTGTCTGTGGGCACGTGTCAGGCTGTGTCAGTCAGTTGACAGGTGCCCCCTCTATGTGGGTCTGTGTGTCTCTGGGCACGTGTCAGGCTGAGTCAGTCAGTTGACAGGTGCCCCCTCTATGTGGGTCTGTGGGCATGTGTCAGGCTGTGTCAGTCAGTTGACAGGTGCCCCCTCTATGTGGGTCTGTGGGCACGTGTCAGGCTGTGTCAGTCAGTTGACAGGTGCCCCCTCTATGTGGGTCTGTGGGCATGTGTCAGGCTGTCTCAGTCAGTTGACAGGTGCCCCCTCTATGTGGGTCTGTGTGTCTGTGGGCACGTGTCAGGCTGTGTCAGTCAGTTGACAGGTGCCCCCTCTATGTGGGTCCGTGTGTCTGTGGGCATGTGTCAGTCAGTTGACAGGTGCCCCCTCTATGTGGGTCTGTGTGTCTGTGGGCACGTGTCAGGCTGTGTCAGTCAGTTGACAGGTGCCCCCTCTATGTGGGTCCGTGTGTCTGTGGGCATGTGTCAGTCAGTTGACAGGTGCCCCCTCTATGTGGGTCCGTGTGTCTGTGGGCACGTGCAGGTGGAGGAGCTGCAGAAGGAGATGCTGCTGATGGGGGAGGCCCAGGAACGCCTGCAGAACCTGCTGGACCAGCAGCAGAGGATGGGCCAGGAGAACGTGGTGCTGGTCAACAACATGCTGGTCGAGTCCCTCCGCTACGAAAACAAAGGTCACTGTATGCTTGTTCGAAAGGGATTTGGGGGTCGGGGTGGGTGAGTGAGTGGGGGGGGGGGGAGGGGGTGCAATCCATTAGCAGATGTGTGTGTTAGGGTAAGTGGGAGAAGGAGGAGGGGGAGAGAGAGAGAGAGGAGAGGCACCAGTGTGATTGAGGCGTTGCATCCTTTATTTTTTCATTAAATAAAAGTTTTTTTTCAAAATAAAAGGTAGTGTTTGTGGTGGAGGTTTTGGTTTGTTTTTTGTTTTGGTCTGGGGTGTTTTTCGTTTTTGTAAATTAAAAAAAAAAATGAAAGTGGAAGAAAACAAATGCAGACACACAGTTCCCCTGTCATTATGGCAGCTGCTTAGCAGACATTATTGAAAAGAAAAAAAAAAGGTGAAGAATGGGTTGATGTGAAGGGGTTTGGAATGAGATCAACAACATACTGGTCCAACCCATCCGCAGTGAGAACAAAGGTCACTCTGTGCTTGTGAAAGGGAATGGTGTGTATATGTGTGTGGTGTGTGTGTGTGGTGTGAGGAGATGGTGAAGGAGGATGGAGAAAGTGGGAGAGGGAGAGAGACGAGACACCAATGTAGGCTCGGTCAGAGTTATAGCAATTTTTTCGTGTGTATGTGTGTTTGGTTTTTTTTAGATGAATGCTACTGTGCTTGTGAAAGGGAGGGGGGAGATGCATTTGGGATGTGTTTGTATTAAGAATGGTGGAGGAGGATGGAGAAAGTGGGGGGGGGGGGGGGGGGGAGAAGAGACATCAACATAGGCACAGAGTTATATAAGTTTTTTGTCTGTTTTGTATGTGTGTGTGGTTTTTCCTTTTTTTTTTTTTTTTGTTGTTGATGAATGCTGATGTTTGTGTTGCTGGTTTTTTTTTCTCAGGTGTTTTTCAATTATGTGAAAGAATTAAGTGGCGGAAGAAAACAAGTGTAGACAAAGATTTCCTCTGTAATTACGGTAGCTACCTGGCAAAGATTGTAATTTTTCAAAAAGTGAAGAAAAGGTTGATGTGGGGAGGTAGGAATGGAGATTAAGAAAAGGGCGTTTGATACATGGAACGATTCCCTGTTGTACTCCTTTCATAGACAAGAGGTTTTCTCTGTCGCATAACAAGGCCAGTTCTGTTGCAGAAAATATCAAGAATGCTGAAAAATGCCAACAGAGTGCGCGCTATGAGAAAATGCGCTTGGATTGTAAACAATGAAATTCAGCTTCAATATTTCATGCAAAGTATCTGTGTAATAGGGAGCGGGGGTTTGCTAAAGGAAATCATCCCAAGTGCAAATATTAAGTTTAACTTCGACAGCAGATGGGAATTTGAAAGTCTTGTCTTTTTAACAGAACCACTGGTGGCTTTCATTTATATCAGTACAGAAACAGGGAAAGTAAGTTGGTCTTTTTTTTTTTTTAACAGGAGGTAGATGTAGAATATACAACACAGGCAGAAACGTCACAGACAAAGACAGGTCTTTGAAGGAAGGTGGGAGCCTTTGTTGGAACAAAGACAACAAAGGCAAAAATGTTCCCACATGGAAGAGCGCTTTCATGTTGTGGTCAATTTAATGCCAGAGAAAAATGGACACAAAAAAAAGCCAGGGGGTGGAAGTGGGATGGGGGGAGTCTACACAGGGAGCGCATCTTTATCAGGAAGTCTTTCTACATCATAAAAGATTTATCGTACACGGAATTCCGTTCTCCCCAAAACTTCTTAACTAAGTTCCGTCAACAAGCTGCTCCACGGCGCCAGAGTTGGAATGATAGCGAGGGTGCTTGTGGTGTGCAGACTTGAAGAAGAGCAAGACGGACCTGGCCCTCAAACTGGACGCTTTCCACTGCCGCCTCATTGACCTGGAGGAGTTTGCCAAGTCGAAGGTTAGATGGTTGTTTATGTGTGCATTTACGCTAAGTGTGCACGGTGTGTGTGTGTGTGTGTGTGTGTGTGTGTCTGTGTCTGTGTGCATGCATGCTTTCCACTGTCGCCACATAGACCTGGAGGAGTTTGCCAAGTCAAAGGTTAGATGGTTGTTTATGTGTGCATTTACCCTAAGTGTGCACATGTGTGTATGTCTGTTTGTGTATGTGTGTGTGTGTTTGTGGACATGCTTTCCACTGTGGCCTCTTAGACAAGGAGGAGTTAGCCAAGTCGAAGGTTAGATGGTTGTGCAAGTGTGCATTTACTCTTGAGTGTGCATGTGTGTTTGTGTGTGTGTGTGTATTTAGATGTTTGTGCAAATGTGCATTTATGCTTAAGTGCGTGTGTGTGTATGCGTGTGTGTGTTTGTGTATGTGTGTGTGTGCATGCTTTTCACCGCCGCCTCATCGACCTGGAGGAGTTTGCCAAGTCGCAGGTTAGATGGTTGTGCAAGTGTGCATTTACGCTAAGTATGAATGTGTGTGTATGTTTGTGTGCATGCTTTCCACTGTGGCCTCTTAGACAATGAGGAGTTTGCCAAGTCGCAGGTTAGATGGTTGTGCAAGTGTGCATTTATGCTAAGTGTGCATGTGTGTGTGTGTGTGTTTAGATGTTTGTGCAAATGTGCATTTACGCGTAAGTGCGTGTGTGTGTGTATGCATGTGTATGTGTGCGTGCGTGCACTCAAGTGTGCGCTACAGACCGCGTTATTGGATTGAGTTATTTATTCATGAAACAACGCAATAACCTAAGAAGGAAGCACATTTTACAATGAAATTTGTATTGTGAACTCAAAATCATGTCTTGGCCCTGATCTCAGTAAAGTGTTCATCATTATTCATCATGCACATAATCCCCTTGTTCCATTTGTGTTGGCAGGACGTGGTCATGGCGGAGATGAAGAACAACTTTGAGGCGTCTAAAGCAGCCCATGCAGAGGAGCGGAAGGTAGGAGGGGACAGAAGGGATTAGAAAGATGTAGACACCTTGAGAAGGACATAGACACCTTAGAAGGACATAGACACAGTGAGAAGTAGACACCTTGAGAAGGACATAGACACAGTGAGAAGTAGACACCTTGAGAAGGACATAGACACAGTGAGAAGTAGACACCTTTAGAAGGACATAGACACAGTGAGAAGTAGACACCTTGAGAAGGACATAGACACAGTGAGAAGTAGACACCTTGAGAAGGACATAGACACAGTGAGAAGTAGACACCTTGAGAAGGACATAGACACACTGAGAAGTAGACACCTTGAGAAGGACATAGACACACTGAGAGTAGACACCTTGAGAAGGAGATAGACACAGTGAGAAGTAGACACCTTGAGAAGGACATTGACACAGTGAGAAGTAGACCTTGAGAAGGACATAGACACAGTGAGAAGTAGACACCTTGAGAAGGACATAGACACAGTGAGAAGTAGACACCTTGAGAAGTACATAGACACAGTGAGAAGTAGACACCTTGCACGGCTGTTCAGAGCAAGCCACTTAGTTCTGAGAGGAAGGGGAGTTTACAGCTCGCCCACAGCTGCAGAGGTCAAGCCGTGAATGCAGGTCAGGGAAAGGGGTGTTTTCTGCAGGTCGCTCCCCACCAGCCAGCTAACCGCGCTGTACTCGGCCAACTGAATGTCATCTGTGAACAGCTGGTCTGGCAACAATGTGTTCGGCATTGATGAGCGGCCATTACAAATGGGGCTCTTAGTTTGATAATCAGTGGTTGTCATGAAAAATGTAATATATCTGTGCTCTTGAGATGACTGAATAGGCGAATTCCCAACAATTCTTTTAATACCAAACTCGACTAGGTTTATTTTCCTGTAGATCATGTAGATACGGCATGAAAGCTTGTACACAAGTGGTCAGGCGATATTCAAACAATGACAACACACACACACAATTGTGCAAAAATTACGTCATCACTTCTGGGAACTTAATTTTCCCTAGTTAACTAGTACACAAGTTTGATACATGCCTCTGCTTGGACTACAACAACAAAAATGTTGGGTCAGAAATGTGTAAGCCTTGTTTGTTCGGCCCTTTAACTGTCTCGAATGGGACGGAAAAATAAAGCTGTGCTTGAGAAGGACATAGACACAGTGAGAAGTAGACACCTTGAGAAGGACATAGACACAGTGAGAAGTAGACACCTTGAGAAGGACATAGACACAGTGAGAAGTAGACACCTTGAGAAGGACATAGACACAGTGAGAAGTAGACACCTTGAGAAGGGCATAGACACAGTGAGAAGTAGACACCTTGAGAAGGGCATAGACACAGTGAGAAGTAGACACCTTGAGAAGGACATAGACACAGTGAGAAGTAGACACCTTGAGAAGGACATAGACACAGTGAGAAGTAGACACCTTGAGAAGGGCATAGACACAGTGAGAAGTAGACACCTTGAGAAGGGCATAGACACAGTGAGAAGTAGACACCTTGAGAAGGACATAGACACAGTGAGAAGTAGACAGGACACCTTGAGAAGGACATCGACACAGTGAGAAGTAGACACCTTGAGAAGGACATAGACACAGTGAGAAGTAGACAGGACCTAGATACAGTGTAAAGTAAAAAAAAAAGAAATCGGACACAATATCAAGTGAGTAGAAAACAGACCTAGTTTGAAGTGTGTAGAAAACATGTAGACGGGGAGGAAACGGTGTTAAAGTGTGTTTGGAGGGGTGGGGTGGGGGGAATAACGGACAGTGTTACAACGTAAAGTGGGGAGGAAACGGTGTAAAGTGTGTGTGTGCAGAGGGGGGGGGGGGGGGGGGGGGGGGGGGGGGGGGGCGGGGGTTGAGGTGTAACGGACAGTGTTGCAGTGTAAAGTGGGGAGGAAAAAGTGGGGAGGAAACAGTATAAAGTATGTGGGGAGGGGGGTGTAACAGACAATGTTACAGCATAAAGTAGGGAGGAAACGGTTTAAAGTGTGTGTGTAGGGAGGGTGTAACAGACACTGTTACAACATAAAGTGGGGAGGAAACCATGTAAAGGGGGGGGGGGGGGGGGGGGGGTAACAGACAGTGTTACAACATAAAGTGGGGAGGAAACAGTAAAGTGTGTGGTGTATGGGGGGGGGGGGGGGGGGGGGGGGGGGGGGGGTGAGGTGTAACAGACAGTGTTACAATGTAAAGTGGGGAGCAAACGGTTGTAAAGTGGGGGGGGGGGGGTTAACAGAGTGTTACAACGTAAAATGGGGAGCAAACGGTGTAAAGTGTGTGTGTGTAGGGGGGGGGGGGGAGGGGGGGGGGGGGGGGTTAGCAGACAGTGTTACACCTAAAACGGGGGAGGAAACAGTGTAAAGTGTGTGAGGGGAAGGGGGGGGGGGAGGCAGTGTTACAATGTAAAGTGGGGAAGAAACAGTGTAAAGTGTAGGGTGGATGTAGCAGTGTTACAGTGTAAAGCAGGGAGGAAACGGTGTAAAGTGTGAGGGGGGGGGGGGGTGTAACAGACAGTGTTACAATGTCAAGTGGGGAGGAAACAGTGTAAAGTGTGTGTGTGGGGGGTAACAGTGTTACAACGTAAAGTGGGGAGGAAACGGTTGTAAAGGGTGAGGGGGTGTAACAGACAGTGTTGCAATGTAAAGTGGGGAGGAACGGTTGTAAAGTGTGTGGGGGAGGGAGGTGTAACAGTGTTACAACGTAAAGTGGGGAGGAAACAGTGTAAAGTGTAAGGGGGAGGGAGGTGTAACAGTGTTACAACGTAAAGTGGGGAGGAAACAGTGTAAAGTGTGTGTGGGGGGGGTTGTAACAGACAGTGTTATAATGTAAATTGGAAAGGAAACAAAGTGTAAAGCGTTGGAAGAAACAGTTTAAGTGGGGAGGATAGGTGGGGAGGGGGAGGGGAGGCAGAGACAGTGTAAAGTTGGAAGGCAACAGATGCAGTGTGAAATGCGGAGGAAATGGAATATGGTAAGAAATAGACACAGTGTGCAGTGGGTTGTTAAACACAGTCACAAGATGATATGGGATGGGAACTGAGTGGGTGTATAGTGACTAGCAAGCAAGACACCATGTGAAGTGGAAAGAATGCAGACAACAGTGTAAACTGGAAAACAGACACAGTGGAAAGGGGAAAGAAAGCGGACGCCGTGTGTTAAAATGGAAAGAAAACGGGCACAATGAAAAGTGGAAAGAAAACGGACACAATGAAAAGTGGAAAGAAAATGAACACAATGAAAAGCAGAAAGAAAACAGACACAATGAAAAGTAGAAAGGAAACGGACACAATGAACAGGGCTTAAAACAGGAGGAGGAAAAAAACCACTGAAACTAGGGGGGTCCGGGGGCATGCTCCCCTGGGAATTTTTTTTAAAAAAGCGAGTGTAAATCTATGCCATTTCGCGCTTTCTGGACATAATTTCAAGAGTTATTTAGTGCATAAAAATTGCTGTAAACACATAATTATTACAGGAAGACATATTTGGGACAAGGGGAGAAGGGGTTAAACACATAATAAAATGAACACTCCCCCTTTAACTTGAGTGTTTTACAGGTGTTCACCAACTATAGTCTTTGGATGAAATCTCACTTCTGGGGTTGCTCAATAAGTTTCACTTTTCAGGTTTAAATGATCACACAATATCAAGTTTGAAGTTGGTGCACACAAAGTCAGTAACTGCATCAAACACTTTAAAGTTCAGTCTCATATAACAGAGATCAACTTGCGGAATCAGCACATTTTGAAAGTCACAATATCCAAATTTTGATAAATGAGAAACTTGTGGAATCAGCACATACTGAAAGTCAAATTTTGAAGTTCCTAAATTATAATAAACACTGAAATACAGGATTTCACAAGGACACACACACACACACACACACACACACACACACACACACACACACACACACACACACACGTACACACACACACACAGCTTTGTCATTTGGGTGTTTGGGTGGTGGAGGCATTAAAGAAACATAGCAAGGAACTCTGTTTCTTCTTGCTGCTTGCATTGTCTGCACTGTCTTTGCCATCCACCTTCTTGCTTACTTGAATTTCAACCCTATCTTTGTCTGCTGTTTCCTTGTTTTCTCCTGTCTGGCTTTCACACTCTACAATTTTTATTTCATTCTCATCCACCTTCTTGCTGACAACTTGACTTTGATTAGTTTGAACCCTATCTTTTTCCTTGCTGCCTCCCGCCTGGCTTGCACTCTCCACATTTTCTATATCACCCTCTTTTTTACCCACAGGATTGCAATATAATTATGTTCTATCCTGGCACGTTTTACTGCTGCTAAAGTGTCTTCAGTGACCTTTCTTGTAGTTCCACTCAGCGCCTTGACATTTGACACGTGCTTCGCTGAACGAATGTGATCAAGAGCTTTCTTCCCGCGACCACCATAACACTTCCCTTAAGCACAGTTTGCACCAAGCTAAACCTGGTGCAATAACTTTGCGAAGAAAGTCTCCAATGACTTCTTCGTCAACTTTCTGAAGCATCCACTCCCATTTCCACTTGTTTTTAATTGCAGATTCGTCAAAAGATCGACCCGCATGAACAATGACTGCGCGCTCCGCCATTTTGTTTTTTCCGGAAGTCCGACCGGAAACTTCTTCCAAGAATAATCAGGGGCCATAACTTGCGCGCAGTTGCTATGAACGCTTGCAAGCCGATCACAGATACCTTGCTCCTGTCGAGGTTTTTTTTTTTTGTTTTTTTGTGACAAACCGAAATCGCGGAATTCCGCCCAGACGCGGAACGTTTTAAGCCCTAAATGAAAAGTAGAGAAAAAAAATGAACACATGGAAAGTAGAAAGAAAATGAACACAATGGAAAGTAGAAAGAAAACAGACACAATGAAAAGTAGAAAGAAAATGAACACAATGGAAAGTAGAAAGAAAATGAACACAATGGAAAGTAGAAAGAAAATGAACACAATGGAAAGTAGAAAGAAAACGAACACAATGAAAAGTAGAAAGAAAACAGACACAATGAAAAGTAGAAAGAAAATGAAAACAATAAAAAGTGGAAAGAAAATGAACACCATGAAAAGTGGAAAGAAAACAAACACAGTGAAAAGTAGAAAGGAAACGGACACAATGAAAAGAACACAATGAAAAGTAGAAAATGAACACAATGAAAAGTAGAAATGAACACAATGAAAAGTAGAAAATGAACACAATGAAAAGTAGAAAGAAAATGAACACAATGAAAGTGGAAAGAAAATGAACACCATGAAAAGTGGAAAGAAAAGAAACACAATGAAAAGTAGAAAGAAAATGAAAACAATGAAAAGTGGAAAGAAAATGAACACCATGAAAAGTGGAAAGAAAACAAACACAGTGAAAAGTAGAAAGGAAACGGACACAATGAAAAGAACACAATGAAAAGTAGAAAATGAACACAATGAAAAGTAGAAAATGAACACAATGAAAAGTAGAAAATGAACACAATGAAAAGTAGAAAGAAAATGAACACAATGAAAAGTAGAAAATGAACACAATGAAAAGTAGAAAATGAACACAATGAAAAGTAGAAAATGAACACAATGAAAAGTAGAAAATGAACACAATGAAAAGTAGAAAGAAAATGAAAACAATGAAAAGTGGAAAGAAAATGAACACCATGAAAAGTGGAAAGAAAACAAACACAGTGAAAAGTAGAAAGGAAACGGACACAATGAAAAGAACACAATGAAAAGTAGAAAAAGAACACAATGAAAAGTAGAAAATGAACACAATGAAAAGTAGAAAATGAACACAATGAAAAGTAGAAAGAAAATGAACACAATGAAAAGTGGAAAGAAAATGAACACCATGAAAAGTGGAAAGAAAATGAAAACAATGAAAAGTGGAAAGAAAACAAACACAATGAAAAGTAGAAAGGAAACTATTTTAAAGTCAACTGTGGCATTCGACAGGGGTGCCCATTTTCCGCCCTGGCCTTTATTTTAGCGGTAGAAATATTGGCCTGTAAAGTTAGAAATAGCTCGGTCACCGGAATAAAATTGCCAAGTACACAAAACGTGAACCCAAAAAGCATTCGCATAAAACAAATGGCAGATGACACTACCTTTTTTTTAAAAGGTCAAACGGATTTAAAAATTGTAACAGATATAATTATGCAATTTGGAAGATTTAGTGGGTTGCTGTTGAACAATCAGAAAACTAAAATACTACGAATTGGTGTTGCTCAACCCTTGCAGGACTGCCCGTTTGAGCTTGTAGATACGATTAAGATTTTAGGCATTGTTTTTAGCCGAAGTAACCTGGCTCAGGACAACGAGGAAAATTGGCTCACACGAATGAACAGTCTACATAAATCGATAAGGGAGTGGAGCAAAAGGGATCTCAGCATTCAGGGGGAAAATTGTGATAATAAAAACATTTCTCATTAGTCAGTTCGTGTACATCATGCAGTTATAGGTCTTCCAGTTCATGTTTTAACAAAGATTAACACCGTGCTATATAAATTTATCTGGCAACGGAAAACGTCTAACAAAAGAGCGTTCGAAAAGGTTAAACGAAAAACTATGGAGTCAGACTACATAGAGGGTGGAGTTAAAATGGTCAACATGCTAGAACTTCAACAGAATTTAACTTGCAATGGATCGGAAGATTGTTCAAAGAGGAACAAAACTGGACATGTTTGCCTAAATGGCACTTCAGCAGAGTATCAGATTTCCAAAATCTCTTTAAAATTAACTGCTGTAGAAAGTAATTTATTGGTAAGGAGTATATAAAGAGCAAGTTTTGGTTGGAAGCTTTTTTGACATACCAAAGTCAAAAATCAAGGATTCTGCTCAGTGAAGTTTCACAGGAAATGTGTTGGATCAAGGTCTTTTTAATTATCATCTTATTCAGTTTAAAAACAAAATGTTATTTTTCCCACAGTGGCAAAAGGCAGGCTTTAGAACATTAAGTGACATCGTTAGCTTGAATGAAACAGACTTCTTGTTGTAGAAGAAGTACATGAAAGGATTAACCAAAATCCAGCTGTTACGCTCTTTCAGTATAATGCGCTAGTAAATGCTTTTCCAAGGAAATGGGTCGATTGGATAGAGAGAGGTGAAGCAAATAGAGGTCTAGTAAACGAATCAGAAGCGGGTCACTTCCATAGAAAACCTAATTATATAAGAAGATACTTAGAGTCAAAAAGTAACAAACCGCCAGTAACAACACATGCTGTCAACTTTTGGCAAAGAAAAGTAAATATTACAATTAACAAACACATGTGGTTAATGCCAAGGAAAGTCACAAAAGAGGTGCGACTACGAGAGTTGCAATGGAAAATTTTACATAATCTTTACCAACCAATATTCTGCTGCAAAAAATGAGAAAGTGTAACTCACCAAACTGTTATTACTGTCCGGATACCCTTGATGTGTTGGAACATTTTTTCTATGATTGCCCCCTCGTAATATACATTTTGGAAGTATGTAGAATTGAGAGTCAGTGATTTTATACACAAATCTGTCACGTTATCTAGGGATATTGTTCTTCTTGGTTGTTATGATGTTCAGACCGCAAAGGAAGAGTGCGACCTTATAAATTGGGTATTGTTAGTGGGGAAAATGTGTATCAGTAAACTGAAAAAAACGAAATCAATTACCCCCTTGGAAATCATATTTGAACAAGAGGCAAGACTTAGAAAAATGTTCTAAACACGCACGAGCGCAAATGCGCACATACACACGCGCGCGCGCACGCGCACCACTTACGCACACACGCGCGCTCACACACACGCACGCGCACACGCGCGGGCACTCACACACTCGCACACACGCGCTCGCACGCGCGCGCACACACACACACACACGCACACACTCATACACGCGCCCACACAGACGAACACAGATACAGCAATTTTTCTTTCGCATGTGTTTATTGACATTTCACCATAAATTAAAGCTCCGCCATGTTAACAAGGAAAAAAAAAAGGAAGGGAAAGAAAAGGGAAAGATAAGACAAGAATGGACTGGACAGAAAGAAAATATTTTTTAACAGAATCTCCCCCCCCCCCCCCCCCCCCCCCACCCCCACCCCCCACCCACCACCCACCTTTTTTTTTTTTTCTTTTTTTTTTCCCCCAACTCTTCGTTATTGCGCTTCTTGGCTTTCCTCCTGCCTTCCTTGCAGCCACATTTCGTTGCAAGGATAGCTTTCCTCCTGCCTTCCTTGCAGCCACATTTCGTTGCAAGGATAGCTCTCCTCCTGCCTTCCTTGCAGCCACATTTCGTTGCAAGGATAGCTTTCCTCCTGCCTTCCTTGCAGCCACATTTCGTTGCAAGGATAGCTCTCCTCCTGCCTTCCTTGCAGCCACATTTCGTTGCAAGGATAGCTTTCCTCCTGCCTTCCTTGCAGCCACATTTCGTTGCAAGGATAGCTCTCCTCCTGCCTTCCTTGCAACCACATTTCGTTGCAAGGATAGCTCTCCTCCTGCCTTCCTTGCAGCCACATTTCGTTGCAAGGATAGCTTTCCTCCTGCCTTCTTGCAGCCACATTTCGTTGCAAGGATAGCTCTCCTCCTGCCTTCCTTGCAACCACATTTCGTTGCAAGGATAGCTCTCCTCCTGCCTTCCTTGCAGCCACATTTCGTTGCAAGGATAGCTTTCCGGGGAAATTGCCGACAGGTGAAATGATGAAATAATACATGACGCTCCTTTCTCACCTTTTTTCCCCCGTTCACTTCTCGCGCTGTCTTTGAGTAATTTTCGATCTTTCGTCAAGGACAGCTCAGGGAGAGGTGCTCAACGTGCGGGAGGGTAGTAAGAGAAATCCAAACTTGAACACACACCGGCACACACACACGCACACACACGCACGCACACACACACACACACACACACACACACACACACACACACACACACACACACACTTTCTTTCTCTCTCTCTCTCTCTCTCTCTCTCTCTCTCTTTCTTTCTCACACACACACACACACACACACACACACACACATACACGCGCGCACACACACACATACGCACCCGCGCGATGTGCGCGCACGCACACTTTTTTTTGTTTTGTTTTTGCTTTTATTTCTATGAATACTTTATTACCTTATGTTGATTTAATTGTATCCATTTGTTAGAATGAAGTTATTACAGCAGAATGAAAGTGTCAGTACACCACATCAGTACATAAACAAACCCAGACATGTTGTATCAGTCTCCTACACACTAAAACTATCAAACAATTGTCCATTGGTAATGTACACACAGATTTTGCATGGTGAGCGTGAGCCGAGAGGGAAGGAAAAAGGAAGGAAAGAGAGAGAGAGAGGGGGGGAGAGAGAGAGAGAGAGAGGGGGGGAGGAGAGAGAGAGAGAGGGGGGGAGGGAGGGGGGGAGAGAGAGAGGGAGAGAGAGAGAGAGAGGAGAGAGAGAGATTTTTGTCTGTTTGTTTTCTATGTTACACTTTTATTATCAATTCAAGCTTGTGTACATATAATCTCAACATTTCACAAATGAACGAAATGAATGGATAATAAAAAATAAAAAAAATAAAATAAAAAAAATTAAAAAAAATAAATTAAAAAAAGAAGAAAGCAAGCTGAAGAAAAGGAAAAGCGCAAATTGTGCAACAATGCCTTCTGGCCTTCAAAAAAAAAAAAAAAAAAAAAAAAAAAAAAAAAAAAGTAGAAAGGAAACGGACACAATGAGAAGTAGAAAGAAAATGAACACAATGAAAAGCAGAAAGAAAATGAACACAATGAAAAGCAGAAAGAAAATGAACACAATGAAAAGTGGAAAGAAAACGAACACAGTGAAAAGTGGAAAGAACAGGACATAATCTAAACCGGAAAGAAAACGGATGCAATGTAAAGTGGAAAGAAACTGGGCACATGTAAAATGGAAAGAAATCAGATGCACTGTAAAATAGGATGGAAACTTGTAAAGAAGGTGGAAAACAATTCCTTCTGAAAAGCAAAGGAAACTTGTAAAGCATGAAGGAAATATGTTTAGTGGGAAGGAAACGCAGTGTGAAATAATCACATAAATGATAGTAATATAGTATTTATGATAATATTAATATAGCATTTATGATAATAATAATATGGCACTTATAAAGCGCCTTGCCAAAGGTTCTAGGCGCTGACAATCCACACTCTCATGTACGCAACGGGCTGCCTACCTGGATAGTGCCGACTGAAGAGCTGCCTGCCAGCGCTTCATTCAGTCGTTTTCTGTGTCGTCCATTCGATATCGTTCACTCAGTTTTCCTTGCTTCCTTCATTCTTTCCATTTCCCGCGCAGGGTGCATGCTATGTGTAGCGTTGTCATCCACACCAACAGCCAAACTGGCCTTCTCTTCCGGAAAGTTGGTGATGGGATTTTGCGTGTGTAAGTGGTATGGCAACAGACACTGTGTAAAGCAGGTTTGTGTATGTGTTTTGTTTGTGTGTGTGTGTGTGTGTGTGTGTGTGCACACAGGCGGTGGAGGACAAGTACAACAGCATGGTGCACATCAACCAGGAGCTGCAGGGGGAGATCCTGCGCCTCCAGGCCGACTACAACTGCCTCCAGCAGAAGCTGGCCTCCTCCCAGCTCCGCGCCTCCCTCCGACGCCAGCGCCACCACGACAGGGACGGGTCGCCCCAGGCGGGCGCCGGCTCCCCCGCCGAACCCTCCCCCACCACCCCCGACGCCAAGGCTTCCTCCCCGGCCGAGGGGAAGGATGCCACCGGGGCGGAAGAACAGCCGGGCGCGCCTCCCGGTCAGCACAGCCCCAGGCGCATGTCTCAGCTGAGCAAAGACAGCGGCAGGGGCAGCATGCTGACCTCTACCCACGCTGCCCCTGGTACTCTGGAATCGCTTCCTTCCGGGTCGGCCAAGTCTTCATCTGCCTCATCCAAGCCGGCAGCTCACTCTAAGGAAGGGGTTTCCCAGGAGAGGACGAGATGCGTCAAAAGCAAGGAGCGGCAGGGAGATGAAGGGTCGGAGCTGTCGGACAGTGCGCAGGGTCTGACGGACTCCCGCGCCATGCTGAACACGGACAGCGAGGACAATGGCTCCCAGTCGTCCAACAGTGTCTTCACTGTGGACAGTGGGGTCTACAGCAAAGTGGACCAGGCTCACTAGACGCTGGGATGAAAGGCGTGCAGTGGAACCTGACCTTTAACCTCCAGACTGTCAACAGTGGGGTCTACAGCAAAGTGGACCAGGCTCACAAGACTCTGTGGGGTAAAAGGCTTACAGGGGAACTTGACCTTTAACCTCCGGTTATACTGACCACCACCACCACCCCGCTTTTTCCCACCCCCTTACGAAAAAATCAGGTCATCCGTTGGAACAAGTGTTCATTGGGAGATAAATCTTGCATGATCTTCAACCCTTTCAAGTGTTTCAGGAATGGTCGTCGCACCCAAAGCCCCAGAGTTGATGGATGAAGCACAGTCCCCCAAATTTTGTTATCAAAAGTTGCGCGTGTTTGTGACAGTTTGTCTGTGAGAGGGATGATGAAATGTTTGCAGAAATAAAAGTTGAAATGATGATCTGCAAGTGTCAGCGAACTACAGGGAGATTCTTGTTCTTTGAAATCCTGGCATTCAAAGCTCGTGTTGAACACCAGTTGAAGCTCTGGGGGATAAAAATGCTTTCCGTTAATGAAAAGCCCCTCTGTGTGTTCGCCCCGTTCATTGATGTGTACCTCGACCCTGAATCATAACTTCACAAGACTGGGTGCTATAACGTAGTAGAATCGAGACAAAAAATGTTTTTCCCCCAACGCCCTCTCCACCCCCTGTCTCCCCACAAAAAGTGATGGAAGGGAGGGAATCTGAATGGAAGATGTTTTGTCCTGCTGGGGGTTGTCCTTTTTCGTTGTTTTACCTCCTGTGTGCAGAAGATGTTCACCATTGTGGTGGGGGTGAAAGAGAAAAAAGCCCACCTGAATCAGAAAATGGCTAAACACAAAGACAGCAGTTGTGAGTTGATGTTCTAAGTCAAGGCTGGTTTACTAGAGCTTAATGAAAGTGAAAGGGAGGGAATGAATTGTGGATAGATGTGGCATAACTGGGATCGAGAGAGGTCAGTCTTGATGTTCGCATGTTGCTGTTCAGACTGAGAGTTGAGTACAGTGTATGTGAGAATGAACATTGAACTTTTGAGAGAGAACAAAATGAGTTATCCATTGATACTGTGATCGACTGCTTATTGATGCTTACACCTTCTCCTCTCTCACACACACACACACACACACACATTTACACACACACACACTCACTCACACACATTCACACCTACAGGTGTGCATGCCCACAAATACACAATTTTTTTTTTTTTCCAGAGAACTTTACTTACGTGCAAAAGGTGCTTAGCTTGTATTTAAATTTAATGTTATTTATTTATTAGGGCTTACAAACGTTTTAGAATTGCAAAGTACAATGATTTTGAGCACAGTAAAACGGTGCTAAACTTCAATGTCTTCTTTACTTGTCCTTTTAAGAAAGGAATGAATGCAGACAGAAACAAATACAAGAGAAGTCATGTGCTAGATGCTACGCAAAGGAAAAAAAAAAGAACAACTGATAAAGGAGTACAGAGATCACACAGAAAAGTTGTTCAACTGCTTGTTTACATTGTCAGTAAGTTTATGTGCTCATCATGATGCTTTTGTGGCCGTTTTTTTGAAGAAAAAAAAGAAAGTTTTAACCTTGAGATGGTCCTCTGAACATGCGGCTGGTTTTTGTTTGATGGCTTTACCTCTGTGGTACGCCAATTGACAACAGTATATCCTACCATCAGTATTAAATGACCATTGTATTTGTGAGGATCTTGTCTAGGACTGGGTGGATGTGTGACTTCATGGATTGGATTTTGGAATAGTTCCCTGTGAAAGTGAGAATGCCGCTGCAGGTAGTATTGAAAGAATGTTTCAAAGATGACATTCGTTCGTTGTTGCATTTTTTTTTTTTTTTAATGTATTGTAAAAGTATCACACATTTGCCCACCCCTATGAAACACAACGTCGGCAGGGAAGTTGGAAGGGTGTCAACAACTTATTGTACCATTACCGGAAAAAAGAGGACCTAGTACGTTGTCCAGTAACTCGTTTTATTCCTTTTAGTGATGGCAGAACAACATAAACAAAGACTTAAAGTTGGTTTAATACTTCCCTGCTCAAAATAGCAGTAGATAATGGTGGGATGGGCTTTTTACGCAGTTAAGTTTCTCTTATCATAAAGTTCGACCTATTTTGGGGTGGATGTTATTCGGCTTATACATGACTCTTCACTGTACTTTCTTGTTTACTTGCTTAGTGGCCTGAGAGTGTATGTGCACATGCGGAATTCTATGTGTGTGTGTGTGTTTTGGGACTGAACAGAATGATTGTGCATAGCTTCATGTAGTTTCACTCTGTACAAGAGAATGATTGTGCCAATCATTGATGTGTGGATCCTTCCTACATTGATGTCAGCTTCTAATCTTATTAAACTTATTTTCAATTTCTCGTCAGTATTGCCTGGAAGTGAGTGTGGATCAGATGTAGACTGGATCAGTTGTTTTTGATATGTCAGAACATCAAACCTTCAGATCACTGAATCGGTTGTTTTTGATATGTCACAACATCAAACCTTCAAATCACTGGATCAGTTGTTTTTGATATGTCTGAACATCAAACCTTCAAATCACTGGATCAGTTGTTTTTGATATGTCTGAACATCAAGCCTTCAAATCACTGAATCAGTTGTTTTTGATATGTCAGAACATCAAACCTTCAAATCACTGGATCATTGTTTTTGATACGTCAGAACATCAAACCTTCAAATCACTGGATCAATTGCTTTTGATGTGTCACAACATCAACATTCAAATCACTGGATCAGTTGTTTTTTTATATGTCACAACATTAAACAACATTCAAATCACTGGATCAGTTGTTTTTGATATGTCAGAACATCAAACATTCAAATCACTGGATCAGTTGTTTTTGATATGTCAGAACATCAAACCTTGAGATCATCGGATCAGTTGTTTTTCATATGTTAGAACATCAAACCTTCAAATCACTGGGTCAGTTGTTTTTGATATGTCCGAACACCAAACCTTCAAGTCACTGGATCAGTTTTTTTATATGTCAGAACATCAAGCATTCAATTCACTGGATCAGTTGTTTTTGATATGTCCGAACATCAAACCTTCAAATTACTGGATCAGTTGTTTTTGATATGTCCGAACATCAAACCTTCAAATCACTGGATTGGTTGTTTTTGATATGTCCGAACATCAAACTTCAAATCACTGGATCGATTGTTTTTGATATGTCAGAACATCAAACCTTCAAATCACTGGATCAGTTGTTTTTGGTATGTCAAAACATCAAACCTTCCAATCACTGGATCAATTGTTTTTGGTATGTCAGAACATCAAACCTTCCAATCACAGCATCGGTTGTTTTTGATATGTCAGAACATCAAACCTTCCAATCACTGCATCGGTTGTTTTTGATATGTCAGAACATGAGACCTTCAAATCACTGGATCAATTGTTTTTGGTATGTCAAAACGTCAAACCTTCCAATCACTGCATCGGTTGTTTTTGATATGTCAGAACATCAAACCTTCCAATCACTGCATCGGTTGTTTTTGATATGTCAAAACATCAAACCTTTAAATCAGCGTAAATCTTTTGACTCCCTCCCTCCTGTTCTCTCATACACAGAGCTCCTCCTCCTTCACAAAGTTGCAATTTTCATTGAAATGAAAATCCATGAAAAAAAAATTCTGTAAAAAAAGTTACAGAGGAGAAAAACGAAGTGGCAGCTTGGAGTGCTCCGTGTGTGTGTGTGTGTGTGTGTGTGCGCGCGCACGTGTGTATGTGTGTGTGTGTGTGTGCGCAAGCATGTGACTGCAGACAACAATGACATCATCAAATCTCATGTATACTGAACATCATTAAAAACGCACCGCTTGCCAAAAGACCCAGACAACGTTGGTAGTACAGAATTATTTAATGAAAGTAAGCATATTTGATTACGCATCCATTTTTCAATTAAACAAAATGTCTGTTCTTGACAAGAATGGCCGAATTCATCTGAAATTAGCTGGTGACTTCACTAGGGTCCCTGTCAAAAAGTACACCACGACGAGCATGTCCGTCCGCGAGCTCTAATACCGAGTGTGTCTGCCATTTGCCCCGATGCACGCTTGCCAGCGCCTCATGGAGTAGACAAGGTTGTGCAAGAACGCCTGTGGCAGTCCATCCCACACCTCGGTCAGTGCGCGCCTCAAATGATCGAGAGTCTGTGGACGTCTTCCACGGGCCACAAGACGCCCCAGCTCATCCCAGACGTGTTCAATGGGAGCCATGTCAGGGGACAGAGATGCCCAGGGCAACACGGCAATGTTGTTCGCCTGGAGAAACGCAGCGGTGGCTCTTGCGGTGTGGGGTCGTGCATTATCATGCTGGAAGAACTGAAGCTCCGGGTGCTGGCCAAACAGTGGGACGACGTGGTTCTGCAGCACCTGCTGGTACGTGTTGGCATTCACATGGTTGTCAAAAAAGTACAGAGGTGTCCGGTAGTCATGACTGAATGCCCCCCAAACCATCAGACTGCCCCCTCCCCATCTATTGGCTTCAAACACGCAGCAGTTGGCATAGCGTTCCCCGACACGCCCCAGACTCTCATTCTCCCGTCAGCATGAGATAACGCGAATCGACTTTCGTCAGAGAACAGCACAGCTCTCCACTGACGTCGTGTCCATGGCAGATGCTGGTTGGCCCACTGCAGGCGTTGCTGACGGTGTCTTCGGGTGAGGACTGGGCCAACATGAGGGCGTCTTGCATTGAGCCCTGATTCTTGCAATCGACGTCGAACGGTTTGTCCTGACACTGGACCCTGTCGACCAACCACCTGGCGACATGTTTCTGCTGCTGTAAGGAATCGATTACGAAGATGAAGCTGTCGAATGTATCGATCTTGCGCTGGTGTGGTAACACGAGGTTGGCCCGTTCGGCGCCGATCAGTGGTGGAACCAGTCGCTGCCAAACGTTGTGATAGCCTTACAATTGTTGAGTGACTGCAGTTCAGTTGTCTGGCTGTCTCTCTCGATGACATGCCGACCATTAACATTCCAATGGCTCGCTCGTGTTCTTGCATAGACAGTCGCGGCATTGTTTTCGGACCACTTCGCCTGGTCGAATGACAACTGATACCGTTTTCCAGTCGGCATGACTTCAAACTCACCATTTGAGACAAAGAAACAGATGTGCTACGTTCAGTCTCGGCCCCAGTGGCAAGAAAGGTGTTTTGGGCGAGTTGCACGTGGCGTCACACGAACGTCGGCAAGCGCGGAAAAACCGAGGCAGTGTGAATCTGTGTCCCTTAAAAATTGTGTTAATATACCAAATCCAAATACACATTTTTTCCAAATGGGAAATCGGCAAATCAAAACGGTGCGTTTCTAATGTTGTTCAGTATAGCTAGCTAGTAAACTTCTTGGTTAGAACAGGCATTCACAATTTTGTCTTCCCTATTGAAGGCGAAACAATGTCTTGCTCCCATGTCATGTGTTGGCAACTCACTGCAAAAGTAAAAGAGAACAAAAGATGCACAAACAAATTATCTGGCCGTAGGTTTGACCAAACAGTAGATGATACACCATTCGATGTTGAGATTTGTGCTCCATTTAGAAAGCAAGTTTCAGGTGTGTTTTTTTTTCATTGAAGAGGGATAGCATGCCAGCTGAACCTCCGTAGAATTTCAGCGAATTTTTAGTTCCCATTGTGGGAACACTGAGCTGGTTTTAAGCTTTTAGAGCTGCAAAAAGGAACAGCAGACCCAAAGATGAAAAAGGCCAGTTAATTCCTCACTCCCAAGGTGCCAGGGCAACCCCAACGACTGCCCTCTCCTCTCTTTCAAAACCACCAGGGAAATAGTCCAGCTAGGTTTTTTTTTCCCACCCTGGAAGAAGTCGCACGAGAAATAATTAGCATGATGGCACACGCTGGATGACCCAGAGAAATGATCTCCAAGACCGGAACCACTTCACCATGAGGTTAACAAGCCACACCTTGGACCACTGCTGCCTTTAAAGCAGTCCCACTGTGTGTGACACACCACCCCCCCCCCCCCCCACCCCCCCCCCCCCCCCCCCCCCCCCCCCCCCCCCCCCCCCCCCCCACCCCCTCAACAAACGACTGTTCTTTCCACCATCAAGGGCCACCACTCAGACTCCCACCTCCTGATCACCTCGCCCCTGTCAGGATGACCGTTTTCACAGGCGTTGTCTTGGAACAACTTGGTCTTCAGAGCACAGGGTCATGGGACACTTATCTCCCCTTTCACTCTCTGTGCTGTGAAGTTAATTTCTTGCGAGCACAGTGTTTCATCGAATCATGATCTTGATTGGGGTATAGCTCTCTGTGTGTGAGAGCATTAAATCATTATTTCTTATGATGACAAATTATTCAAAATTGCACAAAGCAGGAAACATTGTCATATCAATAGTACAGTTTTTGGAGAAAAAAAAATTTATAGGCATAAGTTTATCATGCCAAAAAACAGATGGAATGATTGTTCTTAAAACACACTGCAAGATGAAAGGCGCAGATAGAATAATGCTGGAACAGTAGAAGAATGCAAACGAAACATCCTACTGATGTATTAGCCTTAAGCCCTCATGACCTACTTAAAGACAACTCCCCCCACCCCACCCTCCTTAGATGTTGTTTTCGTGGTTATTTGTTCATACACACAATGATGTAGGATTTATACTCCAATGCACATCATTTTGCAGCGCAGGAGTTTTAGAATTCAACTGTGAATACAGATATTGTATGGACATATTTCTGGTCTCATGTCGTTTCTTCTGCCAGAATAATGTAGTCCTTGATTTTCTTCTCAGCAATCAGTTATGTGTCCTTTTCATAATTTTGTTTGTCCCTGTCTGTCTGTGTGCAAGAGTGGAATCAGTGTTGACGATGTGAAGCCCTGGTAAGGCCCCCTGTGATTGGCTGGGCTATAAACAACATGAATGGTCTCCACTTGCATGCTGTCCCAGAGTCAATACTCTCGTCCCGCTCATACTGGCTCTCTCTGACATAGCCACACCCAGACCCCACCTTTCTCAGAGCCGCAGCACAGGCAATACACAGGGAGCAGTCGTGTCAGGTCTTCTTCTTCTGCGTACGCTGGCTGATACTCCTGCGTGACACCCCCTGTATAGGGAGTGGAGTTTTGTGTGTATGACTTTTTTATCCCGCCATTAAGGCAGCCATACTCCAACTTCGGGGAAGGTGTATGCTGTGTGTAACGTGTCATCTATACCAACAGCCAAACTGGCCTTCTCTTCCGAAAGTTGGTGATGGGATTTTACGTGTGTGCAAAATGTTATGCATGCGTTCACACACGGAACCTCGGTTAATAGTCTCATTCAAAGGACTGTAAGGGAAATGAGAGTCGGAACCAATGTTAACTCCCGAGGGAAAAATCCCCCTGTACCAAAACGGCCCAGCAGAGATTCGAACCCGCATCTGCAGTTTATGCGAAAGGAGACTGCACTGCTGCCGAGTCATGTCTGTGGTGTTACATGGTGCCTGTTCTGATTCATCATGCTATGCAGGATACCATCAACCTCTTCAGCCCGCCCCACCCCCTGCTGGCAATGATTGCTTTGTTGCACAGTCGGCATAGTGAGCATCCTCCTCTGAAGAACATCACACCGTCCGTTCAACATCTGCCCCCATGTTCTTGCCATGACTTTGACATGAATCCACCGTGAACTTGATCATGAAGAGGAAATGGAAAATGAGGTCAACGCAAGAACAGGGTTTGAACAAATTTTACATAAATGTTAGGGAACCGCCAAGAGAAACGAGTCGCAACACAAGTCTCATTCCGCTCATACTGGCTCTCTCTGACATAGCCACACCCAGACCCCACATATCTCGGAGCCACACCACAGGCAGTACACAGGGAGCAGTCGTGTCAGGTAATCGTCTTGTGACTCGTTTGTCCACGTTTCTCTTGGCGGTTCGCTAACATTTATTTCAGTTTGTTTAGATTTCCCCTGCAGTCGTCTCACTTTGCAAGTATGGTTTGAACAGTCGCAGATTTTTTTTTTTTTTTTTTTTTTTTTTTTTTTTTTTTTAAAGATGATGATCAGTGATGATGATCAGGGTGATGGTATGAAGTTCCATTCTGTATTGAGACTGCATGACACTAGTGCACTGTACGCTTCATTGCATAATAATAATTCTGTATTGAAACAGCATGACACAAGTGCGCTGTACGCTTCATTGCATAATGATGTCCTAGCATCATTCAGGCCTAAGAAGAAATGCAGACACCCACAGTGCTGGTCAGGAAAATAGAACAAAACTTCCAGAAATATCACTGATAAGTAGACGTAATTCAATAGTATGGTTCCAGTCTTCCCGTTTTAGAAGAGCCGGCTGTGGCTAAAAAAAATAATCCCACGAATACCTGCCTCTGATGAGAATTGAACCCAGAACCTCTCAGTACATAGCCCGCAATGTTAAGTGCTGCACAATGGCAGCCAGTGTAAGTATGAAACCCAACCACCAAACATTATGAAACCCAACCACCGAACATTATGAAACCCAACCACCGAACATTATGAAACCCAACCACCAAACATTATGAAACCCAACATTATGAAACCCAACCACCCAACATTATGAAACCCAACCACCCAACATTATGAAACCCAACCACCGAACATTATGAAACTTTCAGATTTGTGAATGATAAACATATAAGACACATACTGAAAGTTAATCGTACCCACCTCACACTCCCAGCTGTGGACCTGTCCAGTCAGAAGGTGATCCCATTGTGTGATCAGTGTTCAATGAAAAAAGCTGTCTTCGTCTGCCACTGTCGTAACCCTATCAGTGCTGGGAAGAAAAAAGAAGCCGAGATATTGTATATGTTATTTTAGACTTTCGAATTTTGCAACTTGTCTTTTCTTTAACAGTAATGGATGAGTAACTGTGACCAAACAGAAAAATAAAATACTGGTTTAGGAAAGGGGAGGTATTT
The DNA here is from genome assembly GCA_018398815.1 of Conus ventricosus. Classification (NCBI taxonomy): domain Eukaryota; kingdom Metazoa; phylum Mollusca; class Gastropoda; order Neogastropoda; family Conidae; genus Conus; species Conus ventricosus. The sequence goes on along the minus strand of CM031625.1, from coordinate 10,591,883 downwards.
CAGTCTAGTATTGTAAATGAAGAGAAAATATGATTTCCTGTGATTGTAATGATGTTAATTTTTTTTTAAAGCACTTTTTTGAGTTCTGAAAGATGCACGTTTTGAGCATTTTAATTAGAATAGCTTTACAGTCTTTATTGAAAGATGATAGAATTATTGACATAGAGATCCCTCATTGAAAGGAAAAGGTTATATATAGAGACACGGTGACACACAGACACAGTGACATACATATATGGTAACAGACACTTTTCAGAGCAATCTGTTGTAATCTGCTAATATTGTAACATTCTAATTATGATCTTTTTTCGTTCACATTATCAGACTTTAAAAAAAAAACAACCAAGGAAATGATTCCTTCCTCTATATGGTGAGTGTGTGTGTGTGTGTGTGTGTGTGTGTGTGTGTTACTAAAAGGACATCTGCAAAATCGCAGACCTCGGCAAAGGTCGAACAGATCCTAAGTGGATCCGCTCTCTGATCCGGAACTGATCCAAAATGTATTTAGCTCATCTGTGGGGCACACGCCACCTTTGCACTAAATTTGTTTCTAACCAGTTCAGTAGTTCTTGCATAATCTAACTGACTGACAAACAGACAGACAAATGAATCGAATGATGTGAGGGTAAAAATAACCTCCATGGCAAAAGTAATTAAATTGACATGGGTGAATACTTTATAGCAGGGAATCTGTGTGGTGTGTGTCAGTGTGTGTGTGTGTGTGTGTGTGTGTGTACACGCAGAGACTTTTTTTTTGTTTTCAACGCAATGACACTATAGATGTTAAAAAAAAAGAAAAAAAATAGACCTAAAAATTCAACCCTGAGCTGACCTCCATGGTTGCCTGGGCCATAGGGGCCAAAAAAATATGTCTTAAATTGCAGGGCCAAGACTGAAATTATACTGCCAAAGCAAAATCGTGTTTAGAAGAGAGAGAAAAAAAGTCCAACAGGGATGCAAAGTAAACTCCGATTCATTTTCAGAACGAAATCTGCCATTAGAAGAAAGAAACCTTAGGGGCAACTTGATAGTAGAAGGTCTTCTGAGAAGACCCCCCAGCCCCCCACCCCCTCAGACAAGTATTTCAGCCCTGGACATCTTAAACCTTAAGGAGACTCAACCACATCTAGGTCATGACTCTTATAGACTCTTCTGCTGCCAGAGTTGATTCCCCTGAGCACTATCAGGATTCGAACCAGCAACTTCTGGATAGGTGGGCGTCTCAGGGAGCTGCTTTTAGAGACGAGTGTGTTACCCACCATGGCACATGTTCTAAGCTGTCATGTTGAAAGACGAGATTTCCATCTTTTGGACAAATAAGATTGTTATCCTATTGATGAAGTAAGGTAATGCTGCTTACAGCCCAGCCGACCGCAAAGGGCCATATCAGGGCTGTCCTATATTGGCTGCAGCCCTTAAAGACAAGGTATTCATTCAGACCAAAGCCTGTATGTTTGGTGGCAGGTCTGGTCATTGGCAGTAGTCTTGGGTTTGGTTCCGGATGGGGGCATCTGGATTCTGGTTCTGTGCGGATAATGGTTTAGTTTTACGTCCTCATTGCTAAAGCTTTTAAGGACATGTTCTTTCACGGTAGTCTGTGTTCTGTGCGGACTGGAGTTCAGTTTATATAGCACTGGTCAGCCCACTGTGGGCATCGGTTTTCTTCGCCTCTTCCCCCCTAAACACAAAAGGCCCGTCTTGAGGGCCACCTGGCTGCCCTTTTCTGTGCCTCGTGAGGAAGCAGGTCACAAAGTCGCTGGAGCGCTGCTCAAGTCTCGGAAAAGTACTAACAAAAAAGTTTGTCAAAGGATGAGAGGGCAATTTTCCAGCCCAATCCCGCGAGGGGTACACACACAGACTCACGCGCACGCGCGCGCACACACACACACACACACACACACACTCTCTCTCTCTCTCTCACTCATACTGACAGTTACTGTCAACAGAAATATGTACTGTAATGTGTCATTTTCAACTCGGTTCACATGCCACCTTTTATTCACTTTGGACTGAAAAGACACGCGACGATCAAGTGATGAAACAATGGAATGTTCATGGATGAAAATCTCACGCAGCGAGCGATCATTTATTCATTTATTGGCTCCATCGCTCTAGCGGCAGTGGGCGTAGGATTGTTTGTGGGTGGGCTCGTTCCTCCTATTTCTCCGATTCCACTGAAGAGGCTTGCAAGGGGGATAAGGTAAGAAGACCCGTCACACTACTGAGAGTTGTCTACCGATAGGCTACCCCTAGTTCAGAGATGTTGAGTGGAATAAATCGCTGCGTGCGCAGCATCTTGTTGACATCCTGCAACTTCATTGTGTTGTGCGTCAACAGTCGGTGGAGGGCCAGGTGGGCGTTTGCAGACAGTAGGGCAGTGTTGGAGGTTACATCCGACTTGAGCTCCTCCAATCTTTAAAAAAAAAAATTTAAAAAAAGTGTGTGTGTGTGTGTGATGTTTCAACAAGTCCCATTCAATTTCTTTGGGACTACAAAGTTCAGTTCTCGATGAAACTGAAACTGAAGCAGATTGAAAATCTGAATGCACGAGTCCGTGTGTGCTAGTTGTACTAGAACTGCTTTATTTAAGCGTGCTGTACCAGCTTTATTTCTTCTTCTTCCGTAAAGTCTCCACAATCAACAGGCTGATTATTATGAGACTGTGCAACGGGGGATCTCATCATCATCATCATCCATTGAGTGTCCACAATCATCAAGTTGATGCTTAGAAGAAGAAAAACTATTCTGCTTCCTATTTCTTTAACACAAGATTACTCACATTCATACCACAAAGTGACACCCCCCACCCCTACCTTACCTACTCACTAGCCTACACACACACACACACAAAAGGTAAAAGCTAAGTGCAGAGCTGCCAGCAGGCTACCACGGGTATGCAGATCTGGGCAAATATCAACAACGTAGAAACGTGGCAACTAGCTCAATGATATCACATTCCAGCAAGCCCCATTCAACCTTACTTTGGGCCTACAAGTTCAATGTCAGTTCTCTTCCGACCCAAGGGCACGAAGTTGAAGTGACCCATCATGACCTTTACATATATGTCAGACTTTCTTTCGCACCACCCGTCCGGTACAAGAACTTCTTTTCATCGAAAATCAGTGTTAGGTGGTGCACAGAAAATGTTTTGAATGTTAAAAAATGCCAAGAGAACCTTTGAGACCAACTTAGATATTTAACCGAAACACTTTTTTTTTTCTTTTGGAATAGTATGGCATACTATATAGGGCCTTAAGTTTAAATAGGGGTGAATGATTGGCCAGGCTATATCAGTCACACTTTAGTTGAGATAAATGACAGGCTGGAGCAATGCTAGTCAGGATGTGGCCATGCAGAATGCATCAATGGCATGATTAGTCAGGTCATAAAATCCTGAAAAGTGTGTGTGTCTCACTGTGTGACTCTGTGTGTGTGTGTGTGTGAGAGAGAGAGAGAGAGAGAGAGAGAGAGAGAGAGAGACAGTGTGTGTGTGTGTGTAAGACGGTATGTATGTGTGTGTGTTTCTGTTTTTCTTGGTGGGGGAGGATGGGGGCAGTGCACTTTGAACATGCTGCCAGAGTAATTATTGCAATGATTGTGTGCTATGATGGAAAGGAAAAGATAAATGTTCTGTGCCCGTGGACTTGGACAGGAATCTGGAATGATCATCTTCTTAGTCTGATCTCATTCTGAAAGTCTGTGATGAAAGAATTCTGATCTGGTATGTTCCTTGAATCACATAGCTCTTGGGACATCATTTCTCTTGATTTGCTTGATTTTATGACAATGACTTTATTTGTTCCCTAAGTATTTTAACACATTTCAAAACAATTTTTATAAACCCTATATTGTTTAAGCATTCTGTTTGACGTTTTAAGCAGTATAGCACTTTGCTAACCAATCAGATGTTCATTTGAAATTTATTCATTTAAAGTCTGTCTTTGGAAATGTAAATAGTAAAATTCATACGTGATATCTAAAAATTCATTTTTGTAATATAAACCCACAGCATGTTTTGAAATAAGTGTCTTTGTCTTCGACAGGATGTCAGAGCCTTCCTTTGTCCTGCTGGTCGGAATGATCATGGTTCGATCTACTTTTGGCATCTGGAGCGTTTTTTCGCACGAAGTGGACGAGAGCCCAAAGAGTATGCAGATTATCCAGCAGGGAAATAGGCAAGCAGCTTATAGCGGTAAACCAGTCGTCGATCAGTTTCCTGATAATGGGGGTTGGAATCCATATAAAACCTACAGACTTCCACAGGATGGGACTGCTGAGGGTGTATACCAAGGTATAGTTCTAAACTGCCAGTTTCTTGTGTGTAATGCGGTGTTTTTGTTAATGTTCGTGACACACTTGTTTGTTCCTTGTTAGCTTGTGGCCAGCTGTTTACAATGTGAACACATCTTAAGCATGTCCAAAGAAAATTGCTCACTCTGGTGACTCAGATGTGAGTTTGGCAAGCAGGACTCCCAGCGCACCCTTTCTGAGTAATTCATGCTTTGGAGCTCAAATTCAGTCCTTTTGTTTGCAGTGCACATGTGAGATTCACCCTTGGAACACTGTATCATGTGTTGGATCACCTTTTAAAAGTGCAGCTGGGTGCTTAGTTTACTCAAACTGAAAAGATAAGATAATGTTGCTTATAGCCCAGCTGACCACTCAAACTGAAAAAAAGCTGCGAAGTTGGAAGCTTCTTTTATATATATATATATATATATATATATATATATAATAGATAGATAGATAGATAGATAGATAGATAGATAGATAGATAGATAGATAAATAGATAGATAGATACACACACACGCACACATGCACGCACATGCGCACGCACGCACGCGCGCACGCACGCACGCACGCACACACACACACACACACGCACACACACACACACACACACCAGAGTCGGGGGAATTTCTAAATCCAGGTGATGTGTGCAAGCCACCCAGTCAGCCAGATTAATGATGGGTTGTTTTTTTTATTGAGTCAGAGCACACTGCACAGTAAATTTAGCTAGGAATCCACTACTGTCACCACAGTGTTAGTGAGACAATGAGGATAGATGGAGGGGGGAGACAATGAGGATAGATGGAGGGGGAGACAATGAGGATAGATGGAGGGGGGAGGCAATGAGGATAGATGGAGGGGGGAGACAATGAGGATAGATGGAGGGGGAGACAATGAGGATAGATGGAGGGGGAGACAATGAGGATATATGGAGGGGGAGACAATGAGGATAGATGGAGGGGGGAGACAATGAGGATAGATGGAGGGGGGAGACAATGAGGATAGATGGAGAGGGAGACAATGAAGATAGATGGAGAGGGAGACAATGAGGATATATGGAGGGGGGAGACAATGAGGATAGATGGAGGGGGGAGACAATGAGGATATATGGAGGGGGAGACAATGAGGATAGATGGAGGGGGGGGACAATGAGGATAGATGGAGGGGGGAGACAATGAGGATAGATGGAGGGGGAGACAATGAGGATAGATGGAGGGGGAGACAATGAGGATAGATGGAGGGGGGAGACAATGAGGATATATGGAGGGGGGAGACAATGAGGATAGATGGAGAGGGAGACAATGAGGATAGATGGAGGGGGGAGGCAATGAGGATAGATGGAGGGGGAGACAATGAGGATAGATGGAGGGGGGGACAATGAGGATAGATGGAGGGGGGAGACAATGAGGATATATGGAGGGGGAGACAATGAGGATAGATGGAGGGGGAGACAATGAGGATAGATGGAGGGGGAGACAATGAGGATATATGGAGGGGGGAGACAGGATAGATGGAGGGGGGGACAATGAGGATAGATGGAGGGGGAGACAATGAGGATAGATGGAGGGGGGAGACAGGATAGATGGAGGGGGGGACAATGAGGATAGATGGAGGGGGAGACAATGAGGATAGATGGAGGGGGGAGACAGGATAGATGGAGGGGGGGACAATGAGGATAGATGGAGGGGGAGACAATGAGGATAGATGGAGGGGGGAGACAGGATAGATGGAGGGGGGAGGCAATGAGGATAGATGGAGGGGGAGACAATGAGGATAGATGGAGTGGGGAGAGAGGGAGGGAGTTTCAATGTTTCTGTAAACGTTTGGGGGAATATTATGGAGACGTGCAACATGGATGGATTCAGGTAGGGTTTGATGAAAGAGAAGAGGATGATTAGACCGTGGCTGAGGTCTGCCCTGTCTCTGGTGTGCATCGGATTCCCTCCTGTCTTTGTTTGTTGTTGTCACTGCGCTTTGCATCATCATGTCATTGACGGAGCTGAAACTGTGCACACACACAACAAACACGCATGCGCATACACACATGCACACGTGTGTACCCCCCACCTACAAAGGCACACACACATACACACATATGTGGTGTGCAGGAGCATGCTCACACAAGCCCACAAATGACGCACAAACATGCACATGTACTTCTGCACAGGCACACACACACACACAAGCAGGCATAGGCGCATGCGCGCACACACACACATACATGCATACGCATACACATGCATCATGCACATGCACAGGCGCTCACACACACACACACACACACACACACACACACACACACACACACACACACACACACACACATGCCTGTGCACACACACCCATACACATATGTGTACACTCGCCACACACAACGATAAGAATGGCACAACCAGTGTTAGACAGGTACTCGAGCTCTGACCAGCGCGTTGGGCTAACATTTAGGTCAGACATTTGCCAAGTCATTGCCATCTGCTTAGTTGTTACTGTGAGAGACCTTCTTAAACTCTCTCATCTCAGTCATTTAATTCATTTATCCATCAGCTTTCAAATCATGCGCAGTGTGGTCTCAAAACTCAGCGGATGTGGTGTGGCATATACATGGACTAGTCCGCACGCAGTGACGCCTCCTTGATGACACTGAACCTGTGCAGGGCATCCAGGTGGTGTGGGCAGCCCCAAGTCCAAGGAGAGGTCCTGTTACCTTGGGCGAGACGTGTCAGTCCGCTTTTTCCCCTGCAAGGCGGAGAACCTGGGACCTAGACTTCTGCCGCGGAACACCAGCGTGATCGAAACTCCAGAGTGAGTGCAAAGCCTTGGGTTCTGTGTTACTGGGTTGGTTTTTGCTCTTTGATTCCTTGCCAACATGGGCATCTTTGTGCTCTTGTCTGTTGCTTGTTTAATTGTTTGTCTTCCTTCTGTCAACAAGATCATGCAGAAAGTGCTGAAGAGATCCAAATGTAACTTGTTTGGAAGATTGAAGCCGGCCCACAGACGAACCCTTGAAATGGTGGTGCATATGCACGTGACAGAGCCAGTCCATGGTCGATTCTGCTAGAGGTTGCCGAAACTATTGATCTGATTTTAACCCATTCCTGGAGGAAAGATGGGGTATGGCCCAGGCATGAACAGGTTGGATTGTGGTGTGGATCTGTGCAGCAGATCCAGAGTAGAGAGTGGATCCAGAGTTGGTTTGACGGTGACGGAAGTCTGCACGCTCCCATGTGCCCTTGTAGTCTGTGTTTTTCTTTTTTCACTGTTTTGTGTTCATTAAGCTTTGTTTACTCTCATTACAGGGATGTACAGTGGGACAAATGTGTGTGTGAGTGTGTGTGTGTGTGTGTGTGTGTGTGTGTGTGGTGTGTATGTGTCTGTGTCTGTGTATGTGTGTGTGTCTGTGTCTGTGTCTGTGTGTGTGTGCGTAAACAGTTCTCCAGTTTCATGACTTTGTCTGGCATTCTGGAAAAAATTAATTAGGTGGTTTGGTCCGTGTTACCTCAGAAAGCCAACCTCAAGAGCTGCGGCATGAACGCACAGGCAGCTGGGAACACGCTGTTCTGGACAGACCTGGCTGGGGACAGCTGTACCATCAGGGCACTCCGACATTGGAGAGGACCAGAGCACATCTTTCCTGTACAGCTGTACCATCAGGGCACTCAGACATGTACCATCAGGGCACTCCGACATTGGAGAGGACCAGAGCACATCTTTCCTGTACAGCTGTACCATCAGGGCACTCCGACATTGGAGAGGACCAGAGCACATCTTTCCTGTACAGCTGTACCATCAGGGCACTCCGACATGTACCATCAGGGCACTCAGACATGTACCATCAGGGCACTCCGACATGTACCATCAGGGCACTCAGACATGTACCATCAGGGCACTCAGACATGTACCATCAGGGCACTCAGACATGTACCATCAGGGCACTCAGACATTGGAGATGACCAGAGCAATCTTTCCTGTACAGCTGTACCATCAGGGCACTCCGACATTGGAGAGGACCACAGCACATCTTTCCTGTGCAACATCTATGGCCAGTTAATGACCTCAGTGATAGTCGACCACTCTGGCAAAGAACCTGCTTGCCTACTGACTGTCCATTTGACAGTCGAGTCCATTACATAAAAAAAAAAAAGAAAAAAAAAGCCCAAACTGGGCAGTTGAAAGGTAACAGCAGATGTAATATGTTGAATTGATGATTCATCTGTAGTATTTCCGTTTACATAGTTCTACTCTTGCATGACAAGAGTTGAGCAGATTGTCTACCCCTCGCACTGTTCTGAAACCCAAAGCCCAGGCTTACGTCAAAGACCACTGGCAAGAGGAATGGAACTTGCAGAGGGATAACAAACAGTTAAAAATCTGTCCAAACCTGAAAGAGGCGGCTGTAAAGAAGAAACAGTCTTGTGCCGTTTGCGAACAGGCCACTCCTTTTACACCCATTCTTATAATAATAATAATAATAATGAATACTTATATAGCGCCTATTCTCGGCTAGAGACCAAGCTCTAAGCGCTTTACAATCAACACTCGTTTACACAACGGGCTGCCTACCTGGGTAGTGCCGACTGAAGAGCTGCCAGCTGGCGCTTCATTCAGTCGTTTCCCGTGTCATCCAGTCAGTATCGTTCAATATCGATCACTCATTTTCCTTACTTCCTTCATTCTTTCCATTTCTCACACAGGGTGCATGCCATGTGTAACGTGTCATCCAGTCAGTATCGTTCAATATCGATCACTCATTTTCCTTACTTCCTTCATTCTTTCCATTTCTCACACAGGGTGCATGCTATGTGTAACGTGTCATCCATACCAACAGCCAAACTGGCCTACTCTTCCGAAAGTTGGTGATGGGATTTTACGTATGTGCAAGATGTTATGTGTGCGTTCACACACGGAACCTCGGTTTATAGTCTCATTTGAAGGACTGTATGGGAAATGGAGTCAGAACCAATGTTAACTCTGAGGGAAAAATCCCCCTGTACCGAAACGCCCCGGCGGAGGTTCGAACCCACAACCCAGGATCACCAAGATTACGAGTCCGGCGCTCTACCAACTGAGCTATTCCGGCTCTCTTATCCTTTAGAAGATGAAGAAGCTCCATGTTGCATTCCATGTCATGTTCCACTCACAATGAAACATGTTCTTTTAGAGTGTTGGGACTTGCACGATGTGAGTCATAAACACTTTACGGCAGATTCCATGAAAACTTTGTTCAGAGATGTTCCACCTGATGTGATCGCTGGGTTTCTGAGAGAGATGAACATTTTTCATCTGGTCTAAGATTTTACAGAAGAAAGATTTTCAACAAAATGTCTGGTGTGTTTTCGAAGGTGTATTTGAAAAGGTTGTGCGAATAATTATTTGTTTGTTTTGTTTCATTTTTGTTTTTTTGTTAAATGAATTATGACTTTAGAGTTGACTTCAGTGCGGTGACAGCCCTGGTATGGCCCTTTGCGGTCAGCTGGGCTATAGGCAACATTCCCTTACCTTAACTTATGTATGCTGACATTCCCTGACAACGACTTTTAAGACCCCCCCCCCCCAAAAAAAGAAAAAAACCTGGTTGCAGGTTACCATCGAGCTCGAGACTGTTCCCGGAAATAGGCAATGGTCATGTGGCCACGGTAGTTCAGAGTAAGTCCGTCTTCATGAACGGCTTGTACAACGGTGCCAACGTCACCAGCCACCGTGCCCGCATTCCTTCCACCGCCGCCGTCATTGCCAAGATTGCCAGCCCCAGCCACAGTGTGACCACAGTGTTTCGCCTGGACGTAGGCAGAGGTGGGTTATTGTAGCTATCATTGCTGTTGCCGAAGTGTTCATGCTGTGAGATCCATAGTTTTGATAAGAAATGTGTTCGTCCACCAGTAACGTGAGCACGTGCGCACCCTTTCAGATACACATGGACTTACACACACATTCATACACACACACACACACACGCATGCACACACACATGAAAGCACGCATGAACCTTCTGAGATGTGTAGTTGTGAAAAGAGATGTCTTCATCTAGGAAAGCTGTGCCTCTCCCATCTGGAAGGATGTGCATGTTTCTTCTGGAATGATGTGCATGTTTCTTCTGGAATGATGTGCATTTTACTTCTGGAAGGATGTGCATCTCACTACTAGAAAGATGTCCATTTTACTTCTGGAAGGATATGCATCTCACAACTAGAAGGATGTGCATTTTGTGTCTGGATGGATGTACATTTTACTTCTGGAAGGATGTGCATTTTACTTCTGGAAGGATGTGCATTTTACTTCTGGAAGGAAGTGCATTTTACTTCTGTAAAGATGTGCATTTTACTTCTGGAAGGATGTTCATTTTACTTCTGGAAGAATGTGCATTTTACTTCTGGAAGGAAGTGCATTTTACTTCTGTAAAGATGTCCATCTCACTCCTAGAAGGATGTTCATTTTACTTCTGGAAGGATGTGCATTTTACTTCTGGAAGGAAGTGCATTTTACTTCTGTAAGGATGTGCATTTTACTTCTGGAATGATGTTCATTTTAGTTCTGGAAGGATGTGCATTTTACTTCTGGAAGGATGTGCATTTTACTTCTGGAAGGATGTCCATCTTGCTCCTAGAAGGATGTGCATTTTACTTCTGGAAGGAAGTGCATTTTACTTCTGCAAAGATGTTCATTTTACTTCTGGAATGATGCGCATTTTACTTCTGGAAAGATGCGCATTTTACTTCTGGAAGGATGCGCGTTTTACTTCTGGAAGGATGTGCATTTTACTTCTGGAAGGATGTGCATTTCATTTCTAGAAGGATGTGCATTTCATTTCTAGAAGGATGTGCATTTCATTTCTAGAAGGATGTGCATTTTACTTCTAGAAGGATGTGCATTTCATTTCTAGAAGGATGTGCATTTCATTTCTAGAAGGATGTGCATTTCATTTCTAGAAGGATGTGCATTTCATTTCTAGAAGGATGTGCATTTTACTTCTAGAAGGATGTGCATTTCATTTCTAGAAGGATGTGCATTTCATTTCTAGAAGGATGTGCATTTCATTTCTAGAAGGATGTGTGTGCATTTCATTTCTAGAAGGATGTGCATCGCACATCTGAAAGGGTGTGCCTCTTACTCCAGGTTGGATGTGCTCGTTTTGCTTCAGAAAGCTTGCTCATATCACTCCCACAGAATGTGTTGGTCTCTCCTGGTAGAATTTTCAGCTCGCTCTTTCTTTTTTTCTTGTTTTTTTAATGTACATCCCACTTCTGTAAGGTCGTTGTACCAGGGTGAGCCACCGGACCGTCCCTAATCCATTTGAGGGAGATCTCAAATGGAACAGAAGGACTGTGACTGGTAACATATGGATTTCTTATGGTCTGAAACCTTTTTTTTCTCCTTTTTTTTTTTTGGTACCGGCTTGCATTGTTCCATGCTGATCAGCGCTGTCAAGATCATCACTCTGCTCCTCTTTCCACACAGGGGTTTTCTCTGAGGTTTACCGTGGCTCTGGGTTCACCGTCGAAGTTCGCCGCTACGCTCACCGGGAACTGAGGTGTCTGCTGGTGACAGAGGTGGTGGTGGAGAGAGTGAACTCCACCCTCCCCATCGTCCTCTCCTTCTCCGTGGACATGGGCAACGATTCAGAGGACATTGACTTTGTCCTGGAAAAACAAGGGTGAGTTGGGGGGGGGGGGGGGGGGGGGGGGGGTGTCTGTATTGTTCCCATATTTCCAGTCACACTGTAAAAAAAAAAAAAAAAGAATTATGTTTATTTGCTGAAATGTGAAGATGTATCATGTGGGCAGGTTCTGTAAGGCATTATTTTCTAAACTAAAAGTAGTGATGTTGGGTTTGTTGGGTTTTATTGTTTGGGTTTTTTTTTAGTAGGAAAAAGATGGTAATTTGAGTCAATATAGATCTAGTTGCAAAGCGAGACGACTGCAGGCGGAACTGCGTTTTGTCTTGTGACTCGTTTGTCCACGTTCTTGGGCGGTTCGCTAACATTTATTTAAGATTTGTTGAGTCAATAGCCAGTTAAATTCAGATCTGTATTTCCTGGTCGGTGTGTCTTCTATCGATGGACTATGTCATCAAGCCTTTCAGAATACCATGATTATGTTGATGTGTGTGTGTGTGTATGTGTTTAAGTGTGTGTGTGTATGTGTATGTGTGTGTGTGTGTGTGTATGATCAACTGTATGTGTAACCATGCATATGAACTGGGTCACAAGGATAAAACATGAACATTGACTTTAAAAGAGAAATCCCCTTTTTTAGACTAACCACTGCTTGCCCTGCACCCTCCATCGACTTATCAGTTATTTGGGAAGGGTTGAGCATTAAGACGTCTGAAGTCAACAGATGCTGCAGAAGTGGCAGCCATTTGCAAAATGCTTGGATTCTAGTCTTGAGAAGTTATTTTTAAGTATTATTTTTCAGCTGATATCAAATGTTGCTATGTATGGCACTGATGGGTGATGGTCCATTCCTTAGAATTGTTGAATGTTCAGTGCCCCAGGCACTGCTGAATGGATAGTTGGCGTCAAGATTATGGATCGATATCAGATTTACAGAATGAAGGGAGTAGTTTGTTTGTGTGCTGCATTGTTTTAAAAAAGAAACAGGAATATCATTTTCAGTCTCTTAGCCTCCCAATTGATTACTCTCTTGAAACACACACACACACACACACACACACACACACACACACACACACTCACACACACACACACACACACACACACACACATGCCCATACACATACCTCCCAACTTCTGACTAACAGTCGCTGCTGCCTTTTTTGGGTTTTGTTTTTTAAGTGCAGTCTTGTGAGGCTAATGGAAATTTTTCTTGCATTGCATATAAGGTGATATTTGAACCATTGAGGAGGATGTTCTGAACAGAGATGTCATTGTTCTTCCATGCCATCAGAGGACTATCACATTGTGATAAGTTCTGGGGATTTTCATTTTTTGATGAACTGTCAGTCAGTCCGCTTCCCTGAAGAGATTTCGGTCTGCAGCAGCTGAATCTACCTGACGCTTTTAACTCTTTCTCCACTAAGGACACCACATCCGGTCCTTATGTTTACAACCTTTGTGTACTAAGGACCTCATATGCGGTCCAAAGCTTTTGAATTTTTCTCTGAAGTGGGCGGACCTTTTGTACGAAACTACAGGTTACAGATAGCTCCTGCATACTGATTAGAGTGCAGGCGTACTGGTACTTAGGCTTTGCAAGCTGAATGCTCGCGAGCAGACATTTTTCACACCACGTCTCTAGCTCAGTTTGGCTTGACGTTGCAACGTGGCGTCGTCTGCTACTCAGTCAAGTGTGGTGAAAGAAACACTACAAATCACCGTTACAATTTGACTGAAGCCCTTGAATTTTCGAAAACAGTTAAATAATTTCAGGGCATAAAACCAGTTAATGTAATTATTTTTTTTCATTAGGTGTGCACCACCCCTGTTTTTACATGACACACAAAATCTCATTTTCTTTGTCATACATACTGACTTACCAAATAAATAGAAAAATAACTTTGCTGTATTGTTTGTGATTTCTCTATCATTTATAAACATAACTTGAAAAAAATCACAAGTCTGTGATTCTTCTTTTTTTTTTTTTTTTTTTATAATAATTTTTGAAAAATATACATAGAAATGGTCAGTTTCTGGTGGAAAGTAAGGGGAGATAATAGCTAGTGTAGAATGAGCTCAGGTGACTGCAGAGGGTGTGGGCTCTTGTAGGTTGAGAAGGAATGAAAACAGCACAGTGACTTTTTTTTTTTAAATCTTGTGAGCGTGCAGGCTATGGACGGGCAAAACCAAAGAGGCAGAGTACCCGGCGAGGCAGGGCACGACCCCAGTGACCGTGGTCCATTCTCTGGTGCCCCCTGACCTCACCTACGGGCCCTCCATTCAAGGCAGCGTTGCGTTCTTGACCTCCGTCAGTCCCTTCAAAGCAGAGGCCCTGGAACATTTCAATGAAGGTCAGGGCGTCGGCTTTAGTTGATCGAGGGTTTGGATTAGTTTTGTAGGATTTTGAATGCAACTTGGGTGAGGGAGGGGGTGATGTGGATGGGGGATAGGGGAGGGGAGGACATCTGTTTGCTGTGTTATATCTTTCTTTCTGTTGTGGTCCCGGGGCTGTGTTTTATATGAGGCAAACCTTGTCAAATCTTGCAGTTGGCCTGTGTTCCGGAATATAATGCATTTTGAAATATGTGTACATCAGCATTGCAGTCAAGGAAAATGGGAGTCTGTGCGGTGAAATGAAACTCAGTCAAGCTTCTGGGTTGCTTGGTGTGTGTGTGTGTGTGTGTGTGTGTGTGTGTGTGTGTGTGTGTGTGTGTGTGCGCGGTGCGTGCGTGCTGTGTGTGTGTTTTCCTTTAATTTTACTAGCAATTTCAGATCCCTAGGAGATGATCGTTTGTGGCTCCTGATCATGAGCACGACAGTCTTCCTCACCTGTCCCCAGTCACCATAGCGCAGTCAGGTTGACAGGCAGCAGAGGCTTCACCACGGCAGCTTTGAGTTTGAGACAGCGACCCAAGACTTCTTGGGTGTGGTTTCTGGCCCTGAAATGTTGGCGGAGAGGCTGCGAGATTGGGCAGGTGCAGAACTCAAGGAGGTGATCATAGTGTGAAGCAGAACAGGTCTGGTGCTGACTGGTGTAGGTGTAAAGATTTTCAGGGCTCCCAAGTTTCTAAGAATTCTTGGATTTCCAAAAAAAAAAAAAAAAAAAAGAAAGATAAAAAGTTGCAGACCAGCAAAAGAAAAAAACCTCTTCCTCCACACCCTCGCAAGTTCATGGGGGAGGGAAAAAAGCTGCAGCAGAATCCCCATGGCGCTGGTCACGTTTTTCATGTACAGGGGCGCTGGTCACGTTTTTCATGTACAGGGGCGCTGGTCACGTTTTTCATGTACAGGGGCGCTGGTCACGTTTTTCATGTACAGGTGCACAACGTAGATGTTGTTAGGTCTCATATGAACTTATCAGTGAAGTTGTTGTTGTTGTTGTTGTCGTACCCTGGCTAAAAGACTCCAGGGATCATCCGAACAGCCGAAGCATTTGAACACTATGGCACAAATGCATCAGCTGGGGATGAGAACATGACGTGTGTGACCGTTTTTGATTACCCCGCCACATGGGCAGCCACACTCCGACATGGGGGATTTGGGAGACTGTGTTATGCTAGGAGCTTGTCACGACTGAAGACAATCCCCACATAACTATGCAGAGCATAACAACATTTTGATGTAGCCTTGGTGTTCTGGCCTATGTCAGTTGGTCTGACACAGCCTTAAGCCAAGGCGTGATCAGTGAAGTGATTCTCAAGCCAGGGAAGGGAGGGGAGGGGGGACAGATCAGAAAGCGTGAAGATGGGGAGGGGGGTGGTAAAGGTAAGGGTTCTAACGGAAAGAAAAACGGTGCTTGTGTGAAGGTTGAAAAGACAAGACAGTTCATGCAGGAGAACTTCAAATACTAATGGTGGGGAGGGATCACCTGAAACCTGCTCTTGGAGCTGCTTAGGCCTCAGTGGGGTCAAGGGGCAACAACCTAGTTAGGATGTTGGGGGAAAAAGGGGGGGGGGGGAGGGCAGGGGAGGGGACAAAAGACAATATTTGTATTCTGAAGGCGGGTTAACAAAAAGTGTTGCGGCTTGTCTCACTTGAATAAATTAACTGGCTCGAAATTGAACACAGGATTCAGTATAAGTCTGCGTGTGTCTTTGTTATAAGATTATCACAGGTGAAGTGCCTGACCTCTTTGAAATATATATTCCTACATGTCCCCTCCATTCTTCCTCTGATGACCGAATTTTTCTAATTCCCTTATGTAACCAAAAACAGCACAGTTCTAGAGCATTCTCATTTTCTGTGACGACACTCTGGAACTCACTACCTTTCTGTCTACATCATGCCCCTTCTTTCCAGACTTTCAAGTCTGCAGTTAAAACTTATCTGTTTAAAGGCCAGGTGCAGAACACCACCTGAAATATTACTGAAGTACTTGCACACATTGCTTGTATACGGATGAGCTGTTCACCTTGTTATATAGTGTATGTGTTTATGTATGTGACATTGTGTCCTAACGTGAGTGTGTGTGTGTGTGTGTGTGTATGTGTGTGTGTGTGCGTGCGTGTGCATGTGCGTGTGCACGTGTGTATGCATGCGCCTGACTCGTTAACACAAAAGTGTGTGTGTGTTATTGATTTGTGAAAACTTGTGAAGCGCCCTGTAGCCTACCTTGCTAGAATAGGTACTATAGAAGTTGACCTCATTATTGTTATTATTATTGTTACCATTATCATTTTGAAAAAAGACATGATGAAAATTCCATTCAGGCAAAGCACGATTCCGCAAGGGCACGCTGTTTGCATCTCACGTCGGCGCTTGCGAGGCACTGTGGCAGCAAGGTCGAATTGAGATGAAGGGAAACGATTCACTAGCCCTGGCCACCAACACCGCCATGTATTACCTCCTGACTGCTCTCCCTTTGAAGGCAGATGCTGATTGGCCGTTTGTGGGCATGGCGCCAGGAGGGCTGGGGCACGGCGAGGGTGGCCGCGTGAGTGAAGTGTTGCGTTTCATCATATTGTGTTTTAGTATATCACATTGTTTCATGTTGCATTGTATTGATTTGTGTTATTGCATTAAATTGCCTTGCGTAGCCTTGTATTGCATTTTTTTCTGTTTATTTACATTGTATTATGATAGCATTGCATCAGATTCAAAAATCGATAAATCCCCCGAAGTCGGAGTGTGGCTGCCCACGTGGCGGGGTAATCAAAAAACGGTCACACACGTTATGTTCTTATCCCCAGCTGATGCATTTGTACCATAGTGTTCAAGTACTTTGGCTGTTTGGATGATCCCTGGAATCTTTTAGCCAGGGTACGATAACAACAACAACAACAACAAATCGACAAAGGGCAGAAATTTTCAACTGGACCAAGCCGGTTTCTTGAATATCAGTCTTTTTTTTTCTTTTTTTTTGCCGGTGTGTAATTTCAGATGTTAATCATTGAAGCTTTATTACCAGATTCGAAATTCCGCAGCTTACACAGATTTCCAACTTGGGTGTCAGCTTTATGGATCTTAGCTTCTAAGTTGGTTGTTTGTGTGTACAAATACATATCTAAGGAAAAGCAGCTGTAGACTGCATCTGATAACTTTGTCATAAGTTATATGTCCAAAATGATCTGCTGTTCTGTGAAATCCATGCCAAAACTGCCACTACCACGGCTCGATGAAACTTGAGCGTCCATCAGTTGTAGAGACATCAAGTCCAGTTCATTGTTGCTTTCACCTAGTGTAACTTCATGTCGCTATGTCACAGAGTGGTTCCGACGATGAAGGTGGCTGAACGGTGTGACGTATATACAGACAGCCTGTATTTCCATTCCTTGTTTACGTTGTGGTTTGCCACCCTCTTAATTTATTGACTTTTAAAGATGGATTTTTTTTTCATCTAATCAATCACATTGCAGGTTATGTCTTATTGTTATGAACTTTAGTTTTAACTTGATGGGTCTGGCCCGCACACTCAGGCGCTTGAAAGCCTACAAATTATGGTCATAACTAAAAATCACCGTTGTCTTCGTCTACAGTATCAAGCCATCATCATCATCGCTGTTAGAAAGGTCTTTGGTTATTTCATTCCATGATTTTTCCACTGCATGGTGATTTTTTGTATTTTTTTTTTGGGGGGGGGGGGAGAAATGGGGGGGGGGGGGGGGGGGGTCACCAGTCCTGACCATAGTGCCTTACATGATGGAACACCATCTCAGTGGCAAAATCAGTGTGGGTAACCAGCTGTGAAGACCAACTTAGATGTGATCTGTAGTCTTGTTCAGTGCTCCTGTGGTGAGCACAGCTCAATACACTGACGGTCCAGTATTCACATCAGTCAGAAGCACATGCACAATAGGCAGACAACGTAACATGCGGATGATACAGGAGACTGACCTTAGCGTAGGTCAGCATTCACCCTGTCAGTGTGGGTTGCAGTGCTGAAGCATTGTGCTGTGTGGACGATGCAGAATTCAAACCACTCTTTTTTTCCGCCTGTGTTAGTTTCAGGTCAGTTTCAGTTTCGTCAAGGAGGCGTCACACCGTGTGCGGACCACTCCATATGTGCTACACCAATTCCGCTAAGGTTTGAGACCACGTTGTGCATCTGTCAGAATTGTCCACTCTCAGATTTTGACTGACAAGTTTTCCAGAGAAGAAATTTCAGTGTTTTCACATCTCTGACCAGATGTTATTAGAAGCAAAGACATTAACATGACATTAAAAAAAAACCCACAAATGTCAGGTTTGTATTTCCACACACCTGGTTAACAAATAGATCCAACCTTTATGCCTTTCTTATGGAGTTTTGATATGAGTTGACTATAGTCCTTTTCAGCTTCCTTATGCTTCAACCTCTGCACCGTCAGTCTCATATTTTCATTTTTTTATTTCATTGCACAGAGCTTACTCTAGAGCGCGGGATTTGTACAATCCCCCGAAAATCTGTTTCTTCCCGCAATTATCGAGTCTTAATGCAGGCAGACTCCCGCACAGTTGCAGGACTGCCCGCCCTGTTCACTGATCGTTGCGGGCGCTCGTTTGTCGTCTGCTTGAAAAACTGAAACTAGAACTGAGCGGGAGCGAACGATTTCTTGATATTTCATTGGCTGTTAGTGTAAATCAACCAATCGGCGGCATTCATCTCCTCCTTCTCGATCACTGACAAGAAGTTGCGAGAGTTTAGGATGCCATATTGGATATTTTCCAAAATGAAGCGTGCACCCACCCTATTTGACTTCGACCTTCGTGGAAGAAAAGTGAAAAAAAAAGATTCTGTGCCATGCGAGGGTGGAGAAGATCATGAAGAAACCGCGACTACATCCAAAAGCTCGGAGAAGCAGCCGGAAAAGAGTGCCAGTGCAAGGGAACACTAGTTTCAAGACGATTGGCTGAAGAAGGTGGCCCTGGGGGAGGGGGGGGGGGGAGGGGGGGAGCACCCCTCTTTTTCTGATATGAGGGGGGGACTGCCCCCCTTTTTGAAAAATCCTAGATTAAGCTCTGTTGCAGAATGTAGTACAAAAGTCAACATATTGCTGACAAAATAGTGCCCATTGAAAATATTTCAGATGTCTTCCAAGTCACAAAATGCCAAAGGAAGCAACTCTGGATGATATTTGTGGACCTGCAACATCTAAAGACTGAAAACTGTCAAAACAAATCTAGTTTCTGGCGAAAGATCAGATGATCAGTATATGTATCTGAAGCTAAATATATGCCGTTACTACCATTGTGAATTGCGTAGAAATAAAAACCAATTTACATATGGTAGAAAGGTCTTAGGTATGTACTAGAAATACAACCAATTTGCATCTGGTAGAAAGGTCTTAGGTATGTACTATTACATCTGTAGATGGATAAAGTAATTATATTGGTGGGAAAAGTAATTTCATTATGAATCATGAACAGACCCATGGGGTAGATTCAGTATTTTTCTGGTCTTGGGGAATGCCTAGGCTCTCTTGAGAGAGCGTCAGTCTAGTGGTAGTCACCCACTGTCGTTTGACGCTGACTGCAGGATTACATGGGCCACGTGTTTTGGGATCAAGACACGTGGATGTTCCCTCCCTTGATGCTGCTGCATGGAGACATTGGGCGAGTCATTGTGGGGTCAAGGCTGCGCACTTTGGATGCCGCCATGGCCTACGCCCAGAAGACCGGCCTGAAAGGGGCACGCTACCCCTGGGAGTCGGGGTTCACTGGTGAGTCTGCAGGCAGCCTGGGGTCTGACAGTGTAGATCCGAGGTCTGCACCAAACTGTGTGGTACGCAGGGCAGGGTGGTGTGGAGATTATTTTTGACTATGGGATGCTTTTGGCAAAAGCCTTCATTGTCCTGGATTGGAGAGAAGGTTTTCAGAACACAGGGTGTGGCTGCCAACAGTAGAAAGGATTAGGAAATAGCAGTACCTTTAACTCTTTCTCTCTCAGTGAAATATACTCTTGACTTGGCATTGAATTCTCATACCTTGAACTCTTTCTCTCTCGGTGGAACATACTCTTGACTTGGCATTGAATTCTCATACCTTGAACTCTTTCTCTCTCGGTGAAACATACTCTTGACTTGGCATTTAATTCTCAAAGTGTGTGTAGAAGATAATCCCACACTTCCATGCAGAACAACAGCCACAACAGAAAACTAACATCAGCAGCTGGTAAAGCTGCAGTCTATGACTTTATGTTGTTACCTCCGCTATGGCGGTTATCTTTTCGCCTGCGTCTGTGAAGTGGTTTGTTCGTTAGCAAGACTGTGAAAACCTAACTGACCAGTTTAAGCCAAACTCGGTGGAACGGTGGAGTAGGGCCCAAGAAGGAACCCATTATATTTGGCTAGGACTAGGGATCAAAGGTCGTAACCAAGTGTTTGTTTTTCCTTTTTCTTCAACATTGCAAAATAAGGCATCTCTTGACTGCTGTCATACATTTCTTTTTTTTTCTTTTTTTTTTTCTTTTCTTTCTTTTTTTTTTTTTTTAATGCCGATCGATGAGAATGAGGATGATTAAGATGATGCTACGGATTTCCATTTCGGTCAGAGACTACATGACAGGGCTGTACTCGACGCTTCCTTTCATAATATATCCCGGCGTCAACCAGGCCCAAGAGATACAGGCACCTGCAGTGTTGGTCAGGAAATTTGAGCAACACTCTCAGAAACGCATCCATTAAGTGGATGAAACTCGACTGTGTGGTCCCAGTCTTCCCAACTGAGTCCACAGCAAACTCAACTCTGGGTAGGAGCCGGTCTGGGCAGAAAAACCCACATGACTCTGATGGGATTCGAACCCATGACCTCCCAGCCAGGAGTCCACGACGCTGACCACTTCACCACGGCGGCTGG
This sequence comes from Conus ventricosus, assembly GCA_018398815.1. NCBI lineage: Eukaryota > Metazoa > Mollusca > Gastropoda > Neogastropoda > Conidae > Conus > Conus ventricosus. The sequence continues at coordinate 10,570,707 of CM031625.1, read as the reverse complement.
TCATACATTTCTTACAGAGTTGTCCAGCATCATGCTTTATGCGTGGCATGCCAGGATTTCATCAACTGTGCTATGCTGCTACACTTTGTGGGAAAATGCTACGCCCAAAACAAAAACAAAACCCCCTGTTCATGGACTCGGCAGCAGATCAAATGAAATCATGATAACATAAATCTGTAGATTGGCAGAATTTTTTTTTTTTTTAAATCAGAAAATGGTCTAGTTTGAAGGAAGAGGAAGGGGGCCAGATTAGCTCAGTTGGTAGAACGCCAGACTCGTAATCCAAGGGTTGCGGGTTCGAATCTCCACCGGGTCATTTCTGTACAGGGGGATTTTTCCCACGGAGTTAACATTAGTTCTGACTCCATTCCCATACAGTCCTTCAAATGAGACAATAAACCAAGGTTCTGTGTGTGAACGCACGCATAACATCTTGCACACTCGTAAAATCCCATCACCAACTTTCGGAAGAGGAGGCCAGTTTGGCCGTTGGTATGGATGACACGTTACATGTAGCATGCACCTTCCCCAAAGATGGAGTATGGCTGCCTTAATGGCAGGATAAAAAAATAGGGTCGTGCACACAAAACTCCTCTCCCTTTGTAGGGTAGATGGGATTAATACTTGCCTGTCCATATAGGGAGTGTCCGCAGGAGTATCAGCCTGCGTACGCAGAAGAAGAAGAAGAAGGAAGAGGGGAAAAAAAGCTGAAGAGAAACCATTGAAGATGATGGCGATTTTGACGCCTTACGGATTGCTTTCATTGTCCTCCATTTTGATTTTTTTGGTCGGTCAAGTCAAAACCACAGTGTAACTTGCAAGGTTTCCGCCATCCTGCCGTGTGTGAAGTGCAGTGCGTGTGAAGTGCAGTGTGTGTGAAGTGCAGTGCAGTTGAAAGTGCTGGTGACTCTCGCTCGTGATATTGCTTATGAGTGCTATGCATAGATCTGGAATGCTGAACAGAAAAATGCCAAAATGCTGGTGTGTCTGTTGTTGTGCGACAGTGTGTGTGGGATCATGTGTTGTGTGTGTGTGTGTGTGTGTGTGTGTGTGTGTGTGTGTGTGTGTGTGCGTGCGTGCGTGCGTGCGTGCGTGCGTGCATGTGTGCGTGTGTGTGTGTGTGTGGGCGCACGCGTGGGTGTGTGTCAACATGCACCCTTGTTTGTAGATGCATGGTACTTATTGCAATATTCATCTTCTTCTTGGTTTCATTTATGTTTTCGTGAACCTTTTATGTATTTGTTAAGCACTTAGGGTTTATGATGTAAGATCACGCGCCATAAATAATAATTATTATCATTATTAGTTTGTTTTTTTAATTATACTTTGTGTTTTGGAGGCCTCAACAGCTCAGTTCTCAAGGAGTGATCCACTGACCTAAAAAAAAAAAAAAAAAGAGAGAAAAACTTCAGGAGTATTAGACATCCTGGGGTCTGTGAGTTTGTAAGTAGTGTGTGTTGCCCTAATACTTCGCTGTGCAGGTCAGTGACTGATTTCCAAGGTTTTCTAATGGGGGAAAAAGAAACAGAAAGGTCGATCAAGATACTGTGTTACAGTGTTTTCTGTGTGAAGAAACTGCCATTTGAAATGGCCCTTACAAGGCTTTGAAGGTCCATGCAAGTTGGTGTTGAGAATGCGGTCATGTGGATGCGACCCGTGCCTGCTGTGGGGTTGTTGTGGAACCAGCGAGAGCGAGTCTTCCCTCTCCGTCTCCGCCAAAGGGAGACTACTTCTAAACCCATTCAGCAAGAGTCTCCTTGAACTGTCACTAACATGGCAGTCTTTGACCACAGGTGTACTTAATTTTACTGAAATAAGATAAAAAAAAGAATTCAAAAGACAACAGGAAATGTTTTAATTGTCAGGTATGACGGCTGAGTCATTAATTTAACAAAATTTGTGATTGATTTTGAATAGGTTTTCCTGTCAGTCCATCCTACGGCACACGGACGTACGAAATTCATGTGACGGGCGACGCTGCGTGGATGATGCGTCAGTACATCCAGCTGACTAATGACACCGGCTTTCTCACCCAGGCCGACGGCTACAGAGCTCTGGCAGAGATAGCCGACTTCTGGGTCTCCAGGAGCGTCTATAACAAGACAAAGAAACTCTATGAGATCAGAGGTATGATCTGTTCAGAAGGTATGCCGGCATAACCCCCCCCCCCCCCCCCCCCCACCCTCTTATTTTCACCAAAACTTCTAGGAACATCTTATAGTGAATGTTGTTTTATGTGCATGTTTTTTTTCTTTTTTTCTTTTTTCGTTTTTTTGCATTTTTATCGCTCTCATGTCCTGTTTTATGTGCATTTTTTTTTTTTTCCTTTTTTTTTCTCTCTCACGTCTGTTGTAGATTTTCTGTCTGATGTCGTTGTTCTAAGTCAAGAGTTACTTCATTAGTGATGTCTGTGTTCTGGTTCGCACAGCACAGTGAGCACTGGGGTCGTAGGTCACTCTGAGGTGCTCCTTCAGTGGTTTTGATCCAGGTACACATTCACTGTGCCTGAAGCTGACTGGTCTGCTGATTGGAACACCTGCTTTGGACATGACGTTGCTCAGGATGGAAATCCTGTTTTAACCCTCTTTTTCCTGACGCTCAGGGCATGAAACGCTCTCTAAATCTTATGGAAAGGGAAGCAACTTCGTAACAACGATAGGGTAGCATCACACAGTTTTAAAAAAATATATATATCTAAGCAATATTTCACTTCTTTCTTATTATTTCATGTGTGTTATTGAGATGTGTGTCTACACTTTAAAACAATTATTTCAGTATTGTGGAGATACATGACTTTAAAAAAAAAAAAAATTCAAACTCCCCTGAATCGCGAAGCAGATCATCATCTTCCTCACTCGAGACATCTGGAGTGCTAGCCTAGCTGACACATCGATGTTGACGAAGTCAATATCTAGGTCACTCTCATTACCCTTCACCTCATGCAAATCTGTGATGTTTAGCCTTCAAAAACCAAGTCTTTGTCGCTGTCCTCGTTCAATATTCGCCATACGTCCTCCGCCGCCATATTGAAATCTTGCTCGCTCACTAGAAGAATTTGTAATTCACAGAAACTTGCTCTTTGCCACCATAAAATGGAGTCAAACGGAAGTACAATGTGTCCTGAAAGCGAGGCTAAACCGGTCATGTGACTGCCATGTGATATAAACAAAATGGAAGCGCCCAGAGTGACCACGTGGAATCCGAACGCTCCCGTACGCTCGCCGATTTCGTACCGTGTTTTTTCTTGAACATTCCGGAACGTTCACCGCAAAAGAGGGTTGAATTAAGGAGCTGATCACAAAAGTCCCTGTAATCAAGGGAGTTAACGCATAGGGAATGCAACTAAGAGACAGTCATGCCTTACACTTAGCATTAGAGGTATCCGAGGCCTGTATACGCAACGCTGGAAAATGCCAGTTCTTTGGAGGATAAGATTTCTTCTTCTTTTTTTAAAAATCTCTTTTAATTTGTTTTAAAAGAAAACTTCTTATATAACAGTATTGGTGCTGACTAGTCAAAATTAACCTGCTCGCATCTGTGTTGTAATTCCGAGGAAGAAAGAATCACATGGTACGCTTAAACAAAGAACATCATCAACATGGGTTTTTTTTTTAGAAAAAAAAAAAAAAATTTGATGTCTCGGGCCTGTGTTTCAGACGTGATGGGCCCTGACGAGTACCACAATCGCGTGGACAACTCTGTGTACACCAACATGATCGCCGTGCAGAGTCTCCGCTCTGCGCAGTACGCTGCGGCGCTGGCCGGGCAGACGCCGAAACCGGAGTGGGAAACGGTGGCCTCCAGTATGTTCATCAACCTGGACCCCAAGTACACCTACCACCCTGAGTTTGACAACTACACAAGAGGTCAGTGGTTCAGGGGGTCAGAGGGCGTGTGATTGGCAGGGGGTGGGGGTGGAGTGCGGTTGGGGGAGGGGGTTGTGGGTAGGAGAGGGGCCGGTGGGGGGGGGGGGGGGGGGGGGGGGGGGGGGTTGGGTGGTTGACTTGGGTGTGTAGCATAGCTTTGTGATCACCTGGATTCACATGTGAAAAAAAATACCAACTCTGTTTCTGGTGTGTGTGTGTGTGAGAGAGAGAGAGAGTGAGTGTGTGTGTGAGTGTGTGTGTGTGGTGTGGTGTGTGTGTGTGTGTGTGTGTTGTTCTTGTTTTCGTTTGGGGTGGGGGTGGGGTGTTTGTACTGGTCTGCCTGTGTTCATGGTAAATATTGAAGTTGGCAGTTTGGGGGGCAATTATCGATGCTAACGTAATGCAGCTGGGCAAGATGATCAATTTTGAGATCTCTCCAGCTATCTACATGAAGACACCACTAACTAGTAAAGCCCAGAAGTCTTCAATATTACAACATTGACTGGGGCCGGAATGGCTCAGTTGGTAAAGCGCCGGACTCGTAATCTTGGGGTTGCGGGTTCGAATCTCCACTGGGCCGTTTCGGTACAGGGGGATTTTTCCCTCGGAGTTAACATTAGTTCTGACTCCATTTCCCCTTCGAATGAGACTATAAACTGAGGTTCCGTGTGTGAACGCACACGTAACATCTTGCACACATGTAAAATCCCATCACCAACTTTCGGAAGAGAAGGCCAGTTTGGCCGATGGTATGGATGACACGTTACACATAGCATGCACTTTCCCTGAAGATGGAGTATGGCTGCCTTAATGGCAGGATAAAAAACGGTCATACATACAAAACTCCACTCCCTTTGTCGGGTAGATGGGATTAATCCTTGTCTGTCTCTACAGGGAGTTCCACAGGCGTATCAGCCTGCGTACGCAAAATTTAAAAAAAAAAAAAGAACATTGATTTTACCGCTAACTAATAAAGTCCAGAACTCGTCACTATTAGAAAATTGACTTTTCTCAGAAAATATGACCAGATGTAATAATCACTAATTGCTCTGATAATTGATTTCATGATTGGTTAGTGGAATGTTGTTCAAATGTTGATATAGTGCAATGAATCATTAACTGCATTGTACCAAGATAAGGTCATTGGAATGCAGTGTCAACCGAACAGTAGAGCAGATATAAGCAGACACTGGATTGGCTATGGAAATGAAATAAAGTGCATTGTGTTTCAGGATCAGGTGATTCTTCCTCGCTCACTATCATTTTAAAAGGCTTTTCTCTGAATGTGTTCTTAGTTCTTCTTCTTCTTCTCTCTCTCTTCTCTCATTCTCTCTCTCTCTCTTTTCTCTCTCTCTCTCTCTCTTGCTTGCTCTCCCTCTTTCTCTCTCTTTCTTTATCTCTCTTTTTTTTTTTTTTTTTTTTTTTTTTTTTTTTTTTTTTTTTTTTTTTTTTTTTTTTTTTTTTTTACTCACATGTCTAACAAAGCCAGTGGATGTCACTTTCTCATTCAGGCTGTTCTAGTGTACATATATGTGTGTGTATGCGTGTGTCCATGAAAAACACAACAGGTTCAGTGCCAGCTTTGGTCCCATTAATCAGTGCAGGCATTAAAGAAAAAAAAACAAAAAAAAACCCAAACAGTTCTCATGATGAACATATCATCTTTGTACAGCTGGAGTAGGCCATCGTTATGCCAGTGTGGTTGATAGCACCCAGAACAACAAAAAACATGTGTGCTAGTATTCCTGAGAATGCAATGTGGATATATTGATTGTGGGGCAATGTGGATGTCTTGATGGTGCGTTCAAAACGCTCTCATACTCAGAATTTTCTTCTTTTTTTTTTCTCTTTTTTTCTTTTCTGCATACGCAGGCTGATACTCTTGCGGACACTCACTGTATAGACAGGCAAGGATTAATCCCATCTACCCAACAAAGGGAGTGGAGTTTTGTGTGTATGACCATTTTGTATCCTGCCATTAAGGCAGCCATACTCCAACTTCGGGGAAGGTGCATGCTATGTGTAACGTGTCATCCATACCAACGGCCAAACTGGCCTTCTCTTCCGAAAGTTGGTGATGGGATTTTACGTGTGCGCAAGATGTTATGCGTGCGTTCACACATGGAACCTCGGTTTATAGTCTCATTCGAAGGACTGTATGGGAAATGGAGTCAGAACCAATGTTAACTCCGAGGGAAAAATCCCCTGTACCGGAACAGCCCGGCGGAGATTCGAACCCGCAACCCCAGGATCACCAAGATTACAAGTTCGGCACTCTACCGCTGAGTTATTCTGGCCCCCCCACAGAATCTTCTTGATTGTGAATGTCGGATTTTTATGTTGAGGAAGATGGAAGTAAAAAAAAAGTACATGGAAGTCACAGATTACAAAGTCAGCAATGAAATTCAGATATCGCAGCATGCAATTTTTTTTTTTTTTTTTTAAGGAATAAGTGAAGAAGATTTTTTGTTGTGTGACTCTCAAGTATATATATGTGCATATTCTCCATCAGTGTATTTCTCTTCAATAACACAGACGTTTCACTCCAGGGGCTCTCTTGCCATGAGAGGGGCATGGTGGAACCGTTGGGGAGGGAGGCTTTCTGACACCAGATACTGGCTTCTGGAGTGAGCAGGTATTGTCATTAGCAGCAGGTGTCCTGAACACCCCAGCTAAACACTCCACAGGAGGAAATGGAAACAGCGAGACCCAAATTCCAACCAGGCTGACTGCTGCTACCACCAAAGCAGAGAAGATCAAGTGCTACCGTTCTGACTAAGGACTGGACATAACAGACCGAATGCACACATGTACAAAAAGTACAAGATCGGCGAGTCTGCGATGTGCTGATGCAGAGAGGCCTTAACGGACACCGAGCACATACTACAGGACTGTCACCTCCATGCTGCTGCCAGGCAGGACACATGGTCGGAGCCAGTGGCTCTGAGGGCCAAGCTCTAAGTGGACCTGACGGACCTTCAGAGGACAGCCAACTTTGTGCAGGCAACTGGCCTCACCATCTGAGTGTTCGAGAAGAAGAAGAAGGAAGAAGAAGACCCCCAGACTGGGTATCAGTGCACTGTCTCCTCCAGTGGGTAGCCTCGTGACAGCCTGATCCTGATTATTTCCTATGAACTGTTGATGCTGAGGCTGTGACAGGTATGAGGCTGGGTGTGACTGTGTATGGGAGAGTTGGAATGAGTGGCGTGAGATCATCCTGTCCACATGGTTTTGATTTTTTTAATTTATTTCCCCTCATGAACAGGCACAGTAGTCAAACAGGCGGACGTGGTTCTCCTGGGGTTCCCCTTCATGTGGCCCATGCCCAAAAACGTGTTCCAGAACGACCTCATCTACTACGCCACAGTAAGTGCCCGTCCCATCTCCATGGGGGAAGAGGGGGGGTAGTGGTGCGATGGGGAGAGTTGGATTGTTCCTCCTGGTCTTTCGGATTGTGTGGCTGCTGAACCTGTGCTGAAAGCTGTGTGTGTGATATTCAGCAAGGAGCCGGGTGATGTTGTTGTTGCTGCTGTTGTTTTTTGAACTGGCATTGATGTTGGTGTGGTGGTGTACGTGCGTGTGGACCGAGGGGTGGAGGAGAAAGGGGTGGAATCAAGCAGGTGAAAGGGATGGGGGGGGGGGGGGGGAGGGGTTGTGTGCATCAGTGTGGGTGTATTTGTATGTACAGAGGAGGGGGATGTGGATGTATCTGTGTGTACAGAGGAGGAGGGTGTGGGTGTATCTGTGTGTACAGAGGAGGGGGGTGTATCTGTGTGTACAGAGGGGGAGGGTGTGGGTGTATCTGTATGTACAGGGGAGGGGGAGGGTGTGTGCATCGGTGTGGGTGTATCTGTATGTACAGAGGAGGGGTGTGGGTGTATCTGTATGTACAGAGGAGGGGTGTGTGGCTGTATCTGTATGTACAGAGGAGGGGGATGTGGGTGTATCTGTATGTACAGAGGAGGGGGGGTGTGGGTGTATCTGTATGTACAGAGGAGGGGTGTGTGGGTGTATCTGTATGTACAGAGGAGGGGAAGGGTGTGGCTGTATCTGTATGTACAGAGGAGGGGAAGGGTGTGGGTGTATCTGTATGTACAGAGGAGGGGGATGTGGGTGTATCTGTATGTACAGAGGAGGGGGGGTGTGGGTGTATCTGTATGTACAGAGGAGGGGGGTGTGGGTGTATCTGTATGTACAGAGGAGGGGAAGGGTGTGGCTGTATCTGTATGTACAGAGGAGGGGAAGGGTGTGGGTGTATCTGTATGTACAGAGGAGGGGAAGGGTGTGGGTGTATCTGTATGTACAGAGGAGGGGGGTGTGGGTGTATCTGTGTGTACAGAGGAGGGGGGTGTGGGTGTATCTGTATGTACAGAGGAGGGGGGTGTGGCTGTGTGTATGTACAGAGGAGGAGGGTGTGGGTGTATCTGTATGTACAGAGGAGGGGGGTGTGGGTGTATCTGTATGTACAGAGGAGGAGGGTGTGGGTGTATCTGTATGTACAGAGGAGGGGTGTGTTGGGTGTATCTGTATGTACAGAGGAGGAGGGTGTGGGTGTATCTGTATGAACAGAGGAGGGAGAGGGTGACAGTTCATGTTCAGACGACAATCAGTTCATGATAATATGACAGTCCTTGTTCAGGTGACGATCCATGTTCAAGCAAAATTCATATTCAGGTGACGATCCATGTTCAAGCAAAAATTCATAGTCAGGTGACAGTCCATGTTCAGGTGACAATCGGTTCATGATATGATAACAGTCCTTGCTCAGGTGACGGTCCATGTTCAGGTGACAATCAACGTTAAGGTGACAGTCCGTGTTCAAATGACAATCAATTTGAAGTTAACAATCCATGTTCAGGTGACAGTCAGTGTTCAGGTGATGATAAGTTCATTTTAACATGACAATCCATGTTCAGGTGAGAGTTCATTTTCAGGTGACAATCAGTTCATTTTCAGGTGACAGTCGGTTCATTTTCAGGTGACACATCAGTTCATTTTCAGGTGACAATCTATGTTCAGGTGACAAACAGTCCAGGTTCAGATGACAGTCAACATCCAGGTAACAGAGCAATCTGACGACAACCAATCCATGTTCTGCCGACAATCTGTGTTCTGTTGACTGTCCATGTTTGGGTAACAAAAGTATGTCACCTGTTCAAACACTCCATGTTCAGGTAACTCCAGGAGGGCCAGCTATGACGTGGAGTATCTTTGCCATCGGTTGGCTGCGGCTGGGAGACAGAGGAAAAGCCGAGGAAGCCTTCCACAACAGCACACGGAACATTCAAGAGCCGTTCAAGGTCAGGAAGCATGCATCTGAAATGTTTCTAGAATTAAAACCACAACAGCACACGGAACATTCAAGAGCCGTTCAAGGTCAGCAAGCATGCATCTGAAATGTTTCTAGAATTAAAACCACAACAGCACACGGAACATTCAAGAGCCGTTCAAGGTCAGCAAGCATGCATCTGAAATGTTTCTAGAATTAAAACCACAACAGCACACGGAACATTCAAGAGCCGTTCAAGGTGAGGAAGCATGCATCTGAAATGTTTCTAGAATTAAAGACATTTTTCCCCACCAGATTTGAGAATAGACTAGATTAACCTTTTCGCGACGCACCATGCGATAGTATGCACCAACTCAGTGGACCCGTTCATGACGAGCCATTCCGTGGTAACAGCAATGCTGCCATACTCCCTGGACCATCCGCCACAACTGTAGAAAAATCCCCTGTTCTCCCGTCTACGGTCTAGGGGATGCAGCTGCCATAAATATTTAGAACAGGATTCTAGCCATTGGAAAAAGTAAGTTTTCATGCACCTTTGTGACCCCAGAGTAGTCCGAACAAAGAGATACTAACCAAACAAACGTAAACAAGATTGTGCTCTCCTACGTTTTAGTTATGTTGTTTCCATAACTGTAGCATTGCTATTTTACCGAAAGTTGTTTTAAGCGTATGCTCATTGCACAGTTCACGTTTTACCCTTTCCTTTTATATATAACAATAGGTTGTTACATTTATAGTAGGGGATATAAAATGAAATGAAAAAGTGCGAAAATCATCTGCAATGGTTGTAAGCATGAGCGGAGCACATGGTAGCAGAGAAGTGATGTTGCGCTGCCACGCCCGTCGTGAAAGAGTTAACATCATTCATCACCTGAGGTGATATAGTTGGTGGAGATGACCATGCTGGGAAAATGAAGGGAGGGGAGTTATCTTACATTACATATTACCACCAGAACAATAGCATATCAAGTCGTTCATTCCCATGCGTGGCTGTATCCTGGTTGAGGGGTTTCCACATTGAAAGACAAGTTTTAAGAAGCCGAGGGTCGGTCCTTAACAGGATTTGTGGTTAAAGACCTCCATAAAATTTACAGACTTCTAAAACCTGGTTCGACTAAATTTCCAAACACTGTACAGCAACAACTGCAGTTAAGTCACACTAAATACATCCATGCATATAGCCAAATTTACAGACTTTTAAAACCTGGTTCAACTAAATTTCCAAACACTGTACAGCAATGACTGTGAATAAGTCACACTAAATACATCCGTGCATATAGCCTTGCCTTTATTTCAGAGTAGGCCTATGTGATTTGACAGATGAAGGAATCCTTCGCTGATCGTGATGGTATTATTGGCAGGGTCTAATTTTCAAACCGTCTCCAAGTAGCAAACAAGTTTCAGCAGGCTGATTTTGAATCTATGCTGAATGGTTAATTCATTTGCAACGCCCACATTTTTGTTATTCTAACCAACCCAATCACTTTTTTTACAGACTTTTAGGCTTTAGAGAGAGTGCCTCAGTTTCTTACATCAAACTTTTCCAAACCTTTAACCGTCTTTAGTATGCACTTACCTGAGCTTAGTTACGCCGAAAACCCATCGGCAAGGTAAGTAACTCCGTAATTTGAACATGGTTACCCAATTTAAAAATTAATTTAAAAGAGAGGAAAGGAAATAGTGAAATGAAAATAATTTTAAAAATTCCTACAAATATATATGTTGCTATATCATAAGTTTGAAGAATATCATATGAGCCATTTACTCGGGAAAAGAAAAAAAATCTTCAGAACGTTCTTCCGAATCATACCTGGAACATCATCCCAGTCGAAATCTAGGTCACTCTAAGCTTCATTACCCAGCACTTTCACTAAGTCTTATGCCGTAAATCCTACAAATCACAGTATCTTCATCACTAAATCTCGTTATAGAACGGCAGAAATCAAGGTTAGCAATGGCGAAAAAACAGCATTTCGACCACAAAACTTTAAAAATTCGTAACTCGAGAACTACGACACGTATCGACTCGCGGTTTTTTGCAAACGGAAGTAAATGGCCACAGGAAGAAGGAAGTCACGTTCTCGCGAGACTTCCTTTTCTACGAGAAATATGGCGGCGCCCATTGTTGCCACGTGTTTTACCGGGCGCTGGCAGTTGCTCAGCGTTTTGGCCGTGTGATTTCCGGTTGGGCGCTAGCGGGTTCTCGCCTGTCAAGAGGGTTAATGACTGAATAAACTCTTATGGAGCACAGCCGTCGGCCATGGTACAGTGCTTAGCATCATGGGAAGTAGGGTGGCTGAGGTCAGACAGTAAGGATGTCAGGTCATCATGACGATAACGGTGGTGATGAAATTGTAAGCTATAGTTGTAGTAGTACTTTCATTTAACGTCTTTTCACAAAATTATGTGACATGAGACGAGAGAGAGAGATAGAGAGCGTGCGCTTACCTGCGTGCAAGCGTTTGTGCATGCATGTGTGCATGCGTGTGTGTGTTTGCAGGTGTGGGTGTGTATATACAGTCACAGAAAGACGGTCAATACCATTTTAAGTAAATACCTAAACGGACTATATATCAAACAAAAGGTAACTTTAAAAGCAAGATCAGAATCAGAAAAAAGCATCAGTTACAGACATGGTAGGCACGTCCTATGCTGCACACATTCAAACAAATAGGATGTCTTGATTTGTTTATTTCGCCACATATACATTTTGTTGAAGCATTAAATTTAATTCTAAGAGCATCTGGTTTTAGTCCAGAAAATGTTGAAACAAGAAGCAGTAGTGACAACATAAAGATGAACTTGTTCGCAGGTGTGGGCGGAAAATGCCGATGGCTCAGGGGCGTACAACTTTCACACAGGGATGGGCGGATACCTGCAGTCCTTGCTGTTCGGTTACCTGGGCGTGAACCTGTTTGATGACCACATTGACCTTGACCCCCAGCTCCCTCCCTCCCTGACAGCCATGGCAGCCAGGGGTGTGGACTATGTCGGAGGGTCGCTGGACGTCGAATACGATGCCCATCAGATGAACGTTACGCTGACCCAGGCAGCGAGAGTGCCACTGTGTCTGATTTTCAAGGGAAAGACACAGAAGGTGGACCTGAAAGTCGGGAACACAGTCACGCTGGATCGTCAGATGGCCATGATTCGCCCTCAGCCCCATGTGTAGGACACTGCCATCAGACTGCAGTTTTGATGTGTCTGTGAGTCTGTCCTTGTCACCTTTATCTTCACTATATATGGCCATGATTGACATGCGTCAAACACCGCCGGCAGATGCAGTATTGATGTGTCTGTGAGTCTGTCCTTGTCACCTTTATCTTCACTATATATGGCCACGATTCAGCCTTGGCCACTGCATCAGACACTGCCGGCAGTTCTGATATGTCTGTGAGTCTGTCCTTGTCACCTTTATCTTCACTATATATGGCCACGATTCAGCCTTGGCCACTGCATCAGACACTGCCGGCAGTTCTGATATGTCTGTGGATCTGTTCTCATCACCTTCATCATTGCCATACATCTTGATGTATTTTTCAGAGTGCCAGTTGACTTTTTTAAACTTTGGTGTTTTGTGGAAAAAAATCACAAAGATCATTTCAAATTTGTGTTTGTGGTCAGATTTAAAGCACTTTGCAAATGGCCACTTTCTCAACAGTTGTCTTCGGACGTAGTGAGGTATTACTCAGAAAATCCAAAATAACACACACAGAAATATTACAGGCTGAATGATAGTTAATGGAATGGCAGAACAGCAGTTGAAATGTTTACTGGGTTGCCTGTATTTTCAGATGCCATCTTGGTGTGTGTGTGTGTGTGATAGATAGGTGGAAAATCATGTATTCTTTAAGCATATACGGAGCAGACATTGAACATTAAAGAGGTTTTCTGTTATGTTGTGGTATATGCAGACATGTATATGTGTGTGCAAGTTAACCCCTAGAGTGCAAGAAAATCAAATGCTGTTGAAAAAAAAATCATGAACCAAAAAGCTATTATGAAATGGTTGTCCTTTGGGCAGCGGCCATGGAGGTGAGTGGAATGAAAGTTCTCATTGGCCCTTTCTGCAGTTCTGTGGTCCAGTTGCCTTCACATGACTCTCCAGAGAGCCATCAACAAACTTCTGGGTTTGATTGGTGCTTGTGCCATCAGGATTTTATCGTCTGTCAGTGTGGCATGAACTTATCTGCTTTCCATCCTTTGTTGCTGGTGTTCACCATTACAGTGAACCCTTCCAACACAGAGCCTCTGCATAACAACTCCCTCCCTTGAAAGACATGCATTGGAAGAATTTCTCTCTGTTGTTGCAGGATTTATCTACAGCTCACAAAGACTTCCTCTCTCTGAAGAGCCTAGGTGTCACGTTTTCCTGGGTGTTTGGGACCACTCCGTCGCTTCCTAGGAGAAAAACCGAGATACACGCCAAAGGCTAGGGAATAAAGGAAGAAAGGGAATCTTCCTTGGAAGACTAGTGTATTGCAACGTCATGACAAGAGAGGGATAGAAATGCCGTGTTGTTCATGCATTTAGTTGGACGGCTGCTTCATGAAAAATACAAATGTGGATTATTTACATGATTTTATTTACATGTAGGAGAGAGACTGATCAACATTGGGTTTGTGTGTGTGGTTTTTTTTTTGTTTTTTTTTACAGCAGCTAGAGGATGGTCAATCGAATTATTAAAATCAGATTTTTTTTTAATCAGATGACATGAAATGTTCTCATTGTACAGATTTCTCTTGTGAATCAAGAGGACAGCACCAAGCAATTAAACGAAGTGTACAGAGAGCTTTCCATAGTGCCATGTCCACACCTTCATGCTGTCCTGATTACAGTCCAAGCTGCTTTCGACAATCTGTAGATGCTTAGATCATGACAAGGCTTCAGAATGTCTTTGCATGACAGATCAGTGAGCAATATTGAAAGGAGGGGTGAAAAGTGGGAGCCAAAGGACCAGAATGGTTTCCCCATGGTGTGTCGGGGCTCCGCATCTCACCGATGGTCAGGGGGGTTGTTTCACTCTTTGCTTTCAATTTGTGAAAGGTATGTTCACCCTGGTTGAAAAATTCCCTGAACTGGACATTTTAAAGGGTGAAAACCATGTATCTTGCCCATACAGTGATCAGTGTGATGGTTAATGCTTTTATTTTCTTTAGTTTTTTTTTCTTTTTCCCCTACTTATTCCAAAGCACTGCATCGATGTATTGTTGTAGGCTTTGCTGCTTTCTTTGAACAAGTCAGTGTCCATGTTCAGTGAAGCAACAACAGCTACACTCCTTTTTCTATATATCATACTCGGACAAAAAAGAAATTGTCACTGAACCGTCCGTGTATGTATGGCAAGAATTATATCAGGAATTGGAGCGCAAGTATTGAAATACTCCCCAAAACTCTGCATGCATTTGCCATAATATAATATGCCATTGTAATTGCTGAATGTGCTTACTCTTGGGGTAATGTTGATTCTGCCTCTTCTACTAGTGTGCTGTCTATGGACATGTATGTGTCTGGCTGTTTTCTGTCTCTACTCTAAGAAGTCATGAATTGATTTGAAATGGGAAATATGATCAAAAGTCATCCGTTTGAACAACTGCTTGTAATGACTGAAAATCTTACGTAAATACATGCAAAGTCTTAGTTGCATATTGATCACTGCACGGGCAGGGTATATGGTCGACTTCTGTTCTTGCTTTTGTTTCTCTCTGCTTTTCTCTCTCAGCAGATGACTCAACATCTCTTCCAGTCTGGCTTTTTGTTTTTTAGCATAGTTCTCAGCCTTTTCTGAGGAGATGTTGACAAAATAATTTCTTGGTCAGAGTGGACAAAAGTGGATGAAATATGTACATACCACGTGTATGAAAAAGGCGAAAAGTTTTCTAGACAGCATCTTTTCGCCAATCAGATCTGACTGGATGCTGCATGTGAAAACCTAGCAGAACAGCTACCATGCTCTGAGTTCTGTATGGTTATAGCAATGGGGTGACTAGCTGGGTGGCCGACTCACGTCTAGCAGCATCAGAAACTCTCTGATGAAGGAAGCTTCCGACTTCGCTGCTCGCTTTTGCTTCGTTAACTTCCTGCACTTTTTAAAGGATGAGCAAACGGGCAATACCCAATCGTGAAAAATGAATCTCATGCGCACATTGGAAATGACAGGAGTGAAACCGAGGCCCAGTGCATAAAATGCTCATAACGTGGTCGTCATTTGGGAGCCGTCTTTGCCACGAGATTTGAAGGTTCCCCACCCCAACTGTTGTTATCCATATCTGCCGGTCTTTTGGACTTTTTCCCCCTTTTAACTTTTGTTGCCATCCAGGATTGTGTAACTTCATTAGAGATGCAGCTGCTTGACATATGGGCTGCTGTCCCTGGGGAAAGGGCATTGCGTGCCCGTCTTTCTGCACTAGCTTGTTAACAGTTCTGACAGAAATTTCACCTGTGTTGCTCTCCTTTTCCCGAGCAATGTTCAGCAACTGTTGATTGCAGGAGGGGGGTTCCAAAAAATGTGCACAGAATGCCTCTTTCGCTCATTATTTCTGTAGAATTTTGGTGCGAGTGTGTAAACCTGAATGCGATGATGTCAAGTGTATTGTGAAATGTGTAAAGGTTGTGAAAATGTCATGATGTGAAAATGAGAACGTCAACAATCTACCAGTTGTCACTGGATCGGCAGTTAAAGCCAAATCTGCACCATCTTCACTCGCACCATGGCATGCTTCTGTAAGCTCTGTTGTCATAAAATCGACAGAACCAGCCGTTTCTGTCATGTCTTGCTCCCATGTTCCATCAGAGTCTGTCAAAGTTAATATATGGGATTTTTTTCAAAATGGAAAATGGTAATGAACAGCTTTTTTGTATTTTGACTTTTTGTTTTTTCTTTTCTTTTTGGTTGGTTGGTGGTGGGGGTTTTTTTTAGTCGTCTTCAGGTTGATGTGCTTATTGTAGTTGCTTCCCTTTTTCCCCAACATACTAAACAAAGGCTGTATGGTGCAGTTTTTGTCTTGGGCGATAAATTGACACCCATGGTCACAGATGTGTTGAGAGATTTCCTGTGTTGGCCACAACTTTGTTATGATCCGCAATTGCCTTCGTGATATTTTGTTTTTTTAACGTCATTATTGTTATCCAAGATTGTATGACTTCCATCATCAGAACAGAGGTCACCATGTGGGCTGGTTCCCCGTGGAGGAGACATTGGCTAGTTGTGGTGCCACCCATTGGTGGACCCCCTGTCTTCCTCACCTGAATCAGGCCTTGGAGGAAGAGTTGTTCGTTGAAGCAAAACCCTCCCAGTAACCAGTACATTCTTCACATCATACTCGTGTTGTTTGATCACTCTGCCATGGAGATAATGTTTTCACCTGTGTCGACGAATTTGTCCGTCTGTCTTTGAGTGAGATTGCACTAAACCCTCTGAACCAGTGACTGGAAGTTGGACAATGGACTGGGACCCAAGGACACATTCATGACTTTGAGTGAGTGAGATTACACTAAACCCTCTGAACCAGTGACTGGAAGTTGGACAATGGACTGGGACCCAAGGACACATTCATGACTGAGTGAGATTACACTAAACCCTCTGAACCAGTGACTGGAAGTTGGACAATGGACTGGGACCCAAGGACACATTCATGACTTTGAGTGAGATTACACTAAACCCTCTGAACCAGTGACTGGAAGTTGGACAATGGACTGGGACCCAAGGACACATTCATGACTTTGAGTGAGATTACACTAAACCCTCTGAACCAGTGACTGGAAGTTGGACAATGGACTGGGACCCAAGGACACTGAACCAGTGACTGGAAGTTGGACAATGGACTGGGACCCAAGGACACTGAACCAGTGACTGGAAGTTGGACAATGGACTGGGACCCAAGGACACTGAACCAGTGACTGGAAGTTGGACAATGGACTGGGACCCAAGGACACATTCATGAAAGTTTGCTGCAGATCCAAGTTAAAGGGCAGATCTATCCAAGATCCGTTAAACCATGGTAGAGCTCTGCAGTCCCCTTAAAGTCCGTCCAGGTCATTTTATGGCAGGTTTAGATTCTGCTGTTGACATCTGGTCCAAACCAGGAAAGAAGCTTCTCAAAGCTAAGTGCGTTGACAAATCTCATTTTCCTTGTATTGTCGGCATAAGATTCACCCGTTTTCTTCCTTAACCTATCCAGTATTTTGTCAGTCAATGTCCTGTCACAAGCATGTGTCATGACTTAGAACATGCCTTTCACAAGGTTAACTGTAATTTGGATGATAATTGCGTTTGAAAATCTGACGAGCAAGTACGTACTTGTTCAAGTGTGAGATTTCAATGACTGGTTAACGTTGTTTGTGACAGTGGACAAACATGACAAGAGGGGAAATAACTGCCAAGACAAAAGGTGTTGATGTCTTGTGTTTGGAAAATAATGGCTGTTGTTTCATGGATGTGGGTTGGGCTGTTCCAAGGAGCCCAGAGTATGCATAGTTACTCTTTTGTTATTGTGGATCAGTAGGTGCCTTTTTTTTTATTCCATTGTTATAGACTTGTGATCAAATCGTTCAATCTATCATTAAACCCACAATTCCTTAAAATACTCCCTTTGTTACGTATTTTTCACAAGATGTTTGCAAAAGCAAATCGAGTGCCATAAAAAGATGTTTATGTTAAGATACCCATTTGTACTAATGTGTATATATAGCAAAGAGAGAGAGAGGGAGCGACACATTTTACTTTGAAACGTACCAGTTGCTTGCTTGAAAATTAAAACAAAATAACGACATTTACCAGTGTTTTGTGTGTGAATATGAAGACTCCCATCTCTTTCTCCTAATTGTTTGCCCCATCCTACTTCTAAGCGCTAGTAGCTGTGACATTCCGCGGCATAATTTCAAAATGCATCTGAAACGCCCGCACACATATACTCGGTCTCCATCAAAACCAGAACTTTCATGCTCCTATGCTCTCCACTCACACTTTTCTCTCATAATTCCACTCGAGCATAATACTGAAAACCACAAAGGACTTCTCACAGCAGAATATATTTCCACAACATTCGCACGCAACACATTCACCAGTGCAGGCAAACGCTACAACACTTTCCCGCTGGTTTCGTCCCAGTACTGGCTGTAGTCGTACACTCGGAAAGGTACGTTCTTCTCCAAGTAACCTGTAACAGCCGGTCAGTCACTCAACGCATGATGCCATGCGGCACATTCTAGACAAACATTCTGCTAAGGACAGGGTCTCCAGTCAGGTCACAGTTTGGGTTTACAGATTTGGTTTCTTTTTTTTTCTTTTGTTATTTTTTCCAGACTTGATGTTGTTCCATGTTTTAGCAAAAACTGATGTTGATAAAGGCATGCAAACCCAGCAAGCTGAAGTCGTATGTCAAAATTGTGTCCTGTTGCTGTTTTGATGCATTTAGTATCATCCTGTCAATGCATTTGGTATCATTTTGTCAATGCATTTGGTATCATTCTGTCAAAGTGTGATGATACTGACCCTACAAACCCCGTAGACTCTGACCCTACAAATCTTTCCATTGACACTGACCCTACAAACCACCCTGTAGACACCCACCCCACAAACCACCCTGTAGACACCCACCCTACAAACCACCCTGTAGGAACCCACCCCACAAACCACCCTGTAGACACCCACCCCCACAAACCACCCTGTAGACACCACCCCACAAACCACCCTGTAGACACCCACCCCCACAAACCACCCTGTAGACACCCACCCTACAAACCACCCTGTAGACACCCACCCTACAAACCACCCTGTAGACACCCACCCCACAAACCACTCTGTAGACACACACACTACAAACCACCCTGTAGACACACACCCTACAAACCACCCTGTAGACACCCACCCCACAAACCACCCTGTAGACACCCACCCTACAAACCACCCTGTAGACACCCACCCTACAAACCACCCTGTAGACACACACCCTACAAACCACCCTGTAGACATCCACCCTACAAACCACCCTGTAGACACCCACCCTACAAGACATCCACCCTAAAAACCACCCTGTAGACACCCACCCCCACAAACCACCCTGTAGACACCCACCCTACAAGACACCCACCCCACAAACCACCCTGTAGACACCCACCCCCACAAACCACCCTGTAGACACCCACCCCCACAAACCACCCTGTAGACACCCACCCCCACAAACCACCCTGTAGACACCCACCCCCACAAACACCCTGTAGACACCCACCCCACAAACCACCCTGTAGACACCCACCCCACAAACCACCCTGTAGACACCCACCCTACAAACCACCCTGTAGACACCCACCCCACAAACCACCCTGTAGACACCCACCCTACAAACCACCCTGTAGACACCCACCCTACAAACCACCCTGTAGACACCCACCCCCACAAACCACCCTGTAGACACCCACCCTACAAACCACCCTGTAGACACCCACCCCACAAACCACCCTGTAGACACCCACCCCACAAACCACCCTGTAGACACCCACCCTACAAACCACCCTGTAGACACCCACCCTACAAACCACCCTGTAGACACCCACCCCACAAACCACCCTGTAGACACCCACCCTACAAACCACCCTGTAGACACCCACCTCCACAATCCACCCTGTAGACACCCACCCTACAAACCACCCTGTAGACACCCACCCTACAAACCACCCTGTAGACACACACCCTACAAACCACCCTGTAGACACACACCCTACAAACCACCCTGTAGACACCCACCCACAAACCACCCTGTAGACACCCACCCCACAAACCACCCTGTAGACACCCACCCTGTAGACACCCACCCCCACAAACCACCCTGTAGACACCCACCCATCAAACCACCCTGTAGACACACCACCCTACAAACCACCCTGTAGACACCCACCCTACAAACCACCTGTAGACACCCACCCCACAAACCACCCTGTAGACACCCACCCTACAAACCACCCTGTAGACATCGACCCTACAAACAAACCACCCTGTAGACATCGACCCTACAAACAAACCACCCTGTAGACACTGACCCTCAAACAATTCAGCGGATGCCAGCTTTACAAACCACTGTGTAAATACCAACCCAAACTGTCTACACAGGGGAGTTATAATGCGAGAATAATGTCCTTGGGAGACAAAAGGAAAGAGACGGACAGAGCTGCCAACCTCTGAAGAGACTTGAGAGGAATGCTGTTGAAAACTGGGCGGAATTTCTGACAGTTGAGAGGAATACATGCACTGTCGCACCCAAAACTAAAACAATGACATAGCAGACACTTCACTTTCTTTCCTTTAGTCAAATGCTTCCATGGAATCGCTGTCTCTGCTGCCAACACATTGCTGCTCTTTCACCTTTTTGTAACGCACTGTCACCAAGTTTCATTTATAATGACTTGGCTTCATTTTTGCACTTCAGAACCATCAGTGCCATGTAGTGTCTTGACCGAAGGTCTGACGAAAATCTGTAACATTCTTCCTGACAAGGCTGAGCGCATTCACAGGCCGAACTGCTGACAGGGATCAGCAGCTCTCCCATCATGACAGCAGAAAGCAACCAGAATCTGCACTTGAGTTCTTTTCTGCCACTGGGTTAATCACTCTTAGCAGGTCATAATGACATGATGGCAGTGGAGGAAGCTGAACCGGAAGTAAGATTCCAAACAGCTCTGTGGCTATATGAACGGCAGATGTGAAAACTCTGCGAACAAACAAACTTTTTTTTTTTCCACAAGAAAAATTTTCTTTACGCCAAGCGGAATGACTTGCATTTGACCATGATAAATTCCGCTGAAAGCGGGACGGTCGGCAGCTCTGAGGGGAGGAATGTGGCAGGGGAAAGGAGAGGGCTGGGAGAGCAGGGGGCGGTGGGAAGGGAAGGGACAACACTGGTGAACAGGGGTTGGTTTGTTTCCCCTGGCGGAACTCACCACAGTCCTGAGCCTTCAAGACCTCCACCAGCAGCTTGCGGTGCTGCTTCTGACAGATCCCAGTCTTCTTCGTCATCAGGACCTCCCCCGTGTAAGGGGAGATGAACTGCTCCAGCAACTTCACGTTCTGCACACAGGCACACAAGACGTTCACTGTAGTCATACACTTCCTGGCTTGACCCGTTTTATACAGTTCACGTCATGCACACTTAGGAAGGAGGCATGTTATATGGAGAAAATTGGGAATCCCATGCGGAAAAAGAACAAAGGGTATGGTGAAGACCTGAGAATAAAAACCCGAAGGGCAACGCATTTATTCAGAGGAATTCACTTCACAAAGGTTTTGATAGCAAGATACCTGGGTTGAACTCTATTCTGACTGGCACTGCCTCTGTCGGACCTTGCTGCTGCCCTGAGCCTGCCTCTAAGAAACTCCAAGAAAACCAGTAGTTGTCAACAAACCTGTCTAGCAGCCCTAAACATAGTGCAATTAACAGCAATTATGGTGTACTTAATGTAAAATGGATGCTGAGCTTAGCCGTAGTATTTATAACTCGACTGCCCGATCTTGAGTCTGAGATGAGCACAGAACACCCCCGGCCCTACCGCAGTGCAGCCGAAGTAAAATCCAGCACTGACGCAGTTTCTACATCTATCTTCACCACTTTCACTACCACCATCACTTTCTTCAGGTGAAAAAGGCTCATCAGAATCCCTGTCAGCAAAATCTAGCAGACCAAGAACTTCTTCTCTTGACTTTGGGTGTTTTAAAAATCTTTTTTTTTTAAATATCACCCAAAACAAAAATCGCTGTTTTCAAACTTCATATTCCCAAATAGGGCTAGCCATAACAAGGAAAGCAACTCAATTGCCACCAAAAGTGCTATGATAAAAGCAAACACAAGTTTTGTACCTTAAACATCTGCTACGAGTATACCCATAGTCAATCCACGTGTGCTGCTGGCTGACAACGAGTATATGCACAGTCTGTCACGGATGTGTTAACCATGCAAATGTTGCAGTTCCAACCAAAAACTAACTTTTTCTAGTTAAAAATTTTTCATATGTGAGGTGTTCCAACACCAGCGTTTGCCTATGACAAATAAATTTATAAATCCCAGAACACCGATATATTCTACAATTAACACAGATGTACTCCAAGTTTTTTTCTCATTTCTGCATTGAAAAAAAAAACCCTTCTTTTGTCAGAACATGAAGAATCAGAGGCCATGATGGCAGAGTTGTTTCTGCTCTTTCGCCTGGTTCATTTCAACTGCTGCTGTGTTTTGTTCTGTGAGTGGTGGTTGGTTTTGAAGACGGTATTCATGGCTCCTTTAAGAGCATGCTCTTGGCTGCTGGCAGCTGTCAAACAAATGATGGTCTCGGCTACAATAAATGCTGGGCATACATCGTTCTTGCTGACTGAAAATCATCAGTGCTGCTGTTCATAAGAACCATCAGTCAAACAGTGACTCCATGCATTGTGGTAATCATTACCTACACACCGGCAGTGAAGTATTTAGCAGTCATGTGGACTACCATGATATACTGATCTGGTCACTGAAGAATAATCGACATATGCACAATATAAGCAGAGCTTCTGTAACTCCCAAACTGTCTTCAACACAACGGCATCATGCAGAAGATAAAATTTCCACGTTCCTCACCTCATCTTCACCTCCCACTCCCAACAAAAAATGGGGTCCTGAAAGTGGGTACATTTACACTCCTAGGAATCTGGAGAACAAAACCTTGCAAACATGAGAAGGAGATGCTAGGTTCAGAGCTCAACAGCATGTTATCAGCATCATGCCAAGAGCAATCAAAATTCAATAGCACCGAAACCACCAGACCTTTGGCAAACCCCATCAACAGGGATCAACTCATTTGACCGCATACGTGAAGGCTGTCTGGGCGTCACTTAACATCATTTCAGCCTGTGCCTGAACAGCATTCCAGTTCTTCAGCTCATGAATATGCAATGAACTGTCAGGGAAAAGCTGGCAGTATGCACAGAACCTTCTCATAGGCATGTTTAATTATGCCAAGTAATTCTAACGATTGCTGTGATTTCTTATGCCTGCATCAAAAACACGGAGTCCTGCAAAAAAAAAAATTCAATAATCTTTCGCATTTGTCAAAGCAACTAAAATCTAAAACAGCATCATTTTACATTACATTTTGCTAAGTTGATATACAACCATTTTGCAAATACCGTACAAAATTGTCAGCCTCTCAGTTTTTGAGATTCTACACTAAGTACTCAGTGTTGCCTACTTCAAAAAAAAAAGTTCCAGGCACTTTCAAAAAAAGTTACACGAACACAAATTAGCATACATTTGCAAAGAGACACAAGAAATCCTAAACATCTCATGGATCAAAAAACAAAATCTTCACTGCATCACACCTAATTTCTCTGCATGCATGAATACACCCACACCACACACACACACACAGGGATACACTGAATCTGGAGTGGCATAATCATTTTGTGACTTGTGTCGAAAATAGAGAAGGTAAACATTTTTTAAACATTTTTAAGTCTAAAAGATGACAGCCAGGGATTGGGCATGATCAGACTAAGAATGTAACTATTTGGAAACAGAGAATATATGCAGTATCAAAATAACTTAAATCGATTTTCTGCAGCTGAACACAAACTTGTGTTATTCAAAAGTTGCTTACTATCTGGACAGAATTTTAAAAACAAACAAACAAACAAAAATCAAACACAGAAAAATGACACCCACAGTCATACAACTGTCTACAGTCTGCAAATTATTGTTTTAAAAAGGGCAACTACTGAAAAAAAAAAAAAAGCTGCTTGTACTCATTACCTGTTAAATTTCACAGAACCAGACAGCACAGACCCACATTCTTCCATGGATGAGTGATACTGTCAAAACAGAACAGTTACCCACAAACATTGTTGCCAGTCCCGCCATGACAGGCCTCTGCTCACATAGTGTGTGTGACGACATCACAAAACTTCCATGTGAAGACATGGTCACATGCTAGAATATCATGCAGTGTTTCACTCTTCATGTTAACAGTGTGGCAATTTTCGGGATTTCGCTGAACCAGAAACTTTTCGAGTATTTGCATTCAAATAGGGCTGACCAAAAAAAAACCAACTGATGTTTTCCTTCTTTTCTATGCAGAACAAAAAAGTGACCTGATCTTTTCAGCAGTGTGTCATCAACTGTGGGGGACAGGTTCAGGGTGTGGACCAGACTTCACACACCTTGACTTATTTCAGTTTCTTTCTGCTGTGAGAAGAGGAGAGTGGAGGCCATCAGGAGAAAAAAAAAGAAGCTGGTACAGGCTGGTGGTTCATCACTCCGTCAGTCTCATGGACAAAACCAGGTGGCCAAAAACCTTGATACCCATCACTCCATCAACAGACGGGTTCACTACTTCTGTACATATCTTCAAATCCTTTGCACACCACACCAACCTCCTAACCCCAGTCTGACTCACCTTGTAGTCCACAACCAGGTACTCATCTCGGCAGACAGGACATGGACTACCTGTGGCGATTTCACCTTTTCGCTGCACAAAATATAAGTGGACACTCGTTTTCCATAGCTGACTGTCAGTCATATTCTTGAAGCAAGAATGAAAGACTAATGAAAATAAAAAGAACTGCTTGACTGCTTCCATGTATGTGGGTATGTTTGTATTGTGTGTTTGTGCGTGTGAGAGCATGTGTGCATTTGTGAGAGGCAGACCTGTGCACCCCCGTATTTCTCCGTATTTAGTGCGGATTTAAGCTGGGGATACGGAAATACTGATAGTGCGCTCAAAATACGGATTTACTCGCCACCGAAATACGGTATCGGCTGCTACGATCTCCGCCGCAAAAATTGACAGTTTGCACAGTCACCTTAGCAGTGAAACTAAGGGACATAATCAGGCGCGGAGAATGCAATTCCGTTGTCAGGTGAACGAAAGTTTTTTGCGAAGTCGTTGGTTTCGCCTGCCGTTAGATGATAATAATATCATATGAGCCGACTATACATTGAGGGCAAACGAAGTTATCTTGTGTACATTTACATTGGCAATGTCACTCGACTTTGTCATGAAATGCGCAACTGAGGCCTAGCTCCGTATCTCGTACCGCGTGCGTTCAAACATGGCGGATGACGAAGCGTCTGAGAAAGACACTAATCAAACTGATCAAAAGTGTGCAAATCCGTTTTCTGAAGCCCTCAGCAATGGCAAGTGGTGCACCTGAAGATGTGGACTTCAAGAGTACCTGCAACTTGAAGGCTGACAAAGACCTCATCATTGGAGAATCAGCAGAGGCCTTCATTGCTGATGCTGACAAGAATGCTCTCAGACCTCATCGAGTGAAGCAGTTCTATTGTGATGTCAAGAAATACTTCACTGCAGTGTGCAGCTACCTTGTGGAGAAGCTGCCAGTCAAAGATCCTCTTCTTCTACATGCAGAAGTTGTTGATGTTGCCAACCAGCAAAGTGCTCAGCGTTCTGACCTAGCATGGTTTGTGGATAGATTTCCTGCTCTGATACCTCCTGGCAGCAGTAGAGACACTGTGATGGAACAGTTTGCTTCTTATCAGTGCACAGACATATCGGGTTGTATTGCAGACAGGATAGATGAAACCTGGGCAGCTGTAAGCAAGCTGAAAGATGAAGAAGGTGAGGCCTACATGAAAGAGCTTTCCCTGGCCATGCTGGGTGTTCTGACAGTTCCCCACAGCAATGCACCCTGTGAAAGGATTTTCTCAACAGTGAGAAAAAAACAGAACTGATCAAAGAGCTTCACTGGGTGATGATACGCTTGAGGCACTGCTCGTTGTGAAGGCACAGCCTGGGCAGCTGTTTGAACATGAACACCCATCCAAGATGCTACACAAACTCAGGAGTGCTTACTATGAGGCAAATAAGTGACTTGCTGTGAACATAACAGACTTGTACCAAAACACATTTTTTTTACAAACTGTTAACTTCTGTTGATTATTTTCGGATGTGTCGGAAGATTCTGCATCGTGATCACCTTGTACTGGGACGATTTATGACAAAGGAGTGACTGTGGCAATTCACATGTGTTTCTTTTTCACTTTGTTTTATATGTGTCTTGGAAACATTCAGAATACTGAAAGCTCACCCAAAATACTGAAAATCATTTGCTTGGATACTGGGGTGTCTTGCTGGGGGTGCACAGGTCTGGAGAGGACACAAAAACATGAGCAGCATGTATGTGATCACAACCATGCATTTTTCTTTTTTTAATTAAGAGGTCCCCTGACGTCATCCGTCACGCACAAATTTCTTCTGAAACTTAGGGCAGCCAATATCGGTCTGCTGATGATTCTGGTTCCATTCAATTTGGAACCAGGATGAGCTCCACTTTCAAAGCTCTTTTAGTCCTGAATGTTCACGCTTCCCTCTTCTCTCCAATTCCCATAACCCCATGTTCAATGATGATTATGATTGAGAGGAAGGAAACTAAAGCCACCCATACAGAGATCATTCATGGATACAAATTCTGCTGGTAACAGAAATTTGGTCTTTTTTTCCCCTCATCAGTCCCTGGACCAGTCTGTCAGAAAAATGCACTGCACATGAATGTTTTTCATGGCTGCTATGATCAAGGCTTGACAGAGGTAATGAGAAAGAAAACGAAAATCACTGTAGTCTTCAATTAGAATCCATCCTACACAGACAATTCTCATGAGAAAACTGTTTGGAGAACTCATTACATGAGAACCTTCCTGAACCCCCATTCCCCTGCCCTCCTTTCTACTAAAAGCAACTGCATACTTTTATTCGATATTCAAAGGCCAGTCCAAACTACCACAATACAAAAATGTTATCAGAATGTGGATATGGGACTGCAAGAGAAAGACAGATCCATGACCAAGTGAACATACCTGCAGCTTATCACTAAGATACACATCTTTTATGATATGTTTTGCTTTACATGCATCAGCTCACAATCATGCAGGTGTTTACGTTGTCAATGACTTTTAGCCCCACAGGTCTGCTGGTCTAGCTCTGGCTTGTGGTGCGTAGATGGTGTGACGTCAGTCACTTCAAATATCTTCAGGCTGAGATTTTGGATTCAACATGTACCCTGAGTAATATTAGCACACACAGAGAGAGAGGGAGGGAGGGGAGGGAGGGAGAGAGAGAGAGAGAGAGAAAGAGAAAGGAGACGGCGAGGAGGCAGGGAGACAGAGAAGAAAGGGAACAAAGAGGTGCAGGTCACCACTACTCACTATACATGTCTTCCTGGTTTCTGGAGCAAACTGTCCTTTGAAATTGCGTCTGTAGTAAAACCACACAGGCTTGTCTCCATAGGCCTCCGAATAAGCTGCACATCACATTCAGGCAAGGTACACTCCAAGTTTCTGAACACTTGCAACTTTTTTTCTTTTTGTGTTATTTTTCTTTTTTCTAATTTTCTGTTTGTTTTGCGGTTTCATCTTTACACATGCCACCTCAGTGGCACTGCGATGCACTATGCCGCTCAATCTGGCTCCCTAGCCACAGTCACATCCTGGCTTGTCACACCACAGCCCCCAGCACCAGCAATCCACATGGAGCAGTCAATGTTAATCATCATGAGGCAACCCACCAGAGGAGACACTACACAGCCGAGTCACTTCGGTGGTGTTCTGTGATGCCTGTTCCGATCTAACTTAAATTATTCAAGACACCATCTACTAAGTTCCCTTTGGACAACAGTAATTGCTTAGTTGCAGAGCAAGCTTGAACGAGCGCCAGCCTCCGAAGGGTGACACCACCACGTCCATCCAACAACACCCCCCATGAATTTGCCAGTTCCAGTCATCTTGCATGAAGTTGCAGAAACCTCACCAAGGGCACAGACATAGAGAGGAAATGAAACCAAGGCTGCCCTGACTGCAGGATAGGAAGGGCCACAGAACTGAGACTTTTTTTTTTAACATGCTGAACGATGTGGTGGAGGAGGATGAAAATAATGCTATGGGTTTCCATTCTGGCCTGAGACTGCATGCCAGGGCTCTAATCTATACCTCATTTTCTGATATATCCTGGCATATCTTAAGAGATACAGATACCTGCAAAGTTGGTCAAGAAGCATAAGCAACACTCTCAGAGGCGCATCTAGTAAGTCGACAAAACTCCACTGAGCGGTCCTAGTCTTCCTCATTGACCCCTCAGCAAACTCAACGTTGGGTAGAAGACGGTTGGGGCATAAATATCTCCCAAAGTAATGACTCGGATGGCAACAGAACCCTCAACCTGCCAGCCAGGAGTCTGCGATACAACTTACAAGCCACTTTCCTCACAGCGGCTGGTGAATGGCACCTCTCACCTGGTTCTGTGGCTCGTGACAAAGACTGAGGACGGCTTGAATTCAACGGACGACAAAGGTCACCGCAAGGCCATGCAAGGCCAGCTCTACTAGTCATTCACCATTTCCTATTCGCATCTACGACACATCTACCACTTGTACTTTCCAGACGATGATGACACACCCTGTCTTTCAGTTTCACTGAAAATCATTCCATTTCCTATCTGACCGGAAATTCTCTCACTGAAAATGAAATATGCTACCATGAACATAACAATTAACATGACACTGAGGTGATGATTCAGGCATCTTGCATTTCAATTTAAACAAAACAATGACATCTAAAATAGAGAAAAAAAAAGATAACATAATGCCAACATACTCTGAAACTACTCACCTAAAATAGAGAAAAAAAAAACAGATAACATAATACCAACATACTCTGAACCTACTCACCTAAAATCAAGAAAAAACAGATAACAGAATACCAACATACTTTGAACTTACTCACCCAAAATTAAGAAAAAAAACATAACACCAACACACTTTGAACTTCCTGAAAATGTTGACAGCCTGTGGCAATATGCAGGAGGAGGAAACATGATGATGAAAGTGAAAAGTTAAAAGAAAAAGTCTGTACAAAGCTGAAGAAAAGTGGGACAGCAGAAGGCCTTCAGAGAAGAAGCCCCCTTCATTTAAGCATGTTCACAGTTAGCTTCGTTCTAAAGTCCTTATGCAATGAAAAGGGACAGACTACACTCAGGTCATCACTCATTACTGCCTGTCTGCCGTCACCTCCCCCTCCCCCTCCCATCCGATGCTTCCAACATTCCAACCTGTGCCTCTTGGAAGCATCAGGCACTTCCAAGTCCTAGTCAACCTATGACCCATGTCTTGCCCAGACAGCTGTCCAACACCTGTTCAAAGTTGGGAAATTTAAGCCTTAAAAAGCTAACTTTTGTTCTTCCTCTGTCAGATCATGGTGGAACTCTTTTTCAGCTGCTCCTGCTACTATCTGCACAGCTCCCCCCCCCCCCCCCCCCTCTCTCTCTCTCTCTCTTTGCCCAAACCTCTATGGTGAGGACTTGGGGCTTGGAAGCCAGATTTCCTCAGGCTGCTGACCAGACTGACATACCTCAAAGTCTTTTAGATGTGTGCTTCCTCCATTCTGCTTTTTATGAGTTCAACCAGAATCGCTTGTTTTGGGTGACATTGAGTGCAGCACCATATCAATCTGATCTCAGACCATTTTTGCCTGTGATTTATATTCTGCCCCTTCTGGGTGGTCTGCTCTGCACTCATCCACTTCATCCTGAGAATCCTACTTCCATGCTCTTGATTTCACAGCTGTCCCAGGCCAAGGAATCGCTGCTTCCAGCTGTTTAGAACATTGTTACCGGTGCATCTGCAAGCATGGCATCTTCTCTGGCAGCACTAATTATGTGTGATCATTTTTCAAAACTTGATTCAGCCTGTGTTAGCACTGCCTTGCATGTTCCACTTATTATTGGACCCGATGGAGCAAAAGCTCAGGTTAATCTGGTATAGACTCCTAATTCATCAGGTTTGTATTCAAGGGCAGGAGGTCATATACAGGTATCACGACAACGCAGATGATAGGGGAAAAATATTCATTTTCAAGTCTAAATTTAACTGTGTTTCGCAAATTAAATTATTGAATTAATTAGTGAATAAAATTTTGCTTTGCTTTTTAATGTAAAAAGATAACTCAAGAACTCACACAATGACAGTGACTCTCAAGAAGAGTTTAACGATGAAACTGATTACTAAGCCAGTCAGGAGCCACCACAAAGAAAAAAAAAAAAATCTGGGTGTAGTTGTTTTTTTTTCTAGCTGGAGGAACTTGGTTAACTTAAAGAGTTCTTTGTGGATGCCTAACCAGCTCTTCAAAGAGTTAGAGGAGACCACACACAAAAAAAGAAAACATTTCTTTTGTCTAACTAGCAGCTTGCATATAAACATGCTTCAAATTAAACCAACCTTTGCTTTCCATGTAACGGATGCTGGTGTCTGGATCTACCACCAAGCGTTTCGTTTCAGACAGCTTTTCTTCACCTTCCCCTTCATCTGCAGCAGTACACTGTCTGTGAACTGCAGTGCTGCTGAATCCTCTGAGTGCTAGCGGATTCCGGCACTGTAGAAGAAACACATTCAGACTACATAAATCTTAAAGTGGTTAAACCAATGACCGGCCACTTGTCAGAATCACCATTTGAAAGTTCGAATTCAACACCATAAGAAATCATGACATTGGGTGACAGAGAGAGAGAGTGATAATGTTGCATACAGCCCAGCTGACTGCAAAGGGCCATGTCAGGGTTGTCACCTCGTTGAAGTCAACTCTCAAAATCTTTTCTTTTTTTTTTTAAACAGAAAAACCCAACAACAACCATACACAAACAACTCATTAAAACGTACCTTCTAAAAAAAAACACACACCAGAATTTCATTAGATATCTTTTTCCCCATCAAATCTTAAATCAGATGAAAAACGCTGATCTCTTTCAGAAACTCAAGAGAACGGAGAAATGTGTGTTCTGGCTCATCATCCGCTCTCAACTACTTTCGAGCGGATGATGACGCCAGAACACACATTTCTCCGTTCTCTGACAAGTAAAACTTTAACAATGAATTAAAAATGATAATCCATCACACGTTTTCAATAACCAAAAAAAATAACGATTATCTACAAACAAACATACTGTGTAGGGTTATCTGTTTTTAATACTAATTTACTAAACTTGCTTGTCTTTTAAAACTAAGTTATATTTTTGACATAAAATCCGCACACTTCGTTCACATAGAACACAGCGCAGGCCGAGCGACCCGTTTACAAACTGTGTGTCTCCCTATGTTGTGACCAAAAAATCAATAAAACACGCCTCGCGAGCCTACTGCGTTTCTTCTTTTACCGGGCCCGCGGCGCACTTTGGCCAGGTTAACTTGCAACATTATTGCATCAGCAAATGTTCTTGAACATTCTCGAGAGACTGCCACGTCGACACTACCACGTCGGCACGCCATTCTTTCCCGGACTGCCGCACAAGAAGGTTGTTTTTTGACTGTGCTCCGGTGTAACTACTGTGTTTTAGTTGTGTTTTATTTTAAAATGGCTAACATGTTTACAGAAGAACAGGATCTCGCTATTCAAGACCATAAGTTTTACTTTAACTGCATGTTAGAGTATTTGTCAAAAAAAGAACTAGGCGAAGCATGTTCTCTACTAGTTAAACCGAAAAGAAGCATTGCTTTTCTAGAAGGTGGGGAAAAAGAAAAAAGTGAACCGACTGCTTTGGAAATGGACGACTATCTTAAAGGGTTGTTGGTTCAAGGAAATGAAAACGTTGAAAATATTGCTGCACAAGATATAGCCGGTTTCAATACATGTTTGACTATCAATGAGATGGTTCCTTATCTAATAAATGGCGCTGCATTGTTGAAAGTCGGCCAAAGCAAAACAATCCATCACGCGTTAATTGTTGGGCGCTGGCTTGAAACAGCTCAAGTCATGTTTAAAAAAACAAAAACGCTTCAAACATGGCGTTCATTTCTCAAGACGCAGGTGAACATGGCTGATTCGTATGCTAGAAAACTTATTCAACTTTCTGTGTGTTTTTATAACTATCCTAAATTTCACAAGCTAGGAATCAGTATAAATGAACTGTGTAGCAAACGCCAAACCATTATTAGACTTATGCAACTAAATAGCGATTTTCGGGGGTTCTGGCAAAACTAGATAGGGCTAGGCAGACCTTAGTACATCTACCAGTATGGAGAGGAGTAGTGTGTAGCCAGCACTATCTCCATATAAATGCTCCAAATATACAATGACGGGTGTACTAACTACTGGCGATTAGAGCCGCCATAAAAGCTCGGCTACAGCAGTAACTGCTGTAACTCTGCCAAAGCCAGTTGCAAGCCTGGTTGAGAAAAGAGGAGCACAGCAAACTAGGCCAAGTGATCATATATGATCGCTTGACCTGCAAAGCGCGGCAGTCTGCCGCCAATGACGTTAGCATGGAGCACCTGCAAACTAGGTCAAGCGATCATATATGATCACTTGACCTGCAAAGCGCGGCAGTACCTGCAAAGCTCAGCGGCAAACTAGGCCAAACGACCCTATGTGATCACTTGGCCTAGTTGATTGAGGTTGCGCGCGGGACACAACCTGTTTAGTCACAAAGCAAGAAGTGGCCCTAGTAGTTCCACTTCTTGTTTGTTTGTTGGTGTTTGTGTGTTTTGTCCTACCCCACGCATGCACACCCCCCACCCCACCCCACCCCACGCATGCACACCCCCCACCCCACCCCACCCCACGCATGCACACCCCCCACCCCACCCCACCCCACGCATGCACACCCCCCACCCCACCCCCACCCCACGCATGCACTCAAGTCACTTCTAAGTTCTTACTCAAGTCATCCTCAAGTCATCCTCAAGTCATCCACAAGTTCTTACTCAAGTCGTCCTCAAGTCATCCACAAGTTCTTACTCAAGTCGTCCTCAAGTTATCCTCAAGTCACTTTTAAGTTCTTAACTGAAGTCGTCCTCAAGTCATCCTCAAATTCTTACTCAAGTCAACCTAAGATCATAACTAAGTCATCCTTTAAGTACAACTAAGTTCTTATTCAAGTTATCTTATAATTATCAAAAAAACAATACAATCTATGTTTTTGTCTTAAATAGTAGATGTCTAATATAGTACACACACAGCCTCAAAAAACGTGTCATCGTTGAGGATGTCTTGCTCAGCGTCCTTGGCGCGAGATTGGTTAGCATAGATCTTAATGAAGTTCTTACATCCTAAGCAACCACATTGATTACAATTCTGGTCTATGGAAATGTCTTTTATAGACTCCATGTCTTTATTTATTGACTCCATCATTTTAAACAAATAATAATCCATCATGATCTATTTTTATCAAAAAAAACAAAAAATTAAGTTCTTAAAATATTATTACATTTCAAATGGATCAAAATGATCTTTTGTTGTTGGCGGTTTTGGCATGTTTTTGTCTTCTGTATTTAGTGGTTCAGGTTGTTTTGACTGCTTTTGTTTTTGTTGCCATTGTTTATATATTTTATAACAGTAATAACCGCCCCCAGCAGCAGCAAGGGCGCCAAAAATGGCAACAGTTTTAAGTTCAATATTCCATGAAGACTTTGGTGCTGTAGGCCTTGAATCGCATGGAGTTTTTATAGCTGGCATTGAATCATATTGTTCTGGCGTTGGCGGTGTTATGTTTTCATTATGAGTTATATTCTGTGATTGTAACATTAATTTTTTTTGTCTGTTCCACTCTGCTAATTTTCTTCCTGCTTTAACACGCCCAGGATGCTTTTCACTGGTCTCCACCTGATTCAGTGTTTTCTGATTCTGCTGATTTTCTGGCTTGGTTACTTTCTCCACCTGATTCAGTGTTTTCTGATTCTGCTGATTTTCTGGCTCGGTCATTTTGAAGGGAAATAAAATCTATATGATTAAAAGTAATTAATCCCATGATTAATGGCGATAACAATGTTCCAAATCTGTAATATAGATCACAGCTTAGAGACTCTAATGACTTTGTTAAAACTGGATCCTGCGTTAAATCATACATAAAGTCTTGTTCAGAATCAATGGGAGCAAATTTACTAACTAGTTTAGTGTACAAACTAAGAACCGTTTGCCCGACACTTTTTACCATTCTAGACCCCAGCTGCGCTTCATACCTGTTGTGATACTTTACAATGTCTTGTGGCGACATCTGTTGAATCTGTTCTATGCTGAATTCAGTTCCGAGGAACTGTTTTGTTTTTCCACATGCCGCCAAAGAATACAGCCTTTCCTTTTTGGACATAATAGCTTGGTCATCAACTTCTTCATTTGTAAGCCCAAGACGGTTTAGGCCGCTCTGTAGCTCTAGCAGATCATCGGTGTTCATGTTTTTTATTAATTATAATTATTTTATTTTTTAAAATGATCACCGAAAAAACTGTCGCCAACCTTGTATACCATTCTGCTGTTATTGGAGGTCTAAGTGTAGGATACACAATGCTTGGTAAAAGCCTGTTAAAAATAAAACCAGCAGATCTTGGCAAACTAGACTTTGAGGATTCAGCAAAACTGATTGCTATTATTGCAGCTTCGTTCGCTACGAAAGATTTTCTAGTTAAGCAAGATATAATTCCAGAGAATATAAATATGTAAAAAAATACATTTATAAAAAATGGCTTCACTCGTAATGATGATAGGTGGCGCTGTGGTGAATGCGCTCGCTTTTAGCGGAAGTAATTACGCATTTAGTAAACTACGGGATGACGGAGAGAGAAAAAGACATAACAAAGCTGTGGAGCAACTAGCTGCAGCACAAGACGCCTATGAAAAGCAGAGAATTGGGCAGTTAGATTTTATTAACGACAAACTGAAAAAACAGGGGCATGCAGCTTACACATTTAAAGATGTTGATCAAGCAATAAAAGAATATTATCTTGTAACAGGCAAACCAATTGAGACATTGCCCCCACCAAAATTCAGCGACTTTTATCATCCATCAGAAAAACAAAAGATGCAAGAAATCGCGTTTGTTATCTTTGGCATGACTGTTGTGTATTTTGTTGCCCATAATATTGGCTGAATAAAATGAACAAAATCTATTATTCGCCAAAAGGATATTGGAAGGGAATCACGGCAATAAAAAAGCTAAGCCAAGCAGCAGGAGTCAGTGAACAAACAGCAAAGGAATGGTTATCTAAACAAGCGATTTGGCAAATTTATTTACCTGCACCTAGACGAATACAGAGACCACACTTTGTGAACACAATACCGAACGACACCCATCAAATGGATCTTCTATATTTACCCCATGATACGGTTAGACGAAAAAGATTTAAGTACGCACTCACAGTCATTGACATAGCTTCAAGATACAAAGATGCGGAACCATTAACACAAAAGAGCGCTTCTGCTGTTGCTGTCGCTATACAACTGATATATCAACGAGGCCCGTTAACTTATCCTCGCATGATTCAAGTCGATGATGGAAAAGAATTTAAAGGTCGAGTGAATCAATTATTGTTAAAACATAGAGTTACCATTAAAAGAGGCATCCCAGGAGTTCACAGATCACAGGCTTTAGTTGAAAACTTTAACAAACAGTTAGCTGAAAGACTTTTCTCCTACCAGTATCACAGAGAGCTTATTGACAATTCTCGCAACACAGAATGTGTTAGAAGACTGCCCTCAGTTTTGCACGCAATGAATAATGAGAATTTAAAGGGCTAAAACCAGTACAAGCAATCAAAAGAAAAACAATAAATGTTGCTGAAGACTCCAGTACACCCAGCAAACTATTACCATTTGGATTGAAAGTAAGGTACCTTTATTTGCCGGGGGAAGCGGAAGGGGACACTCGCATCAGGGCACAGATCCAGTTTGGAGTGTTGATCCATATGAAATAAAAAGAATTGTAAAAATGAATCCGCCCGTGTATTATTTACGAGAAACTGACACAATGAAACAACCAGCTCCTCAAAGATCTTTTGTGAAGGAGGAACTGCAGATAATCCCACCAGACACAATTCCGCTTTAATTAATTTACGGTTCTCCTATGTCCAATTCCATATGAAAACTCTGGATTAACAAACACACGTTTTGTGTTTGTTCATCTAATGACTTCTTTGTTACAACAGTTGTGCTGATCTTATGTAGATTAGATCGCAGTTTTACGTTGTCATGATGAAAAGTCTTATTGTCAAACAATGCTTCTTTATAGTTGTCATGCGATATGTTTGACTGCACAACACTGCGAGATATTCCCTTTGCTTTTTGATGGTTTTCTCCTGGCACGAAATACTGTACATTTTTTACCTTAACCCAACAAACTCCTTAATCACCTTTCCACATAATTCATCTTTCATCTTTCCTAAAACCTTCTTGTTAGTAATTGAATGCAAAGGCGAATCTTTAGGGTAATCGGATGTGTCGTACCATCCCGCATGCCCTTTAGCTACTTCTAATTCCATGTCTTTATAGATGTCTTCAGTAGGGATATCTATAACAAAACTATCTGTATCTGTGTAAAGCACTCTGGACTCAGGATATAGGGGCTTAAAGTAGTCATAAAGAAATTCTAACATCAAAAGCTTTGATAATTCTAAAACAGTAAACCCGATAAAAACGGGCTTGTCCAATTTGACTTTCTTTTTTTTCATCATTATACCAAAAAGCTGATCATGAAATCTTCTAAAGTCCTGATAATTGGGTTTAGAAGTCAGCTTAATCGCTTCGTTCTCTCTGGTGACCAATCTGACATCTTTGTGCTTGTGCGGATTCTCCATAGTCTTTCCAAAACAGCTGTTGTTCATCAGCTTGAAAAAATCTTTTTCTGAAGCATCTGTGGATTTAGTTCTGAGATCAGTGTTCTTCATGATGTATGGTTTCATGAACTGTTCTTGATCAAAAGCAATTATACGATGAACAGCTGTCAACTTCAAGCCATGTCTTAAATAAAATTGCAGAAGTCTGTAATGACAGACATAATTTTTTTTGCCTCGAAGATTAGGCACAAGTTTAGGCGGTTCTGTTTTTTGCCATCTGTAGACTTTCTGTGCCAATGGATAGTCATTATGCAGGTCATGGAGTTCATGAGGATATTCTAAGTCAACTTCTAGAATGAAACCACGCTGTTGACCTGGCGTTAAACTGTTCAACCACTTTAATGCCTTTTGAATATTATTCGTACCACCGCTTGTGTACATTTTAAAGTTACGTAATGGAAGCGATTGCGCCATAGCCCAACCATACAGATTGTTTGCGTCTAAATACATGAGATAGTTAGACCTTTTACTCGGATCATAGTCGTCCAAGTATTTGTTGTTTGCTTTACAGTAATGATGCGACACCATACTAATTCCTCCACGCAATCCGTTTTCAATCATCTGAAGCATTGGCAGATTAGATAATAAATCAATCTGTACTCCAGTAAACTTTAAGAAAGCATCCCAGCTCATCCCGGGCGCAGAAATATAATGCGTGGGATCCAGGCTATAATGTTTCATACAGGTCTTTCTGTAATTTTCAAAGACGTCCGCCAACAAACATACATCAGCCATCAAGTATGAATCATGATAGTCTCCCATCGTTTTACACTCTAACTTCTGCCACGCATCTTGAGCATGCTGGTAATCAGAATCACTGATGTCCTTTCCTCTAAGACTAGAAAAGAACGCGCCTTTAGGAGGAAGTGTGTCTTCGTCAAACCTTTCCCAACTGTTCATGTACTCATAAGGGTAAACGCCCTTTCTAACGAGAGTTGGGTCAAAATATTCTTCTGTTATTGGGCAGGACTTTAAGGACATAGCCAGTGACTCTAATGAACCCATCATGTGTTGCATAGAGTCATAAAAAGACATGTTATTTAAAGTGAAACACATGTACTTTTCTGATGACTGTGCAATGCATGCTACCCTGAAGGCGCTGGTTACTGCTTGCATTATAAGGTGGGAGTCATAACCTCGCAAGTTGTGAAAGAAGATGGGCAGCTTCCATGTCTTTGGTTCAAACTTTAGTTGAAGATTGCATTTACTGTGCGCAGCTCCTCTAAACTTCCCGCTAATGTGATCATGGTCTCTTACTTTTGGATTGGCTGCGTCTGATGAGAGGCCTAAACCCGCAAATCCAACAGTGAGTGGCTGAGTCATACTGTTGTTGGTCTTCGGGCGCCATTATGATTTCAGATAAATTTAGATTATTAGAACAGTCATTACGCACTTTCTGCATGCGTTCTAAGAAGTATTCTGCAGCATCTGGGCCTCTATACAATCTGGCGTTGAATGAGCGCCATCCGACCTGACAATAATGAAGCAAATGAACAAATCTGATGATTACTCACTAAGGCTGTTTTAGGAAGTCTCTGTGGGGTTGGCCCTTCATAAGGAACAATAAGCGACTCGAAGTCTGCGTAAACAACATAGGGACTAGTTTGCATCCGTTTCCAGTTCTTAAAACTGACTTTAGATCCTGGTGGGGGCGTAGTTAGTTCTGTATGGCAATCTACCGGGTCGACACAATGTTTCTTATGTTCGATTGCGGCTTTACCAGATGGAATTCTTATTAAACATTTTCTACAGAATTCTTTTTTGCCATAATTTTTTTTAGTATGCGCCAAAAATTCAAACTCTTTTTGGATCAATGGGGAAATTTGCGGGGGCCCCTGGTGAAAACATCATCATAAGTAAACATGATTTTGTCTGGTTGCCTATTTTTTGGACTGTTTTTTGGACACTCTAAAAAGGCAGTAGTTTTTTTCCCTAAACCCATGTGTAGACATTAACAGTTATTGGTTTTTTTTTGGGTTCTTCAAACTGTCAATGGAATCCACGCAAAAAAGGAAAGGTTATTCCACAAAAAGGGTTAAGAAATTAATGAAAATCCCAATAGTTAGACACTCTCTTTTTGGTTTTGGGGGCGTAAGCCCCTTTGCGAGAACACACCACAAAAAAACTTTTGTTGTCAGAATTCTTTATTTTTTAAACTGCTCTTTTTGGGGCCCCTAATGCGGGAGGTAGCGAAATGTAAGCCTTCCCAAACCCAATTGGGCCCCTACTTAGACTTTTTAACTAATCTCTAATTTTTCGCCCTCTGACAAACCAAGTCTCTTTTTGGCTTTCTTCCCAGGGGCCCACATCAAACTGTGAAAAAGTTTTTGGGTCTGCCCAACCGGGTGTTAATCATTTTGGAAAAAAATGCTTTGTTTAGTCGAGACCCAGATTTTCTAGATTTTCCCTTCATTTTTTGTTACATACCCATTTAAAACAGCTAAAAATTATTTTTAACTGGGGGGGTTCTATTGTTAGTTTCCCCGGGAATTTGGGAAATAGCATGAGAAACATTTGCCTTACGTTTGCGGGTTTAATGACTTAAAAAATATCTTTCCCAAGTGCTCAAATAAATCTTTTGAAATTGCTTAAAAACAATTCGTCCGGTCCTTCATTTATCTTATCCATGCTGATTTTCTTTTCTAACCCCAAAAAAAATTTTTTTAAAAATAAAAAAAAATAATTAATCAATATCAAACGGTTTTTTTTTGTCCCTTGGATTTCAAAAAACAAAAGTTAAACCCCCCTTTTGGGCCGTTGTTAAAAGGGGAGCTGTTTAAGCAGAGTTTAATGTTCGTTTATTTTTTTAAAACTTTTCCTTTTTTATCTGATGGGTGCCCGGGCTTTTTGAGAAAATTTTTCCCCTTGCCTTTTTTTGAAGATCAAATTTTTGGTTTTTTGTATTTTTTTTAAATCAGCCGTAAACGACTAAATTCTTACCTTTATGTTTGATCAGTTTAGTGTTTATTTTTTAAAAATTTTCAGATTAAAGGAACAAAGTTTAGCTGTTTTTAGTTAAACCTGGCGGGTGCTTTTGAAGTTTGTTTTTATTTTTTTGCTGGGCAGCCCCTTTCCGCTAATGAAAAAGGGCCCCGAGAGCTAAAAAAAACCCCGCCTAGGGGGTAAAGCTGCGGGGCCCCTTTACCCGTTTTTAAAAAACCAAAAACTTTTTCCTGTAAAAGCGGCCTTAAAAGTCGTTGCTCCATTTTTAAAATAGGTAACAAAAATTAAAGGAAAGCAAAATACCTTCGTTTGGTTTTGCTGTTTTTTGGGAAAGGGTCCTGCTCAGTTTTTGTTGCATTTTTGTAATGTTTGTTAATCTAAAGGTTTTTATTTAAAGGGGTTTCTATAGCAGCAAAATTTGCCTACTTTCTCTTCTTTGGTACCTTGGATAATTATAAATACCCTTTTTTAAAAAAAAAAAAATTAATTTATTTTTCGGGCATTTTTAAAATTTCGTTTTTTCAATTTCAGCTGCCCATCATATAAAAAAAACCCAAAATTCCCTTTTTAAAGGGGGTTTGTAAACCTCTTTTTTCTTTATAAATTTAAATGTTGATTATGTTTTTAAAATCTCTCCCCCACTTCATACAACTGATTACCTCTGTCGACCTTAGGTCAATCCTTAAAACCGTTTTTGTTTTTAAAAATAATATCAAGCCTAACGCTGGGGAAAATGTAATTTTTTGAACGGTCAAGGGTTTGGATTTCTCCCCTCCCCCCCCAAAACATTTTTCCCTTATTTCATAAAAAAGATGAAAAGGTTTAACCCCGCTACGTAGTTTTGGGTTTTGGGACTCCCCTCAATTGTACATTGCATTTTCCCTTTTTTTTGGGGGGGTTAAAAAAATTTTTTCAGTTGTTTTTTTAAATGGTTCTTCATCTTCGCAAAAAGAAAATAAAATCCCTTTTAAGGGCGAATTTGTTTGTTAAAAACAAAAATTTCCCCTTATAGTGTCGGGCCCTCCCTTTTGGGGATTTGTTGAATGATGATGCCCTCTTTCGAAAATATTTTCAAATCTTAAATTATTTTTTGTTGCTTAATCAGCCTTGCAAAATTATGTTTTTCCTAAAAAACGTCAAACCTAACGAAGGGTCTAAATGCTGTATTTTGGGCTTGGGGTGTCTGATGATTTGATAACACGTTTGTATTCATTAAAATTAGTTCATTGTCAATCTGTCTTTTAACGGGTCCTTGAAAGTATTGGGGGATGCGCTTTTAAAAAATCAAAATTAAGGGTATGGAAAAACGATTCCAAAAGCATAACTTAAAAGCTAAAGCCTTTTTGCTGCTTTTTTGCATCTGCAGGGACTTGGCGTCTATTCCCAATTTTTGTGCCCTTCCTTTTATTTTTTGTTTCCCTTTAAATGCCCAAAATCATCCCTTTTTATTCGCGGTTAGCCCTAGTCAGAATAAAGGGTTTTTTAAAAATGTCTGCTTGTGTAAAGAAAAAAACTTCTTTTTTCCCCCAAGTTTTTTAGAAAATTTTCTTAAGATTGCCCGGGCCCCCAAAATTTTGGACAACTGTCCTGTTTGGGTCTGTTTTTTGATGTGAGTTTATTTTTAAAGTAAGTTTGGGGCAGAGCCTGGCACAATTCCCCATTTACCGCTCCTTGGTCTGGAAACTAAAGTAAGAAAATTTTATCCGCATCAATTTGTAGATGGTTTATTTGGAACAGTAAATTCCTTTTTTTCCCCTCACGCCCCCGGGGCCCCCTGTTCCCTTTTTTATACGGGTCGGGAAACGAGCCATAACTTGTGACATTTTATAAAACAAAATAAAAAGTTAATTATTTAAAAAAAATGGCGGGAATTAACTATGAAGATTTAGCTATTTTTGATGCTGGGGGGGAAAAAACAAAAGTGAAAAAAGGCTCCTTTGATCAGCATCGCTTTAACGCTCTCATTGCAGCGGAATTTTAAAAAAGTACGGCCGGGGCATTTTATAAAAGTTTAAAGGTTTGAACCCCCCAATTTTTAGACCATGATTTTGAAGTAAAAGGTGGGCCCTTTGTTTGTGAAAACGGCCCCCACCGAAAAACTTGTTTACTTAAGATTAAAAGAGACCCCCCCTCAAAGTTTTTTCGTCCAATTGGGGGGGGGGGAAAAATTTAAAAAAAGACTTAGGGGGGAAATCGAAATCCCTTTTTTTGGGATTGTTAAACCACCCAAAATTTTGATAGGGGAACCGTTTCTAAACTTCAAAAAAGCCCAAAAAAACTCCCCAAAATTTCCCCCAAACCCTAGAACTTAAGATTTTAAATTTCCAAAACAGACAAAATAACAAAAAACAATAGAAAAAGCGAAAACCCTCTTTCAGAAGAAACACATTAAAAAAAAATTTAAAGATTCCCCCAAAAACCCCCCAAAAAATTTGAGGGCCCTTAAACGTACTTTTAAGAAAAAATTTGAGGGGAATTAAAAAGACAATTTAGCAAACCTGGGGGGAAAAAGAAAAAGAAGATTAAAAAGGGGGAAAAGGGAAAAAAGGTTAGGCTGATGACGCCAACTTAGGGTCTGGTGTTTTAAAAAAGAATAACCCAAAGACTAAAAAACTTTAAAAAAAAAGAGCAGCAAGACTAAAAGCGGCGTCTACTAACCGAGGGGCCAATTACGAAATCAAGTATTAGAATAAGAAGAAACATCCAAAAAAATTTATATGAAAACACAAAAGCTAGCAAAAGAATAAAAAAAACTGGTTTTTAAAAGCAAAATGTCCATTAGCAAAACGTTATAACGGCCCTTTGGATTTCAATAAGTACACTGGGGATGGCTATTAAAAGGCGGTGGCGGAGGGCAAAGTTTTAGTGCCCCCCATCGCCTCCACCTGATAAAACATGGGTTTAAAAAAACAGCTTGTTTATCTTTCGAGTTTTTTTAAAAAATTTTGCTGGGAAAGGAAAAGACTCTTTAAACCCGGTAATTTGGGGTATCGTTAGCCCAAAGCTTTGGGTTTTGTCTACTGCAGGCAAAATAGGTTTGGGTTTAGGGGTGGGGCCCTTATGGGCATTAGTTTTTTTTAGATAAGGGTAAAAATAATGTTGCTTAAGCCCAGCCGACCCCCAAAGGGCCATATCAAGGGGGTGTGTCCCCCCCACTTAAAAATTTTTTTCTTTTTGTCGGGTTAATATTTTTTAAGGATAAAACCCAAATAATCCTAGGGGCCCGTTTAAACCAACAACAAAACGCTGTCTTTCAATTCATGGGGCATTTCCCAACCCAAAATTTCCCCTTTTTCAACGGGCTTGGGGGTTTGGACCTTGGGGGTTGGGGACTTAAACTTGGGGGGGCATCTTTTTTTTTTTATTGTTTTTAATATTTCTGGGGCCCCGAATTTAGTCGTTTTTTTCCGAACCTTCTGTTCATTTTCCTGCCACCTTTAATTTTAAAGTTTTTATTTATTATTTAATTTCCCACCTGGAGTCTGAGGGCAGAAGGCAGCATGTATAAAAACCCGTGCCCGCAAAAACTACTTTTGATCTTGCGTTTGTAAAACATCTTGGGACCTTTGGGAATTTCTTTAAGGGAAAATCAAATGCAAATTAATTTGGGGTCCTCTAAAATTTTCTAAGTTTTTGTTTTTTTTTTCATCTAAACCAGTAGGGAAAAATTCCAAATTATGCTCGATCCGTTTTTTGGGTTCGAACCCGCAAACACCAAACGTAAATCAATAGGGGCGTTTTTTCTTCTAAATTTCCCCCTCCGTTTGGCCCTTAGGGAAGTGTCTAAGATAAATGTTGTCCATGCTGTTTTATGCTCTTGCTCTATGGATCCGAGGTGAACAGTTGTGTCTGAAGAGAAAGATGTATAAGGTGGATTCCAGTCATAGTTATACTTTCTGTGCACGCCCCAAAAATAAAGGGTGCCTAAGCCATGATTAAGATCCGACTTTTGTCTAAAGTCTGTCTTAACATTAATATTGAATTCGTTACAAATCCTTTCAAAAGCCTTCATGTCTATTCGGTTGCTGAATGGATTAAACGTTTTGTCATTTGGTAATGGTGCTTGCAGTTCAGTCAAAATACGTCTGAAGGTGTAATAGAAATGAAATCTGTACACTGACCTCACCAAAGGATTAGGATGATTTAAATGATCCGCATACGATACTCCACATCCAGTTGATGCACAAAACACAGCAAAGTTTAACTGGTTCTGATAAAACTGCATCGGATGACTGAACCACACTTTTGGGATGTAGTCTTTTTTAAGAGGGGGTTAAGATATCTGCTTAATGGAGTACTCACCTTTTTATGAAAAGTGTCAGTCTGGGTCACAGAAATGACAAGAGTATCAGTTGTTATATTTTTAAGATTGTAGTGCGGCCCCACAGAATATTTTTCTTTAGTATATTTAAACGCACTCATTTTTATTTCGTTTAAAAAATGTTTGTAACAATAACAACTCAAGACCGTCCTTCGTTTTTAGAGCATGCTGTTAAGAACGATTGCGGAACCAAAATGGTCGCACTCCACGAAATATTCTACAAAGTCGTATGGTTTAATATAACTGAATCCAAGAAGAATAATAAGATTCTAAAAGTTGACAAATCAGGGGACAAAGTTAGCCAGTTAACCATACCTGATGGTTATTACGGGTTTTGCTCACTAAAAGAAGCAATGAGTAACTTCAACATTACTCTCAAACTTAACAATGCAAATTTGACAACAATGTTAACATTCAAACCTGAAGAAGAAGTAGTACATTACCTTTTTGATGTAGAGCTAGCTAAAATGTCAGGCTTTGCAGATGACAATCATAGATTTAGAGTTGTGCCAGACGAAACTACTTATGAGGGGGAAAGTCCGCTCAATCTTGCATTACATTCATTACTCTATGTTCATTTGGATGAGCTGAGCACTGATGAAAACTTACATGATGGAAGGCCCTCAACTGTTTTAAGAGCTCTTCCATCAGGAAAAGCTGCATATTGCGATTATGAAATTATACAATTCCCTAATTTACAGTTTAAAAGATTAGTTTGTGGGAGGGACGGATCATTTAATATAAAGATCACAGACAAAACAGGAAAAGTCGTAAAATGTGATAACCTGCACATTGTTTTGGAAATAAAATAATAAACTGT
Organism: Conus ventricosus; assembly: GCA_018398815.1. NCBI lineage: Eukaryota > Metazoa > Mollusca > Gastropoda > Neogastropoda > Conidae > Conus > Conus ventricosus. The sequence goes on along the minus strand of CM031625.1, from coordinate 10,525,848 downwards.
ACTAAAAAATGTCGCGGGGGCCAGAAGAACCGGAGTTACATTAGCGCCTGTAAGGTGTATAACTTTAGAATTAAAAGACCTTGCAGACGTTGTGGACTTTGAACAGAACGGTGAGATAGGCGCTTTGTATGGTTTTGAGTACACTAAAGATGGTGATTATAAACGCAAAGAGGTTGGCGACAGCAAAAAGTTTCCTAAACTAGAACAACTGCGCAATCTAGAAGCAAATAATGTTGGCCAGTATGAATAAAATAGTTCGAAAACCTGACCTCAAATGGCACTTGGAACCATATTTAGAAAGGGACATAAAATTTGAATTCATAAGCCCATTTACATTTTTTAGCCGTCAAAAAAGTTTCAGAAAAGCATTCAACTCTGGCCCTTTACATGTAAGTCTTATGCCAGACGACAATAGTCAGAAAGAAATTGAAATAACGCCGTATGGGAAAAAACAGTACATCCTCCACAGAAAAGAAACGGTTTTAAAGGAAGCTTCTACAAAATTACAGTTCATTCCGCAAATGAAATTAGGAGACGCGTTCACAATGATATTTGAAATTTCTGTCTTAAAAGATAAGGGGAGGGATGGGGTTGTGGGCGTTAGTGACGTCCTTCTAAAAGGAATTCTAATTAGCTGGCAAAACTTAGATGTTGACAGTCTTAAAGTTACCGTCGTCATTCTTCACAATGGTGAGGATATTAAGGTCATAACAACAAGCAACAAAATCAATATTAGTCTAAATACAAACAATCTTACAGCACTGAATTGGATTAATCTTACGCATTTAGGCCTCATAGGATTTTATTATACTGAACAAGTTTTGACGGAGAGCATGATAAAAATAATAACTGGATTAGATTAAATTCTGTTATAAAACTATGGAGCAGTTAAACTTTATGACAAAAACCCCTCATTGTTCATTAATTTGTGGGCAAACTGGTTGTGGGAAAACAATATTTGTCCTCGGCCTGTTACAAACAGTTTATCGTTATAATTGTGATTATATTGTGATTTTCTGTCCAACGCTTGAATTTAACAAAGCATATTATGATAGAAGGTTTATATGGACAGATGATGATATATATTTAGTTGATCCTAGCAATAAGCTAAGTGAGTGTTTAGAATACTTTTATAAATTTTTTAAGGAACGCAGACACTATTTATTATAGATGACTGTTCGGCAGAAAGAGACATAGTTAAAAAAAAAAACGCTTTGTCGAAACTAGCTTTCAGTGGAAGACATGCTGGAATAAGTGTGTGGATTTTATGTCAGAAATATAACTCGGTTTTAAAAGACTTTAGAGAACAGTTAAGACTGTAGTTTATTTCACATGAAAGACAGAGACGATTTGATGAATGTATGCGTGAAAATGATGTTATTGAAAATATGATCAGGAAAAACACAGAATTAAACAAAAACTGAAATCTAAAAAGTTTAGTAAATTAGTATGAAAACGGATAACCCTACACAGTATGTTTGTTTGTAGATAATTGTTATTTTTTGGTTATTGAAAACGTGTGATGGATTATCATTTTTAATTCATGTTAAAGTTTTACTTGTCAGAGAACGGAGAAATGTTGTGTTCTGGCGTCATCATCCGCTCGAAAGTAGTTGAGAGCGGATGATGAGCCAGAACACACATTTCTCCGTTCTCTACTCAAGAAATCATATACGGCCAGACATCGCTGAATAAGATTTTCATGGAGTTCTGCTGTTGTGGCGTTCATCACTGCACAGTGATAACTTCTGGGATTGTTCCACTTTGAGGTTGAATCTAGGCAAAGTCCATAGCCACCCCCTCCTAGCCCTGTCCCCCTACCACCATGGGATGATAGTGCTTTCTTTCACTGTGAACAGTAAGAAAAGAACAGTAAGCGAAGTTGGGGAAGGGGTGGGGGTGAAATGGGGGAGGGATGCTGCTAAAAAGAGACCTAGCCTGACAAATACGACGCAATGAGCAGCTACACAAAATGCTTGAACAAAGTCTCAGTTCAGCAGCCCCCCCCCCCCCCCCCCCCCCCCCCCCCCCCCCCCCCCCCCTCTCCTCCCTTACGTTATTTCTCTTCCACTGGTCATGTTTTCATGTTTTCTTACCCTACAAGTTCCAGTCAAAGTAGACAAGAGCCATAGTGAAAGTTGAATTTGCATATTATCGTACCTGTATAAATCCTTTCTGGTTTCAATTGATCCCCCCCCCCCCCTTTTTTTTTTCTCCTTATTCATAAGAGAGAGAGAAAGAGAGAGACAGAGAGTGAGCGAAATATGGAAATTGAGAGAGGGAGTGCGTTGTGTGTGTGTGTGTGCATGTGCGCGTGAGCACGCGCTGGCACGTTAAGCAATGTCCTGGATGCCTTTTAACCAAAATCAAAGGAAACTGAATAGAAAAAGCTGAAGAAATGGTCACAAGCATTCAGACATTGTGTAACACTGGTTGTAGTCAGGTACCCTTTATACTATTGACCTGGGAGTCCCAGTGCCCTTTGGAATTGCTGAGTTGGGGGTCCCTGGACCCACGAAGTAAAACAGCTGTGCGGAGCCCTGGTTACTTTAAAAAGCTCAGTGTCCTGTGTTCAGGTCCTGCAGTCCATACACATTGTCCAAGAGATGGAAGGCTGGAGCGAGAGATGGGCCACTTTGGGCTGGGGAGGGACTTTCTGGGCTGCCATTGTGCCAAAAAGCCCAATTCTCTGGTGGGAGACAGTCTGAACTTTGGTTGGAGAGAGAGGAGTGATCTGGACCAAGTGAGACAGCAAAGGCTTGCCCAAACTGTCCCATCACTGACAGTATATGATACCCTATATATAAGATACTAAAATGTTAAATATTGCCCCACTCCTCAGTCCCCCAACCTCCCTCCGGGCAGCAAGGACTACGGCTTGCCAGGGGACAGCATGTTTGTGTTGTGTTATATCACGTATTAGTTCGCAACATCTTGATCACTCTGAATCAAAATCTGTATTTAAGCAACAAAGAGCACAGACTAAAGGATTGCAGGTAGTCTCAGTTCACCACAAAACTACCTGCAGTCCCTGCATTTGTTTATTGTTCTATGTTTATTGTTTATGGTTTTATGTTCTTCGTGGAGCGTTTTTTTTTTTTCTCTTTTTTTTTGTTGAAGTAACACCAATACTGATTTTCTTAGCGTAAAAAAAGTCAAGTCTACATTGCATCCTTTTTTCTTTCTTCTCACCAAAAACTTTGAAAGGACATTTCGTGACAAAAGACACAGTCCGGTTGACCGTACGGCTGCCATGTTGTCTCGGTGAAAAAGTTTTGGTGAACCAACAGGGGCGACAATCTGGAAATCGAAAATCCAAATGCGTAAACGTGCCCTGCAAAACATACATTAAATTAAAAATATTATTTTACGTACTTTCCAAAATCAGATAGCTTTGACAAATCAAAAACAAACTCTTTTATTTTGTGTAATCATGTTTATCTCTTTTATAGTGTCCTCACCCCGCCCTCTTTTAATCTCTTCAATTACATATGTAGAAAATATTAAACTGTCAGTACTGCCAAAATTTATAATACCACATGTTACAGATTTATTTATCGGATGTTTCATTCTTAAATATAAACTAAAACATGCTATAGTTATTCTGCTTTTAATGAAATATTTATTAATCTCTCGACCAAAGTGAAGTGAAGCTCGAAAGGAAATGTGTCTCAAGTACAGAATAAACTACATTTTGCTAACTACAAAATTTATCCATCTTAAGTTTCTGCTTGTTTCTAGACTCTATTTTAGTCAAAGGTGAAGCATCTTAATTAGATTAAAGTATTTAATAAACTGAAATTGTTTGGATTTTAGAACTAAGTTTTTTATCCTTACTAGCGCTTCTTGTCCGATTGTGACGTCAGATAGTGACGATCGACTATGTTCTGTAGGATTCCATCTAGGCATATGGCGATAAAATCAGCAGAAATTGTCATATTTTCTAAAGTATTTGCTTTGTTGATGCATTACACTAGGAAACTCTGACGAAAGGAAAAGGACTGGAGGTTCATTTGGCCGCTTTCCGCAACACATCTCGGGAATTTGAGGGCGACAAGCTCAGGGTTAGAACCCGTGCCACATGAGCACGGTTTTTTTGACAGCTTGATAGAAGAATGGACTAGGCCTAGGTGTGAATAGCAAGATCACTGAAGGTTAATACAGTAGGATACATCAACAATCATTAATTAGATAAGGTCGAATCGGCCTTTGAAGTTAGCAGGGTTGACGTGTCGTTTCGAAACATCAAAGATGAAGAAGTACATCTTGAGCGAAGTGCCATATCCCGTCGTCGGTTATGAATTAGGGGTCTGAGCGGGAGTGTATTGTATTGACCGCCGTGTCTGTAAAACACAAATTCGAAGAAGAAAAGGTGGTGAGGAGGAGTCGGGTGAAATGCTGTGAAATCATGAGGCGATGTACTGCATTATAACGAGCAAATCTGCTGTTACTTAATTATATACTTTTTTTAATCGACAGGTTTGCATGGAGGGAAAACGGGCGCCGCCATTCCCTTGCAGGCTCGTGAGCATGACTGAGCATAAGGAGTATTAACTTCAAGGTGGTCGAGAATGCAGTCCTGAAATATGTTTGAATGCATGCTTGAACGTTTTCCAACAGCAAATGCGTTTGGTTTGTTGCTTTATGAGTGTGTTGGTTTTCTGTAGCTTTCGTCTTGGTGTGATGCCAGTGTCAAAGTGTCCATGCCCATATATGGTATTCCTGGTAACCGTTGCTATGCCCGAAGAAAAGTGTTGCAAGGGCAGATAAGGTGTGTTTGTGCGCATATTAACAATGAATTAACTGAATATTGCATGCCATGACAATGATTAGTTAATAATGTTTGAATTGTGACTGCAACATTTGCCATGAATACCATGAATTGTATAATTTAGAGTTACTTGCACATTGTGAGACAAGGTACTATTGATCTTTACTTTAGTTCTTGACCAAGCCTCACACATTCTCTTGAACTGTGAAATGGAAGCAGTTAACAAGGAAAAGGAGGTGGGTGGGGAGGGAAAAAAGGGAGATGAAGGGGTCACAGAAAAAGGCATTTTGATTGGGGGGGGAGGGGGGGGGGGGGGAATGCTCCATTGGCTGCATACAACTGGAAAAAGGGGGAGGTAATTGAGCATTTGCAGGAACTTTCTATTCATTGAAGTGAACCTGAATGACATTTGTGTGGAAGGAATGAACCTATTCAGCTCTTTTAAATGTGCAGTCATCAGTTGCAAGCAGGTTTGAGCTGCAGGAACAGGTGTGCTTAATCAGAACTTACCTCAGCTTTTCATCCACAAGTTCGTTGTGGTTTTTTTTCTTGGAAAAAGTTTGCTACAATAGGATCCTTCTGATTTTTTTTTTTAATGCTTTGACAAAGGCAAACATTGCATTTTTTCATAGCTGCTGCATTTATTTTGTTAGAGGTAGACGTGCATTATATGCCGGAAACTTGAAATGTTGACACAGTCATTTTTCTTTGGCTGAGCCAAATTTGATGGTTTTTCCATGCGTACTGGTAACAGTCTTTGAGATGACCTTTAACATTCACAGCCTTTCCTTCCTGCCAGGTTTCTCAGATTGGCTAGCTCGTGCTTTTTGACGGTGGTGACATTTCTTCCATCTTTCGTGGAAGAATGTTTTGTGAATTGTTTGTCAGATCTTAAAAACACTGGTTGAGAATCATTGCTAGAAACCATTAGGAAGTCGTCAAAAACTAGTATGACAGCAGGCCAGTGTGGTTTTGCCATGATGGTTGGAAATCTTAAAAAGCGGGAAGAGGCACTTAGAGTGGTTGAATTTACACAGCAAAATGTGATGCAATTCGAATTGGAAGGAATTTAGTTACTTCCCTTGACTGTAAGTTTATGTTTAAGTTTGGAATGGGTTTAAAAGAACGGTCTGAGCATTGCTTGACTGCAGGCTGGTAATATTTACCGTTCAATGGCACCAAGGTGTTGTAGGGGCGAAGGGTTCAAAGAGCAAAGGCCCCATGTCCTGATTGAATTCAGTGTTGTTATGAATTATTCTTTATAGAATTAATATTTGTTATTGGATTGAATAATGGTATTGGTAATAATATGATTATTTCACGATCATGCCATTGGTGCAAAACTTCAGAAATAATTTATAAATTAGTTGTGCACCAACAGTTTCTAGCACACATCGAGCTGAATTATGTATTTTAACCAAATTCAAGATGCACTCAGAGTAGTTCGAGTGTTTGGTCTGAGCTGGCAAATTTTGTGAAACTACCCATTGTTTTCTGTTGTCCACGTCTTCTCATCCAGTTTTTCAACATTGCTTGATGGTTTCTCCTGTAGCGTGTTGAACATGAGAACAATCAATAAGGAAGTGTAGATCAGTGGTTTTTGATTGTTGTATTTGACCCAAGTTTGATGAGCCAGGTTGATGCCTTCATGTACTGTTGATGCCTTCATTTATTACAGTGGGATGTGCTGCTATTTGGAATAGCTTAATATTCCGTAAAAATCATTACTTCATAGAAAGTTACAAGTTTGTAACAGTAACTTCCGTGATCACATTCAGTGGAGCGTTTTGTGACCATAGATAATGTGAACAAATCCTGAATCTTTTGATCTAAATCTGTCCGATGGTTCGTTCTTGGGTCACATTTCATTTATCCACCAAACTCAGTCTAAATCAGTTCTGTAGTTTCACTCAGTGTAATCAATATACATTTTTTAAACATTCTTGCAAAAAGACCGAGGATCTGCCATCCGATCTGGATCCACACCAAAATATAATGGATTTGTTGTCAAGCCCTCACCAGTGATCATTTTTTGTTGAAAATCTATGGGTCAAATGGCCCACTGTGACCAACTTCTATGGGCCATTTCCAAATTTTATGGGTCATTCTAAAACAGAACCAAACAGATGAAAAAGCACACAACAACTGAAAACACACACACACACAGAAAAACGGCGACGCGCACACAACTTTTCGTGTGTGAAAAGCGCTCCAAAACGAGGCTCTGGGGTAGACGAAAGATTGCTTCTGATTGGGCAGACCAGACCGCCAGATTGTAGGCTCATCCAATGACATTTTACGTCACATTAGCTGTCGCTGGGTAGCAGACGAATTTTGTTGGGGAGTCTACAGACTGTGAGCACACAGCACTCTGTGTCGAAACTTTATAACGATGCGCCGATCGGCGCACAGCTTAAGATTTTGATGGGTCATTTTTTTTATTTATGCGCCAATGGTGCAAGGCGCAGACATAAAATGATCACTGCCTCACTCTGATCTTTTGACAAAGTCTGGTTAAAATAGGTTCAGTGGTTTTTGCGTAAACCTGCTGAAGATTATATAATCGAACTAAGGTGAAAACGGATTCACTACATTTTATGCCAGTACCAACCATAGATAAGAATGAGTCATTTTGAGGAAAGAATGCAAATGTGGTCCAAGGAATTCCTATTGATGTACATTTAAAAAAAAAAAGGGGGGTGGGGTTGGAGATATTTTTGGAAATCCCAGTGTTCATAAGGAAGGGGAGGGGGGGGAATCAATCTTTCTTGTCATATATTGATATAAGCGCCACAGTTTATGTTGAAAGAAAGTTTGTGTGGAGTAACTCCCTTGGTCCGTACCAATTGATATGTAACTCAGATGGGAAATTTTTTTTTTTTTTCACCGAGGAACTGACCAGAAATTGGATAAAAGATTCTTTAGACCTTGGCAGAGATCTGCGCTCTCAGAGGTCCCATTGAAGTGTAGGCATAGTTCTGATTATAAGTTCCTTTCAGCCCAGCTATGGCCACTGTGGTCAGCTGGAGTAAACAGTATGACTATGACCAGACCAGCCTATTTATGACATAACTCTTGAGATGTTCCGAGATACCAATTTGCGTAGCCACTAAAGCCAAGGTCATATGAAAAGTTGAATCAGAACAGGGCAGACACCACAGACCACCAGCACTCTGGTTTGTTATCAGTAGTGTTTCCTTTCGTCGCAGGTCTAATGTCGGCAGCGATTTTTAATTGTTCCAAGAAAGTGTGGATATTGGAAGTACAACAGGTGGAGCTGCATGCAACTGGAGTGTTTCAGTTTCAGTATTCTTTATGCTGTACAGTGCCTAGGTATTGGGCATTGGCTGGAGATTTCCATTTTCTCTGTCTGCTGCTGCTCTGGGGGCCATCTTGCGAGTCGGTCCTTTATTCTGTAGCTCTGCGTCTCTGAGCTGTTTGTGTGCGAGATTTCTGTGGGTTGCCTTTAGTTTCTTTTCTCCTGAGATGGCCAGCATCGGTCTTTGGAAGTGCAGCGAGTTTGGAGGCATGCGACAAATGTGTCCATACCATCTCTGTAGGCTTACCCTGGTTTCCCAACACTAAAGACTTTTGTTGTAGAAAAAATAGCGTGTGACTGGAGTGGAGAAGGATGGGTTGATTTAATACCACTCGGAATGTAAACTTCAGAAGCAAAAAAATAAAACGCATAGACACAAAAAAATATATATATATTCAAATATATATAAAACTAGTAGTGTGAACTTTTATCAGAAGTTGCCAGCAGCAGGTAACCTGTAACTTGTAACAGCATTTTGATTACCTGAGGAAACTGCCATAATTCAGGTTGAATTTTTTGTGTACAGTATAACACGCATAAAGGATAGGGAAAAAAATTAATGTTACTCTGTTATCAGGGGGCCAAACAGGTATGTCTTTTATATGGTTCGTACAAATATGTTGATCTTAGAAATTTCACCCGTTTTGAAGATCAATATCTGAGAAATTAACTAGTGTAAATTGTAACAATTCATAGCTTTTGTAGCATCAAGGCAAGAGGTGAGTAATTCTACAGGCATGAAATTTGTCTTTTAAAAGCGGTCAGTGTCATAAACTGCACCATGCATGCAAGCTTAGGCCACTTGCTGGCTCTGTATGGTCAGTCTTTCACAAAATCTATTAACAAAAATGGTCCTTTTAACTACAGGTCATTGAGAATGTGGAGAGGCAAAGTTCTTTTCTTGTTTGTTTCTTTTTCTTTCTTTCTTTCTTTTTTTTTTTTTTTTTTTTTGAGAATTATTGGCAGTCCAATGCCAATGATTTTTCATGTGAGAAATATGTTTTCTGCACAGCTTCAAGTATGTGCCTGCTAAGTGCACTCATAGAATGAATGACTTGATCTTCCTTTGCAAAGCTTTCAGTTTGAACATGTTACTGATTGTTCTCATTGCAGGCTTGGAATATTTTCACAAAGGTTTTGAACAAGTGAACTGGGGTACTGGACATGGGCGGACACCTTGATTTGATTATTTTATGCCATGTTGAAACACAAAGCTGATGCTACAAGTTTACATCATTGAAGAGAACTTGATTTGAAGGCAGAAAATCGTTTGCTGACTCCCAGTTTGTGGGGTGAATAGTGATGGCAAAGAGAATTTGGTGTATGTAGATGTGGCTAGTAGTTACCTTCTAGCTGACGGCCACATCAAATTGTACAAGAGGTGCTAGTGACACTAGTAGCTTCAGCTTTGTGTTCAGCGGCAAGTACCTGCAAGAAGGATTTTTGTTTACTTGACATTTGATTGATTTGGTAAAGTGCTATAAACTTCTGAAGAGATTGGTCCTTTTTTCCAGAAGAATCTGTGAGTTTGTGGAGAGACCAGAACTACACTTTTCAGTGTACAAAGTTTAGGAAGAAAGGAAAAGAAAAAGGTCTTGCATTAGACAAGTTACTCATATGGTGTGACTTTGTTGCAGCTTTTTTGCAGGTGGCATCACCATGAACAAAAGACTTGAGGTTGAAACGATGAAAATTTTACACTCCCTGATTTCTGTTCACTTCAGAGCAGAGGCATACTTAATTAATAGATTCAACATGTTGCTGTCTGTTACCGGGACATTCTTTTCATGTTCAAGTGTTCTGTGGACGTGTTCCTGTGGACTTCTGGCTGGTGAGATATCTGCAGTAGGGTTCAGTTTTCTAGAGTCCAGCTGCCTTAATGCCTAAGGCCATTACTGTTGCTTATGCTAAGGAGTTTGATGGATAGTCAACATTTGGATCATCAAGTGTTTCTGTTCTTTGAACTGGACCAGACTTTACAGCAAGTGTGCAAATTCTTTAGGTTGTACCTGAGGATGAACAAGAGGTGATAGGACAGTGGGGTGGGTGTCTCATATATATCTGATTGTCAAATTATAGAAGACCATGAAAAAAAATCTGAAAGATAAAAAAAATAAAAGGACAAACTGCTGGTACTAGGGAAAAAAAAGTAATTAATTTTTTTTTTCATTGAATTGCAAAACAAGATCTAGTTGCAAAGTGAGGCGACTGCAGGTGGAAATCTGACAAATTTTAAATGTTGGTGATAGCACACTGCCAAAAAAAAAAAACCGTACGCAAGTGAATCACAAGACAAAACACGGCACGGTTCAACCTATTGGGTCTTCTTCAGCCAAAACACTCGGCACAACGAAAATGAACAAGCAATCGCTTAACCTTCATCCACTTAGCGCAAGACAGGCGTTAAATCACGCGTATCTTGCACTGAAGTAATTATGCCTGTCTTGCGCTGAAGTGTATGAAGATAAGTGATTGCTCGTTCATTTTCGCTGTGTTGAGTGTTTAGTATCTTGCCTGAAGAAGACCTAAGAGGTCGAAACGCGTCATGTTTTGTCTTGTGATTGGTATGTCTACGGGTTTTTTGCAGTGCGCTATCACTAACATTGAAAATTTGCAAAATAAGGACTAGAGAAGGCCATGTACCGTGGCTCAATATTTGCATCTTATTCAATAACTGGAAGTGGTGGTGCACAGTTTCGTTGGTCTCAGACTTGCTTTCTGCGTCTCTTTGTTGCTTTTAGTTGATGATTAAGTCCTTGTATCAATGATTCATTTCCTGTAAGTAAAAACTTGTCGTGTAGATGCAAGGTAGAACCCTACCGTTCACCTTTGCTTTTAATTTAAGTTTGATGAATGTTAACGTTATGCTCAGCTGTTCTGCATTTCAGTTGGTTCCATGCGTGTGTATGTTGTGCTGCCTTATTTTTTGTCAAAGTGGAGGACATTTCATTTTGTACTCGCACTTTAACAACGGCGTCAACTTCAGGACAAAATAATGTCCCTCGACAACAGGTAAGGTGGTTTATTTTGTGGGGGCATAAAAAGAAAAAAAAAATGTGGCGTAATATTCTTCACAATAGCAACTCGGTTATATTAAATCAAAATGTTGTATGCTTATTGACCAATATGCAAATTATAGATCCCATCACATGAATGACCACACCTAGCACCGTCGGTTCAAAGCACAGCAGTTACATTATAACTGTTACATTATAAACTGGCAGTGTAACAACAGGAACTCGGGTATATCTTATCAATTATATGCTTTTTAACCAATGTGCAAATGATAGATCCCATCAGTTGAATGACTTCACCTAGTGCTGTCACTTCAAAGCACAGCAGTTATATTATAAATTGGCAGTGAAAGAAGATGAAAATTTAAGGATTGACCCTAAGAAAGATTTAATTCAAGCCAATATTACAATCGATTTTTGCTCACTAAAAATATGCTCTTGGAAAAAGATGGAAATAGTTGTAGGAGATGTTACACTGTTCTCTTCTGCAGAGCGTTGGGAATATTAAAAAATGAAAGATTGTTTATGGAACTGGAATCCTTGCAGTGGTTACAAACTACCATTTTCCAACTGGTAATTTTTGCCTGTGATTTTTTTGTTAAACTACAAACCGTACCGTAGTGTTTAAAACCTGGTTGATGAAGTAAGAAATGACATGAAATTTTGGGTTCCCATGACTTTGGGAGCTACAGAGTTCAAAAGCAATGCAATTGAAATCGTAACAGGAACTGCAATCCAAATGTGCTGAAATTTGGAGCTATATCATGTCTGTGGAACCAGGATAGTCATTGGGAGAGTAGATTTAAAACCCAAAAAAAAAGGGGGAAAGTTTGCAATCCGAGCATTGTATGCTGTGCAATATTTTCAACTGATTTATACTGTCACAAGTTGTCCTGTGTTCAAGATAATGTGCTGACACTCTCATTTTTGGGGTGGGGTGTGTGGAATTGTGCCTCTGATTGTATTGGTGGTCCCTGCATATTTCTCATTGCCATATATCTCACTATAGCAAAAACCTATGCAAATTTGCACTGCCTCTCACCATAACTCATATACACGCTGTTTTTAGTTAATCACTCGGAGAATAAAGACTCACGCCTTATACTATAGCTGCACGCTTTCTGGAAGTTTTTCTTTTTTTCCTCTCCACCTCCCAACCAAGACATGCTGATCTAAAAATCTAATTTTCAAACATTTCTAGAAGAGATGATAGAGGCTAAGACTAGTGAGAGATTCTGATGCAAATGAAGTTGATCAGGTTTGATACCAGTGTTCAAGTGAACCTGCGAGCAGGCTTTTTCAGGAGAATTGGACAGGGGCTTCAGATAAAACTTTATGTGTACTCTTATGTTCATTGATTAAAAAAAAAGATTGTTTTGTTGCTACAATTGCAATTCATGAGTAAAACAGATCTGAGAAGATCGCTGAGCAACTTCATGTTGGCATTTGTTTTGCACCAGTAGATTTAGATTTGCACAACACTTGCTGTGCCGTGTGTAGGAAGAAATTTCACTTGAATTGAAAATGTCCTGTGCATGGCTATTGCAGGGATGTCGGCTGCCTGGGTTTAATGCCCAAAGGAAATCTTTTCATGTGTCATTTCCCTGTGGAACTGGTGTGCTGGGAATGTGTCGGCGTTGCTTCCTTTCTTTGTGCAATACTTTGAGAGTTCATGCATTGATATTCAGAGCATCATAGTACATTCTCAGATTTGGTGAACTTGAACATTTTTAGGTTTGGCAGACAGTTACAGGGTCAGTGGCTGCATATGTTACAAGTTTTTTTTTTCTTCTAGGATTTTTTTTTTCTTCAAGGAGTAACAGTTTTGGTGCTTAAATACAGAAGTACTGTGCTTTGTGAAGAATCATTCTCTTCCCTTCTTTTCTCCACCATAAAAAAAAAAAAAGTCGGCCCCTTCTCCCCCCCCCCCCCCCCCCCTTCCTAAGGAAAAAAAAAAAATCAGTCACCCAATGACTGCTTTGCAATTCCAGGAGCAAAAAATGAGTTGATTTCACAAATGTGCTTGCTGCAGGGAAACTGAAGTTTCAAGAGAGAAAACAAGTGAAAATAAGGATAATGATATGCCCAACAACAAGTTTGAGATCTTGATCCAGACAATAGGTTTCAGTGCCAGAAAACCAGAAGCCTGTTCAAGATCGAATGCTTTGTCAGAGATGTGTCCCCTTGCAATTCGAAAGAAGATGGACAAGACAGCATGGCCAGTGATAGACGCAACAAAAAGCCAGTACACCAATAGTGGATTCAAAGTTCTGAGATTTGCCTCAAGATGGAATGTTGTTAAGCTGGCCAACATATGTTGCCACACATGTACAAGTCTGCTGTATCTGTAGGTTGTTGGGGTTTGGTTTGTGACATCTCCAGTGATGGTAGCTGAGCTTCAAACCTTCACAAGCAGGAATCCTGTTCAGACCATGGTGTCTGCACTCCTTTTTTGTCTTGTCATAACTTTCTAACTTATAGCTATGCTGTGTACGAGATCTACTAGGCAAAGTGATTATTATTTCAGGTTCTCTATGGTCAAAAGTATTTTCTAGCTAATCTATTGTCACACTCCATTGCCTGTGCTGTCTTTGTAATCCCTGAAAATGACCAATAGATCAACATAAAATATCTGGATAACTTGCAACCCATCTCTCTCGCTCACTGTCTCTGTTTCTCCTCTCTCAAAACAAATATTGCTTCAAAAAAAGAACAAGGAAATTGCCACCATGAGATGGGCTTGTCGAAAAAATCAACGGCAGCAAATGTATACCAAACACGTAATTGGCACGAAGGCTGTTTTTTGTTTTCCACGTGCTTGCCCTTTTCAGTCTGTGAAGAAGAGAAAAATATTTTCAGGCGCTCTCTCTCTCTCTCTCTTATGTACACACACACACACACACACACAGCTACTGCACTAACAGTAAGATTATGGGGCGGGATGCAATATCGCAAAGAGGAAAGCATAACCTCCAGACAGTCGAGGGTCGTTGTGCATGTGTGACCAATACCAACAACGGTCTCACTAATGTAACGTTGAACAGACGCTCAGTTGGCTCGGTGTGTACCTGAACAACAACATCGATCGTAGCCGCCGCGCGTGTCGCAGGCCTGTTTAGTTGTGCATGTTTTATGTGTGACGTGGCAGGGGGAGGGTCAAGGTCGTAAGACGGAGCTGGTGCTCTACTGTTGCGGCTGGCTACAAACGCGGGACCGGGTTCTTCAAGCACTACTCGTGCATGAAGCAGTGACGCGGGATCAATATTGGGGGGGGGGGGGGGGGGGGGTAGTTGTAACAAGAAAACGTTTGTGGCTTGTGAATGAAGACAGCGAGTCGGAGATCAAGGGCATTCTAATGTTTTTAAGAATTTGCTGGATGAAGACTTGAAATTTAAAGTACAGTTTAGAAGCTTTGGTGAATAAGAAGGAAAATTTATATTGCATGCATTTTCAACCCTGTCATAAAAGTAAAATAACACGGGGGACATTGAAAGGCTTAACGGCCTATGTATTGATTACGTCCCTACACTACTACTACTACTAACATTCGGAGGTCGAGTTCAAGAAAGGGAAGGGTGGATAACCAACTTTTGTTGCAACGGGGTGGGAAAAAAAAGGGGGGTGTCTGGTTGTACTCTATGCTTTACATTTGTGCAGTATTTCCGATTTGATGTGATAGGTAACCTGTGCGAAGATGGTGCAAATCAAAATCGAAAAAGGCGTGTGCGCGCTTGCAATGAACGAGGGTTGCCTGTATCCCCCACCAACGCATGAACTTGATAGAGCCTAGACAAAACATCACATCTAAGCCACCGCTATAACTGGGATTAGTATGTTCCAGCTTTTCATATTGATTATATTTTTTTTAAATCTGCCAATATGGAGTTTAGAAGACTAATCGTGACATGTTGGTGCGACAGTCGGCCCTGGTCAGTGAAAACGGTTCAGAGCAATTCGGAACTACTGAACTCCACACCTGAGACACTCCTACCCTGCCCCTCTTTTGAATTTTTACGGTGAACCTCCCTTCATTTGACTGGGGGGGGGGGGGGGGGGGGGTGGGGGGGGGGGGGGGTGAAGTCAACTCTGCCGAGAAGCCCGGTTATAATATTAGGTCAAACATCAGTGATCGAACGTCGAGTCGAGTCTGAAGTCCGCTGGAGACGTTTCATGGCTGAAGCGTATTTTGTAGTATCGGAAAATGTGTGACGTTGACATGTCGGGGGAGGGGAACAAAACTACCTGTTCTGGTCACTTGTTGATTTCGGGGTAAGCAACATCAATTTCAAGATGTCGATTGGGAGGGGGCTATTCCGCCGAACGAATGAAAAAACGGATTATACCACGAAACACGACGCGTTTTGGCCTCTTTGGTTTTCTGGTAAGAACATTTAAAACGATGAACACGAAGGACGAACAACCACGTGTCTCCTCAGATCGGACGCAAAATGGGCGTGGATTTAATGTGTTCAAATGTAAACAATCAGGATGGGTACCCTCAGTGTATCCGACACATTTTGGGTGAGGGGAGGGTCTGTTGCCAGGCGCTAAGCCTCTGGTGCGTGCTCTTAATTAAATAAGGAATCTGTTGTACTACAATGCCTCGTAACACACACAGAATGGCGTGAACAGAAAGCTTGCTGGGTGTCCACGCATACATTTGTACTCAGTATCTCCTTTTTTTTCTGCTCCTTGAAAGCCTTTTCGATCGCCGGTTAGGGTGCATAGAGGGATATGCTATGTACAGAGATGAAATTGACAGGAATCAAGAGTTGAAGGAAAGAAAAACTCCGATCAGACATATGTAAAAATGAGGGGGGGGGGGGGGGGGGGGGGGGGGGGGGGGGGCAGTTATGACAGGTTGACGGATTTTCGTCGGGCAACGTGTAGAATATAGTGGCACGAATCGTTATACAATGCAGCTGGCAGCCGTCCAAGTTGTGCGTGACAAAGCTGGTCTTGCTTCATGTAAAGGTCATGTCGCCGAGTACAGGCAAGAGAGGAGTCGCGGATCGCGCTGTTGTAGGTATCGCGGTAAGGGGAGGCTTTTTATCTGGACGGTTTCATAGGTAGTAGGAGCAGTCGTAATCGATGACGGGAGACCAAACCGATAGTCTAGCCCGACACGCGGCTTTGTGAAATATGACTGGTAAAATCACAACAGATACTGGTCTGTGTTCGCGGCGGGTTTCGTTTACGTAATGTATCGCACAGTCCGGTAAAGTACGGTGAACCAACCGTGTGCCCATTGCCAAGGTCATACGGGAATGTCAAGACGTTTCGCAGCGGAATTGGCTGTTTGCCAAGCCCGCTGTTTGTCCCTTCAACGCACCCGTGGTCGACAAAAACACCAGGCAGATGATTTTTTTTTTTTCTTCTTAAACGGATCTTTGGTCAGTGAAAGTGGAGGCGCAGAAGTGATTAACATGGCGCACTACATTGGCGTTAGATTTTGGAGGGTGGGGGGTAGTTAATAACGCTAGCCCCCCCCCCCCCCCCCCCCCCCCCATTTTTTTTTTTAATGGGGTGGGGGATTCATCTTCTAAATTTTCGGGAGTGGGACAAATTTTTCTGGAGGGGGGGGGGGGGGGGGGGGGGGCATTTTCAGAAGGTGAAGGAGGGCGGGGGTGATGATAGTTCGCTCCCACTTGCCGCCTTAAAGGCCTGGGGGCTCATGTGTCTGCTCCCCCTTCCACGCCCTATATTGGGGGGGGGGGGGGGGGGGGGGGGGCTCGTGCGTACCCAATCCGACCTCGTTCCGAAGCCACTGCATTAAAAGCAAAACGCACGCACAGACGGATTTCCCCCTCCCTCTTTGGATTTGTGGAAGATCGGAGACAAGATGATGAACAGACCGCTAGTCTACCGACGAGTGTTAAAGGGATTTCCGAAGTTTTTCAACGATTGACTTGGGGAAGATAGGAAAAGAAACTTGTATTAGGCAAGGGCAAGAGGGGAGTGTGGTGGCTTTTTTTCCCGTCGAGTATTCGTATTATCTGTGGCCAAAAAAAAAAAAAAAAAAAAAAAAAAATCGCACTTTGTGCAAAATCATTTAAACGGATCACCAATTAGGCTCGCTGAACTCGCCAACTGCGTAAATGACATGGGGTTGACACGGAAACATGGGGAGATGGTGTAAAAGTCAATGGTGGGGCTGAACGGGAAAGCCTTTACGTAAGAGTGGTCACATGACGGAGTGAGAATGGTAACCAACGAATGAGATGGGCGCGAACTCCCAACGTGATCCACGTGACGATGAGAGCTAGACATCCGGCAAGTCACTTTGTTCTAGGCGCCTGCACCACGTTGACATCGAAGTCGAGAGTCGCGCTTGCGAGAGGACCGGGAATTAAAAAAGAAAACGAGGGGCAAAAGGAACCGGCGACAGGAACACACGAATCTATCTCTGCACCTCTTTAGACATACTGGGTTTTTTTCTGGACAACGTTATATTACAGGGGCAATCTGTTCTGTTGAATCCGCACGACAGTGCCGTTGTCGATCAGTAGAAACCCTTGGTCGTTGAGGTTTAGATAGGAACCATGAGGTAAAGTTAATTTTACAGGCTTCTTTTTTTTAAATTATTTTTTTTCTTTTCCGTTATCTACGGTAACACTCGACGGAATTGATCAACTTTAAAAAAGCAGCTAGCCATTCAGCGTGTGTGTGTCATTGGACAGTTCAGATAACGCCGCCATTGCATCGCGAGCGATTGACGTGTTATCGATTAACCGGTTGCACGTTGCTTTTTAGCTTAATTAGGTAATCTGACAAAAGGACGAACAAGAGCTGTAGCAATTGGTAGTACGTTGCCTTTGTTTCCAAAGGATGAGTTGCGTAAAGGAAGAAGAAGAGCTGTTGCTTTAAACTGGATGAAATCGTTATAAGCTTGCAAAGAACAGTCGCTGAAAACGGCAGAGGGAAATGATAGGCCACGGACACGTGCGTTTTCCACCCACCCAACACTTGGCATTCTGATATGCCTAAACTGAATGTCTCATTTTCATAAAATTGTAAAATAAACATGCAGCAAAGAAAGATTTTGATTGCGACTATACTTCAATTAGGCTTAGGTACAATAATTTAGATACGACAGTTTGAGAGTATGGTATGTGGATTGGTCTCGGTTTCAAAGAGGTAAATAACTGATTAAAAAGATAATTTTACTAAAGAGAACTGCCAAACAAATCATTGGATTGAGTCACTTAAGTGAAGAAAGGTTGACACTATTTTTCGAAGTTTTGAACAAAAGGTGAGGTGATATATTGAGGGTTGACTGTCGAAACCTAATATCTTGTTTTTTCACTCTTTCACAGAAAGTGAAACTCTTTTGAAAGTTTTAAAGGCTTGGTCAAAACGTTGGAATTGAAGTTTTCTTTTATAAAAAAAAATTGCTCTACTCTTAGTATAGTAATCTCAAGTGTGTGTGTTCAGTATTATCTAAAAAGTTTGTTTTCTTCATTTTATTTTGTAAAATATGAGCATACATGCGGATACATTTTTGACAGCCACACATATCCTGTGAGTCTGCAGCAGAGAAAAGGGGTCGCAAGTTAATCTGTTTTGCTAGTAGCAAGACAGGCGAAAAAAGAAGTGGGCAGCCGAAACCAAGTCTCTTGACTGGAGAGCCCTCTACTGTCATGTAAACAGCTGCTGTGCCTGACTTACTGACCGCGGCTTCATCGCTTCTTGACATACTTGGTTTCGGCTGTCAGCGTTTTAGTGAGAATGGCAGATTCTTGAAAAACGAATAATAGCATAAATAGATACTTGGTTTCAGCAGTCACTGTTCCTTGTTGTTCATCTAAATTTGTTTACGGTTCTAATCAATAACTAGATAAATATTGATCGTATTTTAAAAAAAAATTGCATTGATATGAAAGAGCATCATGTCCTGGATCTTTTGATACAAAAATGTCAGAATCGCCAAAATGTCGAGATGGTTTCAGCAGTCAACACTTGTTAGATGTTTTTTTGTTGTTGTTTTTTTTTTAATGAAAACTTCAGTGCTCAAACTAAAGTTATTCATTTTCACTTACTACTAGAGGTCGTCCAGTGAAATCAACTTAACTGTATTAAGTAACCTTTATGGTGGTTTTTAAAAATTTTCTTTATTTGCATTTGGTACTCGGTGTCATGCACTACACTGTACAGCAGGCTACTATTAGCATCTTCAGGAACTCAATAGTTTCAAAAATGAACTTTACAAACTTTGGGAAAAATATGTTTCCAGACAACTTCATAAAGGGAGTGGAGTTTACTACTCCAATGCTGCAAATCACCCTCTAGTATTGCAGTTTGCTTTCTTAGCTGTAACCAGACTGGGCAGGTAGAAGGCTCTTTACCATAATTATGTGCAGAATATTTTTTTGTTGGTGGGTTGAGGAACATGATTTGTTTTCCTTTTGAGGGAAATGCGTCGGTGGATTCATAGTCGTCCATAGAAATCGGCCAGTTCGCTTGGTGCATCTCTTTTGGAAGATGATGGCCTGCATGCTCTATTTTCCCCTTTTAAAACAAACATCTATGTAATATGAGAACGGTATTTCATTAGAGTACGATTATGCATTGTTGGTGACCTGAAAAAGAAAGAAAAAAAAATGGTAGCAGATAGTGTTATAATAATAATAATAATAATGAATACTTATATAGCGCCTATTCTCGGCTAGAGACCAAGCTCTATGCGCTTTACAATTCACACTCGTTTACACAACGGGCTGCCTACCTGGGTAGTGCCGACTGAAGAGCTGCCAGCTGGCGCTTCATTCAGTCGTTTCCTGTGTCATCTAGTCAGTATCGTTCAATATCGATCATTCATTTTCCTTACTTCCTTCATTCTTTCCATTTCTCACGCAGGGTGCATGCTATGTGTAACGTGTCATCCATACTAACGGCCAAGCTGGCCTACTCTCTTCCGAAAGTTGGCGATGGGATTTTACGTGTGTGCAAGATGTCATGCGTGCGTTCACACACGGAACCTCGGTTTATAGTCTCATTCGAAGGACTGTGTGGGAAATGGAGTCAGAACCAATGTTAACTCCGAGGGAAAAATCCCCCTGTACCGAAACGCCACGGCGGAGGTTCGAACCCGCAACCCCAGGATCACCAAGATTACGAGTCCGGCGCTCTACCAACTGAGCTATTCCGGCTTGTTATGTAGGCTTGAGTCTTTTGTCCTCTTCTCTCTCTTTCTCTCTCTCTCTCTCTGAAACGTTCTTTCAGTCATAATAGTGCAGGATGAGGACTTCATAAAGGTGCATTGCAATTTGCATATATCAGCAAGTGTGCAAAAAATGGTTCATTTTATAGATATTCTGTAGTGTTAGAGCAGCTGGGAAAGGTTGATGACTTTGTTATCAATGGAAATATTGAGTGTTTTCGGACCACACATGACAAAATATGACACACATGACAAAACTCTCCTTACCTGGCATGTTTTACCTGCTCGGCTGGAAAATTGCAGGGTTACTTTACTGTCATAATTTTGGATCGGCAGATCAACAGAGAGAAATTTGCTTGGGTGTACCAATATTTTTTTTCTGGATTAAACATGAAACCTTTTTGTTGTGATCTGATGTACCAATGATGCATGGTTGATTGGTAAATTGGGAGGGGAGCTGTTCATCACTTCATCACTGCTTTCTTTTCCAACAGGCTGTATTGCCATTTATGATGCATCAAGTGCCGAAAGAGACTTGAATCGCTACCACATTATCACTCTGTTGTACATGACACTGCAACTTGGCAAAACCCAAACTAACAGGTCTCTCCATAAGAAAAAGGTGTTACAAATGCAATGGCAAAGCCCCTTAGTGTTTGCAAGCAAAATCTTGTTAGATGTAGGCATATACCTACGGTGCATGAATGTACTCATCCATTTCTCCCTGACAAGTGTGAAGTGAGCATGTGGGCCAAACTGATGATTGACAGAATGATGAGAGATGGGGACATTCAAATGTTGAAATGGGTCGGACATTCAAAGTGGTGCATGGTATGCATGACATTGAACATTGAGCTCAGTATAATCACCACCACCCTCTACCCCACCTTGCCCTGGGGAACTGCACTGATACACACAGCACAGCATGCAGAATTTGACTCATCATATTACATAGTTCTTGCAGACTGGTGTATTTATCTGCCTGTGTCTCCTTACCTGGTTGGCTTGGTGATGATGAAAGCGGGTACTACATTTGGCTGTAATTATCCCAATTCTCAAACTTTTCTTTGGAACAGCTTCATGCAAGCATCCATAGATCTATGTCTGAATGGTGTGGAGCTGATGTACCCAGCAGTTTGAAGCATGTTTGACTTAAAAGTGGATGTGAGTGTAGAGTGAAGTCTTCAATCATACAACCCACTTTGGACTGTCAGTTTGTTTTATTTTGCTTGTTTTCATTTGAATTGATAAATGTTCTCTTGCCAGGCAAACAAGTTATGGAGAAGTTCACCAACAAACTGCTGTGGCAGAACCGGTGTTTGGCTGAATGTTTTTGTTACCTGCATTAACACATTGAAACTCAAAATGTTCACATTGCAGGTGAAGATGCTATTGTGAAGTTTAATTGCCAAATGTCACCAAGCAGGATTGGAGAAGCCGGAAGACGATTACAGGGTTCATACAGGTCTTAAATTGTCTGGAAATTTGAAATCCATTTTCCAGACCCAGGAAAAGTCTGGAAAATCGCACTATGGCCTGGAATAGCGTGGAAATTGAAGAATCAAGCACAGTTGCTTAATATTATGCATGGCTACTTTAAGAATTAAAAAAAATTATTCTGTGCCCTAAAACGTGATATTTCGTCTCTTGTGCGTTTGTGTGTATAACATCACTATAAGACATTGCGTTTTGAACAAAGTATTGAAAATGCAGGTCTTGGCCTGGAAAAAGTCTGGAATTTTGAGTTGCATGTTCTGTATGAACCCTGGATTAGTTACCCTGCTGAAGGATGTTTTGAAATAAGTGTGTCTCAGTTGTGCAACTGTTTGACCGCATGTCCTGAAATGCCCGTGTGTTCCAAGAACATTTTTGTGTGCAGCAAGCTTGTTTTTGTTGCTGTAAAAGCTGTCTTAATATATTCATTTACCTTTCCTTTCAGATGCTGTGGTGTGTTTGATCCTTTGCAAGCTGTCATTAATATATTCATTTACCTTTGCTGTCAGGTGCAGTGGTGTCTGATCCTGTGTAAGCTGTTGTTATATTTATTTACCTTTCAGGTGCAGTGGTGTGTTTGATCCTGCCTCATGGTTTCCAGCATTTTAAAAACTGCTCCACACTAGTGAATTCATGTATACTTGGGAACCGAAGCAACTGTGCATTTGTTGAAATTTATTATAATAAAAAAAAAAAAAAAAAAAAAAAAGAACTACTTCAGTTGATGTCTTTCACATCCGTAATCCCGGCATCAATCCATTGATCAACTTTGCAACATGCATTGAACTTTGGATAAACTTTCGGTTATCACTTCATGTTTCTCAAAGTACACATCCACCATAACTAGGAAAGAGGCCACTTTACAAAACGTTGATTTCAAATGCATATTCATAGAAACTAATTCGTGCATATCAAAGTATTACTGACCACATTTGCTGCTATTAATAACAAAAGATTGAAAACGGGGGAAATGACACGCTTTTTCTTTTTTCATAATGCAATTCATGTTTGCTTTAGCAAGTTTGGTCAGTATCCACCTTTTTATGAAACTTGCTCATTTACACAAGGCAGTTACAAGAAAAAGAAAAAAAAAGTGCAGGTACATAACTGCACAGAACAAATGACATATATTGCCTTTATATTTCAGTATATAAGTGAGTGATATATATATATATAAAGTGCAGGCAAATAACTGCACTATAAACAGGAATGAGGTACATCTATAATGGGAGTGAATGTAGTGAAATGTGGGAGTTCGGGATGCCTGGGGGCAGGTCGGGTGGTGGTGGAGGAGGTGAATTTGAAGTACATCGGATATTGTCTCCCCAGGAACATAGGGTTGCAATGCCAACAGAGACCCCACACACGGTTTGCATCCATTCAATTATAGTATGCAGCTTTGATAATTTTTGGAGAATCTGAAAAGACTTGCATTAAGAGCTCCAAGAGGGAGGCCACTTCTGTTGAAACATTTATGATAAAGACAACTCTGTAGAGTTGCATTTTTGGTCCAAGTGGTAGGTGGTATGGGCTACTCTATGCTTCCTATCATGATTATTAATTTTTTCATACCTGTGCAAGTACAAGATCACGTAGCTTGGAGATCTCTGGATTTTGTAGTTAACATTGGTAGAGTGCCCTGTAATAGATAAAATTTATGAGATTGATTGAATCTGTCCTAACCGACCCAAGATGGTGAACTACATCAGTTTGAATCTGGATGAAAGACGCCCTTGCAGACAGGTGTCTTCTCATCTGATCCACATTTGGTTATTTACAAGGGGGTCCAAATCAAGCGAGAGTCCCATTTGGGAGAGTTGGGGTATTTGAATAACACGTAAAAAGAGCATCATTTGAGTGGAAAGGGGGCGTAGGCCGGCCTCTCAAAGAGTTGACAGCATCCCAAGTAGGGGAATGAAAAGGGGTCAATCCTACAGTGATGATGGGATTTAACCCGCAATTTCCATTTCACTTGTGAGCAACCTCTTCGATAGGTGGCTGATAAAAGAACTGGTGGTTTTAGGAAGTGAAACCAATAAAAAACCTTTTTCAACTACCCCTCTCTTTTAAGGACTTCTTAAAAACATTTTGCTCCAGTCTAGATTGACCTTCCAATTAATCCCGGCCTAATAAGGATTATGGAACCTCGGAAAAATCACAGCACTCCATTTTAGTAAGCTGGGGTAGGGGGGGGGGGGGGGGGGGGGGGGGGGGGGGGGGGGGGGGGGGGGGGGGGGGGGGGGGGGGGGGGGGGGGGGGGGGGAATTCTATAAATGTTCTGTGCCCTTTGAGGAAAGTAGTGGGAGGAGCAATGAATTCTAAGAAAAACATATGTAAAGGCGTAATGCTTATGCAATGGGTTCTTTAATGCTGTTTTCGGGGCTCCAAGACAGCTTGAAGTATTGATAGGGCATTGTCAATACCAGTGTTCAACACTTCCAGGGTATTACGTTCAGACGGGCCACACTGCAAAGGTAAAGCCTTTTCTGGGAAAGGTATTGGGTGGCCCAGGGTAATAACTGAATATTTCTGTATGAGTGACCTGTCGCTTGGGGAGGGGCTGTGGGGGATTCATAGAAAGTTGTTGCAGGGCAATTGTTTTGGACCATTTTTTAGGCAGGGGCAAATAATTGATCCTTATATTTACTTTGTGACCTAATCTTTGTTTTTGATAGTACTGTGCAACCACTAGGAGAAGAAAGCCGAGCTGAATCACACTTTTTTCTTTTCTTTTTTTAATTATAAAGCACATAGGACATGAAACTGCAAGTGGGGATCACTGTCTTCTAGGGGGTGAGGGTAGCTCTCTGGTTTTTTTTTTTTGTAAAGAAGTAACACTGCTACTTGACATTAGTGACTTGCTCAGGTTTGATGTTTTTGGCAGTAACAGTATTTTCTTCGGTGGAAAGTTGATTGAAAATGAGGAGGGGTCAGAAACTTATTCCTGTGTGGCCAAAATTTCAACAACATTCACATCATGAACATTATTTTAATATATGTTGAGAGAGTGAAAACATTTTGTCATCTTTTAGAGCAGTGGTACGAACTTTGGAAAACCACCCTTTCCACCTAATCCTCGATCCACCCATAAACAGCAAATCGTAAAAAAGATATAGGCATTTGAAATGTTTCAAACCTTAAAATGCAGTTGTAGTGGCCTTCCGTATAGTAGTTAAAGAAAAAAAGCATTGCTGGAGGATGTCTCAAAATGTAAATTTGGGTTTGGGGCCAAACACTTAGTAGTATTCTTATATATATATATAGAGAGAGAGAGATATCAGTGATTCCATTCAAAGTCAGACCACTAGAAGAGACAAAGGGCGGGGGGGGGGGGCAAGTTTTAAAAAAAGTGGAGTAGGGTCATGATGCAGGCCCTTTACGCCTGAAAACAGCAAGGGAAGTTCATAATCGGTCATATTTGGAGACCATTCTAAAAGGGCCCATGTGTGGGACTGGAAAGGTCGGGAGATGATGAAAATGCATTGCTCGTCGACCATGATTATTGTGAAAATCTTCAACAGGGCAGTTTCAACTTCAACTTTTTTTCTTCTTTTTTTTTCCGGATTCATGGTTGTTAAAATGGGTTTCCTTCAAGTTGGCTAGGCTGTAAACAACCGTTCCAAATGATTATTCTTGAAAGTGGTGGTGGGAGGTTTTTCCCAAACCCCCAGAACAGTCTCATTTGTGAATGAGGAAGGAAGCCAAAGAAAGTTCTTGGTGTCTACTGATTCCCCCCCCCCCCCCCCCCCCCCCCCCCCCCCCCCCTCCCCCCCCTTTTGGTTTTAGGCATCGCTGAATTATTGGTATAATGTTTATCACGAAAGTAATAATAACCTACCCAAATAATTGTTAGTACGTGTGGGAGGGGAAAGAGGTAGAAACATAGATAAAAGAAAGTTTGATACCAACCATAGAACACATTGTTCACATCACAAGGGAATTTGGAGGTTGAGTGTCAGCAATACATTAAAATAATCTGCCTTGGCAGAACTTGCCATAGTTAGCAAGCTATTGAAGACTGGCATTGAATGGCAGAGCTTCAGGGCCCCTTTATAGACACAGTTTAGAGAAAATTTTTTTTTGTTTTAGATTTCTACCATCTCTTGAAAGCTGTAAATTTCTGGGTGGTGATGCTTAGACATTTATGAAAGGGAAACATAAAAACGAGGCCCTGCACATAACATCAACACAAAGGGGAAATCCACCAGATAAACGTCCCGTCCATATCCATTCATGAAAATGGGGAATTGTCTTGGGTTCTCCTGTGCTTACCCGCCTTTAATGAGTTTGTCTCGGGGCCTTGGACAGGTGCAACAAATACAGGGGTTTTTGTCTGCACATGGGTATAGACTTCGTGTAAAATCACTCGTCGTGATACATGGGTTTCTGTGTACATAAGGCGTCAAGGGTTTTCTACTTTTGCGGGTGTTTGTTACATACAGATTATCACTTGGAGGGAAGCAGTGGCCCTCTTCACCATGAGAGAGATTTGCTTTAACCAGCTGTGACCAGACAAGGTCAGGAGGAGGGAATGGATAAAGGCAGGGGCTGCCTGATTTTGGTTGCTCCCTGGGGACTGTTTGGGCAAGGACTACAAGAAGAGGGCCAAGGTTGTGGTGTGTGTGGCCGGGTTGGGTGAAGATGTGAGGTGATGCCAGGGAAAGGGAAAAAAAAGCATCGGGGAGACAAAAGGGGATTTTTTCTGTAAAAATTGCTCCGTGGACTCATGCAAGGGTGGTTTGGGTGGTAACGTGGACCTCTTCCTGTCCAGATGTGCTTTCTGGCAAGCAGTATGCGGGTAGTACCACCCCAAAACATCCGAATACCCGGCTAAAGGGGGAGGGGAAAAATCCATTTCAAGGGGGTTTTAAAAACCGGGGCCTCTTGTGACATTCATTTTCCAGGCAACTGCTTCTAAAGCAGGTTTGTTCAAAAGGGGTTTGGGGTTGCCCCCCTTTGAGGAATGTTTTAAAAAAAAAAAGGTAAAAAAGAAAAAAATGGGGGGGGGGGGGGGGGGGGGGGGGGGGGGGGGGGGGGGGGCCGGGGGGGGGGGGGGGGGGGGGGGGGGGGGGGGGGGGGGGGGGGGGGGAGACATCCCGTAATTGAACTTATCGGTTCAACAAAAACGGAACCTCAATAGGGAAAGGAGAGAAAGGGTGGTCTTATTTTGGGCATTTTTGGGATTTAAACCAAAAAGTATGGTATGGCTGGGTGTAGAGAAAGGCGGTTTAACCCCTTGACAGGGGACACAAAAGAGGACACTCAACAAAAAAAAGGGTTTTTTATAGGGGAACGCCTTTTTTAATGCAGAGGAGCATTGCAAAGCTGCTGTTAGGTGTGAACAAGAAATTCGTTGGTTTTAAGGGGGGAAGGGTGCAAGAAAGAGGTATAAAAAAAAACAAAAGTAAGAAGGGAACACTGGATAATACGAAAAAACACAACTTTCTTCCTTTGCAAACTAAAAGATTTTTTTTTGCAAACAAGAAAACTATTGGGGAAAAAAAATGCCCATGCTTTTTTAAAAAACGAAAAAACCCGAAAGGGAAATTGCTAAGCACAAAGGATTGCAATTCAACGAAAAGCTGGAAGGCTTAAGCTGGAGGGGAAAAAAGAGGGCGGGGGGGTGTTGGTCTTTGGGTGGGATCAGGGCAATTTCAAACATTTTCCCTGTAAAAAGATCAAAAAACAAAGGTTGGAGGGAGGAAAGGAGGGTACCATTGGTCCCCAAAAAAAAAGGCTTTGGCTGTTTGATGGAAGATTGGTTGATTTGCAAGATTTGGGGGGGGGGGGGGGGGGGGGGGGGGGGGACAAACTTTTAAAATTTCAACAAAGGGTTAGGAATGGGTTGGGGGGGGGGGGGGGGGTGCAAAAATTTAGATGCCAATATTTTGAAAAATGTGTGTTGCCAGTAGGAAAAGAATTTTTTTGTTGAGAAATACAAAGTAAAACAAGAAAAAAAATTAAGACTAAATTCAGCCATGGAAAAAAAAGATTTAAACTGTAATCACACAGTTAAAAGAAGTAAGTATGGGGAGTTGCTTATAGCCAGCCGACCAAAGGGCCATATCAGGGCTGTCACCACAACCAAGTCAACTTGGGGGAGGGGGGGGGGGGCATTCACACAACCTTTTAAAAATACACCTTAAAGCACACCGGAACCTTCATTTAAAACCTTTCTCTGTTGAAATTTTAGATGAAATATTAAAAGAACAAAACAGAACCGCAAATTCATCTGTTGAAATAATCCTGTGAAACTATTATTTACACATAATAAAGAGATATCGAAATTTATATGGAAGTTTCAAGAGATATTTTATCCAAATTACGTGAAAGTTTTTATTGACATAGAACAGATTCAGGTTTATATGGTACAATGCAATTGACATCGACATGTACGGTAAACAATGAAACCGGGGGGGGGGTATTATATGAAAGTTTCAAGAGATATTTTATCCAAATTACATGAAAGTTTTATTGACATAGAACACATTCAGATTTATATGGTACAATGCAATTGAACATCGACATATACGGTAAACAATGAACCCGGGGGGGGGGGGGTTTACACCATCCCTATTCCTCTCACCCACCCCACCCTCACACCATGGACTCTTCTGTTTAACCCTTCGTACCTTTTAAAATACACCATAAAACACACCGGAACCTTCTTTAAAAATCTTTCTCTGTTGAAATTTTAGATGAAATATTAAAAGAACAAAACAGAACTGCAAATTCACCTGTTGAAATAATCCTGTTAACTATTATTACACATAAATAGATACCGAAATTATATGAAAGTTTCAAGAGATATTTTGTCCAAATTACATGAAAGTTTTTATTGACGTAGAACAGATTCAGATTTATATGGTACAATGCAATTGAACATCGACATGTACGGTAAACAATGAAACCGGGGGGGTTACAACATCCATATTCCTCTCACCCCACCCCCACCCTACCCTATGTACTCTTCTGTTTAACCTGCATACTTGCATACTCTTAAGCTATAAATACAGAAACAGAACTTTCTCAGACTAACTTATTTTGAGCGTATGCAGGTTTAAGAATGCTTTCCTATGGTTTAAACAGAAGAGTAGTCTGAGGTAAATGTGGAGATTGACAAAATATGAAACTAAACATAATTCTTTGGAATGAACATTACATCTATTGATAATGAATGAGGGGGATAAGAGAAACCAGTTGGACACAGCATGTCAAGGGGCACAGGTTCAGCTGGAAGGAGAGGTTGGGTGAGGCAGAGACAGCAAGAAAGTGGTCATGAATGCCATGGAGAAAAATGAAGGGCTGGCATCATCAAAAGGGAACCACCATTTCTTTGTCCACAGCAGATTGTGTGTCAGACTTAAACGCAAGAATATGATCCTGTACTTCATCAATATGCAGTGTTGTAGAATGGTTCCTTTTTCCTACTTGAGTGTATGAGAGCAAAGCATCTACTATTAATGTATTCAATGTCTGTCCACAGACGGAGTCTACCAAGAACGTGTAAACAACCATCAGCAAGCATGGTGAGCCTTGAGTCTCTGCAATTTGTTGTTGTTCTGATCCTTTTTTTTGTTGTCCCTATTTCATTCAGTTCTTGTATGGTTTGTGCTTTCCTCCCACCCCCCTTTATTTCTGTCTTCATCTGTGTTTTCACTTCTGTCTCTTTCTTTTGTTTGACGTAAATGTTGATGCATATTTTTCTTTCCTCCTCCATTTGGGGATGGGCGGTGGTGTCTGTATGGGTTTTTTGGGGGGAGGCGGGGGGGTTGGTTGTTCGCTTTTCAAAACTAGAATTTGATTATTCAGGGCAAGATAAGACAGGGCAAATGCAGTCTTGTCATTCACACACACACAAAAAAAGAGTTTACTAGTTTTTGCATACAAGACATGCAGTACCATAATTTTGAAAAACCATCTTTGAGTCATGAAAAACTTCCAATGAACATGCTTTACTTTGCATTTTTATTCAGCATCCAAGAGGAATACCACAGTGAACAAACACAAAAAAAACACACAAAAAATCTCCTGATTTACTTGGAACTGTTCTGCAGTTTTGAGTGGCTAACTATATATATATATGCGCATGCTCAGTAGTTTGGGAACCCTTCAGAAGCATAGTTCTTTGTGTAGCGATTTTAGTGTCAAGCCTGTGTTGTTCCAGCCGCTGTCACTCCAGGGCAGCTGCTGAAAGTATTACAACCCTTGCTGAATGACAGTGGAGGCATGCAAGATGTGGAGTCGTCATGAGGATCGTGAGGTGAGATGGTGTTTGTTGAATGGGTGAGGGAGGGGACCGGGGAATTTTTTTCACTGCAGTGGTTGGAAGTTGGTCTTTGAGCCCTTTTCATTCTTCATCTAACGAGATAACGTACTTTCCCCCCTAGCTATTCAATAACAGCTTCTGTAAAATGGTTTTGGGAAACTTGGTTACTGAATGTCTATCACAGGACAAAAGATTTGGTTTTTGTTTGTTTTCTGCTTATAGGGAAGAATTATTTCCGGTCAGTAGAAGAAAGTCTTTGTGTTTAGTGTTTATGGCATAGTATTGACAGTCTTTGTGTTTAATGTACATGCTATAGTATTTTAAACAAAGCTAGTAGTAGTATTGACAGTCTTTGTGTTTAATGTTCATGGCATAGTATTTTAAACAAAGCTTTTTGTGTTTGTTGTTCTCACAAATCTTTGATGAACTTTGAAAGGAGTGAGCAATATGTTTCATGTGGTAATGAACTTTATTCCTTTTATTTTTCAGTTTGATGAAAGACGCCACAAAGATGGTCAGCAAGTGTATGTACGTGAACATCTGTTTAAATACAGCTTCAGAGGAGGTGTTACAAAAGTGAGTTGCCCCGCAAAACATAGATTATCAGTCGGTGACATTTTTTTAATAATGATGGTTCCCCAACTTTTAAGACGACAACAAGAACAGCTTGTTAGCATGTTTCTGTCCTGTAAGTTGCTAACCAGATAAGATGTCATAAAAATATGATTAGTTTCAACTGACATGCAAATATTGTGTTTGTGTACTTAAGGATTTTTCAGAAAAATTATATTTTGTATTTTAGATTATGAAAAGTGGAAACAAGGGGAAGAAGTGTAGGAAAAATGAAGTGCTCAGAGATGATAAGTCATTAAATTGATGACTTGATGAAATGTCATGACAACAGTGTTTAGTTCAAACTGATGTACCAATAATGAGTCCGGTGAATATAGGAACTGGTTTGTTTTGCTAATACTGAGACTTCTTGAAAGTAGGAAAAGTGACATCAAATGAAATTTATCATAGCGACTTATATTTTAAAGCAAATAGTATCATGCCGTTTGATGTTAATTGACAGATATATTTCTCATACTTCATTTTATACTTTACATTGCACAAGGTCTTTGCTTTGGCATTCCATTTTAAATGTCACTGTTGCTCAAGGTCTTCCACATTTTCCTTCCGTTTTAAATGTCACAGAGATGTATTTTTTTGCTTTTTTTAATTTTTTATTGCACATAGCTATGAGTGTGCTGTGTGAAGATTTTTGATTGCATCATGAGACGGATGGGTTAAGTTAGAGGAAACAGAGGGGTTAAGGATAGTTCATGTCTGTCTGCCTCGGTTGAGGGATAGTTCATGTCTGCAGTGGATAGTTCATGTCTGTTTGCGCTGTCATTACACCAAGATAAGATCATGCCGTCCACACATAAGTGGAGAGGGTGTGTGCGACCAGTCTCTGTTGATGTTTCAGCAGATGTTTTATTTTCACAGATATCACTCCCGTAAAGCTGATATGAGGCGGGGGGGGGGTGTTTGGGTGGGTCATTCATGTTGCAGACTAGATTTCATTCCCATGTGTGCCATTGCCCCTACAGCTGTCGTGCTTGCTGTGTGTGCAGGTTTATCTCTGGTGGAGGCTGGAACATGCTGAGCCAGTGGCTGCAGGACGCCAAGGACGACGACAACATCGTGTTCATCATAGAGCTGCTCAAGGTCTACCAGTGTCTGCCCGTGTCCATCGAGGTCCTCAAGCAGGACAACACCGCGCGCTTCATCAAGGGGCTGACCAAGCACAGCGATGAAGGTAGGGTCACATTTGGAAATGTGCCTAGTTCAAATTATTAGTTTTGGATTTACGTATTTAAGGTGTGTATTGTTCTGTGATGCCATATTTTGACTTGATCACCATTGGTGAGAGGTCTGTTCTTTTTTTAATTTTTATTTTACTTGTTGGCGCTTTGTAATTGTTCACACATCAGAGCAGGAGAAACATAGTGAAACATTAAGACAGTGTGAACCGTTGTTACTCCTTAGATCAATATGAATCAACACAGAAAATGTGAATCATGATTAATCTTCAGATTAATACGAGTTGACATAAAGACTAATTGTATTGTAAAATGAGTACCTCTGAACAGACATCTGGGGAATAAGGGTAACAGTGTGATATAAACTAAGAGAATTTTCATCACTTCAGTGGGGTTTTTTTTGGGTGGGGGTGGGGGTGGGGGGGTCTTTTAGCACATGCAGTGAAAGACCTGTCTGTTTCACACTGATCTCATCAGGTGATAGATGTGGACATCATTGTCTCAATTTGTTTAACTTTGAGCTGAAAGGATAAAACACACACACACACACACACACACACACACACACACACACACAAGATTGACATTATCTCTTATGGTTCGAGGTTTAGGCAAAAATCACTTTCTGGCAGTAGGTCACTAAAGATAAATTTCATGTCAGAAGTGACAACCATGTTATTGTTGTGGATACATTTTTTTCAAAAGACCAGAGAAAAGTTTGTGCCATGACAGCAGATAACATATTTCACTCGTGATTTGATGCAGGAAGGCAGGAAATCTTCATAAATTTAACTTGTCAGTGGTGTGTGAAAAGTGCGCCGAACATGGACAGTTTGTTCTTTAGAGTATGCTTTGCAATTTTGTATTGATAAAAGAATGAAAAATACAAAAAGAAAAGTCTTATTCTATATTCAGTTTAAACCGGGCATAAAATCTGAATAGCTTTAATCATGTTTGTCTTGTAACAGATAATGGGTAATTGCCAGCTAAGGAATAATTATCCAGTGACACTTTTTTTATTTTGTCCATTCTGATTTTCAGAAGTGAAAACTTTGTCTGGTACGGTGGTTGACAGCTGGATGAAGAAAATCAAAAACAAAAGCAATGGCGACCATGATAATGGTAAGTGATCAGTTGACAGGTCTTTGGTCGGTTCAGAATTCATGAAGCCGTTCTGAATCTGTCATCAGACAAACGTGATCCATCACCATAGAGGTACATTGTCAGAAAGTTCAGGTTTAGATCATGATTGAACTAAACTCTGAAATTTCTTTTTCTAATGTTATGAAATCTAGGAGGGTTTTTTTGTGTGTGTTGATCTGATACTTGGGAAAGTGGGGCTCATCTTTTGCAAAATTTGAGCACACAGACTAGATGCCTATATTCTTAGAGCATCTTTAATAGCCATTGAAGCATATTTTTATATTTTTTTTACATTTGGTTTCATGAAATAAAGGGTGATGCTCCCAAATTAAAAAACAAAGATTGGTTTTACGTCTTTACTTCTCAACTGTGTTTTTGCTTCACTGACAATTTCATTTCTTTACTTACCCATCATTTCAGATCTCTTTTTTTTTTAGACACGGAGAATATATGAATATGTCTTTGGGTGTAAGCTTGTGTATGAGTTCTCCTGTGTTGACAGTATTCTAATAAGTTTTTTTGGTCTACAACTTTGTCACAGATAAAGCCAAGAAGAAGAAGAAGAAGGACAAGGACCGCGAGAAAGACCACGACAAGGACAAAGAAAAAGACAAGCAGAAAGAACAAGACAAGGACAGAGTGAAGGACAAGGAGAGAGAGAAGGACAAGGAGAAAGACAAAGATCGACACCGCCACAGAAGCTCCGACAAGAAAGACTCTTCACATCATTCCCACAGTTCCAAATCCCATCACACAGCTCCAAAAAGGACTCTTCCTCCAGCGAAAGAAAGCCTCCCACACGTCCACAGACAGTGCACACAAAGACAGACACGCTAGCAGTGACAGCAAAGAGGACAATTCTGAGAACGCGGAGGCCAGGTTAGCAGGTGACGCCGATGTCACGCTAAACAAATCCCCGTCCAGTAGTAAACCTAGCTCTGTGAAAGAAGAGGACGATGAGAAAATGAAGAGGAAGCCCAAACGGCACGCGTTGTTCACAAGCAAATTCAGGTCTGTGTTTGACGAGGATGATCCCACTCCATTACCGCCCGTCAAGAAGAAGACAGGAGACGAGTTGAAGGCTCATCTTCTCTGCCAAAGAGAACAGCGTGAGACTTGTCATTTTTGTGTGTGTGTACTGCTTTGGTTGATGAGTTTGTGTGTGTGTGTTCTTGTGTTTGTTTTTGTCTTTCAGTTGGAAATCGGTGCACAGTTATGTATTGGTCATTTGCTCTGTTAAGCTGGAAAGTATGGAATGTTGAAAATCCCTAGAAATCCCCAGAAAGATTAGTTTGTTTGTGTCTGTGTGTGTTTTTGATCTCCCTTGGTGAAATGTCTTGAGTGGGATTGCAAGTCTTGGAACAAAAGCGGTTGCCTGGTGAAGTGTCATGAGTCGATGACCTTTCATGTAAAAGCTTATTTGGCGTCATATTACTGTACCATGTCAGACAATAGCATTCACGGCAGTTAGTCTGCTCTGCCAGGCGAGTTTTTGTGTGGCTAATGCAGTGATAAGACAGTCACGTGGTGCCCAACCCACTTCCGCCGTAGGGAGAA
Source organism: Conus ventricosus (assembly GCA_018398815.1). Lineage (NCBI taxonomy): Eukaryota > Metazoa > Mollusca > Gastropoda > Neogastropoda > Conidae > Conus > Conus ventricosus. Next base: position 10,491,313 of record CM031625.1, on the reverse strand, counting down.
GCCAGTGTAAGTCTCCCATACGTCTTTCTCTCTCGGCCTGCCGTCCAAGCAAGATAAGTTTGTGCTCTGTCTGCCTTCTCTTTGCCGTTGTTTAGATAGCTTGGTTTGCTCTTTGTTATTTGTTGTGGCTTGAGCGCTTCACCTTTCATTTTGAACGGG
>CM031625.1:10479656-10490154 GCA_018398815.1 Conus ventricosus | reverse complement strand
AAAAAACCAATTAACATTACATTCAGCGACTCTTGTCCATAACATTCGCGAAAGCAATCACGACTCATGAAATGTCAACTTCATTTACACCCCTTAAAACTATGTGGAAAAAGCACGCACAGTACACCCGTACTGTACAGAATGGCAGATTAGCATTGTGACTTGAACGATGATGAAACCTCACTTTGATTCACACACACAAAATGGCAGCTGGAACATTTCATGTCATTCAGGTTTGGGATCAGGTCTTAATCAAACACATGCCTTTCTTTTCTGTATCCATTCTGATAACACTTTAAACAACTTCCTCAAAAATTCCATCTTTTTTCACTGCACTACAGTGTCCACACCACAAACACCTCTCGATCCATATTTACTCTGGTTACACTGTCTCAACTTTCTTGGAAATCAACCTTCTTTCACGCACTACAGTATCTTACCAAAACATCGCTCAATCCATGCTCACTTTAACATTGCCCACAACAGTATCTACCACAAACATCGCTCATCCATGCTCACTTTAACATTGTCACAACAGTATCTTACCACAATCATCGCTCAGTCCATACTCACTTTGATTAACATTGTCACAACTTTCTCCAAATTCCATCATCTTTCACAGCACTACAGTATCTTACCACAAACATCGCTCAGTCCATACTCACTTTAACATTGTCACAACAGTATCTTACCACAAACATCGCTCAGTCCATACTCACTTTAACATTGTCACAACAGTATCTTACCACAAACATCGCTCAATCCTTTGCTCACTTTAACATTGTCAAACAGTATCTTACCACAAACACCGCTCAATCCATACTCACTTTAACACTGTCACAACTTTCTCCAAATTCCATCATCTTTCACAGCACTACAGTATCTTACCACAAACATCGCTCAGTCCATACTCACTTTGATTAACATTGTCACAACTTTCTCCAAATTCCATCATCTTTCACTGCACTACAGTATCTTACCACAAACATCGCTCGGTCCATACTCACTTTGATTAACATTGTCACAACTTTCTCCCAAATTCCATCATCTTTCACTGCACTACAGTACTTACCACAAACATCGCTCAGTCCATACTCACTTTGATTAACATTGTCACAACTTTCTCCAAATTCCATCATCTTTCACTGCACTACAGTATCTTACCCACAAACATCGCTCAGTCCATACTCACTTTGATTAACATTATTACAACTTTCTCCCAAATTCCCATCATCTTTCACTGCACTACAGTATCACACCACACACACATTTCAGTCCATACTCTGATTACTGTCCCAACTGTCTCCAGTTTTTTTTTCCATCGCACTTCAGTATCACACCACATACTCCACTCCATACTTACACAAGATTACTTGATTGTAACTTTCTCCAAACCCAATTCACTAACTACATTTTGTCTGCCATTCCCATTGAATCCCTAAAAAGTAAAATACACCATTTCAAATCGCCTAATTATCTGAAAGATCCTTTAAATTTTGGAAGAGAATGCTCAACAATCATACATGAATCACCAAAGTCAATACTTATCAGGTACTTCTTTGAAATAATGGGTGCTGTCCACCTGGAAACAAGTCTGGGCATGAGAAGATTCAGTATGATGCAGCCAAGTTGTGATGTACAAAACTGCAGTGCTTTGCCAATCTCAACAGTGTGGCAGCATGTCTTCACCCATCCACCTTTCACTGGCAGCAGCGGACAAGCAGTTATACCACTCACATTAGAATCAGTGTACCATGTCATCCTCCTGCTAGTCGATGGCATGGAAAATGATGGAGGCAACTAACGGTCAAACAGCTCTAAAAGCAGGATCCAAGGCCCTGGACAATATCAACTGTCAATGGTCAAAAACCTTTATTCAACTGTCAATGTTCAAAACCTTTATTCAACTCAAGATGAGCAGTCTAGCATAAGGCCCTGGGCAATATCAACTGTCATGTTCAAAACCTTTATTACACTCAAGATGAGCAGCAATTATACTCCGACACATTAAGGGAGATCGAGAAAATCTACAGGTCAGTGTTCTGCTCTGAATCAGAGGGTAAAAAAAACAACAACCTTACACCAAGTTCAGTAATACAAGAATTCTACGGTGATATTTTCAAACAAAATAGAATTTTCTTTCAACTACAAATGGGTGTGTGTCCTGCTTTGTGGGAATCAAACAAACAAAAAAACAACAAACCAGCTTTCTCACAGTCAATCTCGCTCATGACTGCATTCACACAACCACCAAAACATCTCATCTGTTACACACTACTCTCTGATATACGTCAGCATTTTAAGTTATGTAAACACCCTTTGCATAAGTAATTCATTTGTACAGGAACATTTTAAACCAAAACAAAACGCACCTATTGAATAGCTTTTAAAGTCGACAAGTCCAGAACAGATCTTATGAGATACTGTGGGACAAACTTGTTCTAAGGTCCAGAGCAAGATTTATGAAGATACTGTGGGCCCAAACATGTTTCCATTCAAGTCTGAATATATGCAGTGATAGCTTTTCACACACCTGAAACAACGCAGTTTCTGGACCGCCAGATGACGGGTCCAGCATGTGATCACACAGCGAGGACATTCACACAGCTGATCACCTCAAACCGTTTGACATGGGCGTGTTGAAAACAATGTCCTCTCCACACAACACCCTGTACCACTTCATTGGGAATGGCTTTCAAGCTGAGAAACATGCGTGTGAACTTTCAGAAAACTGCGTGGTCCTTCAGGAGTAAGATGCTGCCTGAGCAGCTGCGGGGCAGAGTCATCAAATCACAACGCATGGGGGGGAAGGAGGATGGTTCTTTCATGAAGTAATGCCTGAACTTTGAGACACATGACAACAAGCAGCCGGTGGGGCAGGGGGGGGGGGGGGGGGGGGGGGGGGTGTGGGAGGGTTGGTTGGAAACATACTCCTCCTTTGGCAGACTGGAGTTTATGGAAATGTACACCACCTCATCTGGATGAGGAGCTGGCACAGGCCCAGTGACCTCTACCCAAGACATACATGATGATGACAACGATGATGAAGATGATGAGAATATTCACAAAGGTCAGGTCAGTGAAGCGCTGGTCCGTTGACCCAGGGTGAAGAAATGCGCAGGTGTTGCCAAAACGGCAGCCTGAAGGGGCCACAAAATGTCGACATACAAACCGTCCATCTGAAAGAAGACAACAAAGCTTTAGACATCGATTGTTCAAATTGTAGTGAAAACATTATGAAGGCTTATCATCACTGAAACACCTTGAGAATACAAATAAAGGTTGCTGTCACTGACGCAACAACAAACGAAATAAAAAAAAAAAAAAAAAAAAAAGAATTATAATCTGAAGAGCATGGTTGTAGTATTATGAAGAGAAAAAGAAACAGAAAGTAAAGACACATCGTGGTGTACTATAAAAACCACTAAAAAATTCTGTGCAAAAGCCCTAGAAAAGACAGGTGGCAATATCTGTAATATACCCTTCTCCAAACTGAGAATCTCAACTTGTTCCGATCACAATCACCTTTCATTTGTTTCATGCCGATCCTCCCTAACTCTCACCATATAAAATCACATTGCAAATACTCCATTACAAAACATGTACCAGAACTGCTGTCATAATTGCACATTATCAGAAAGAAATACAATCTGTAAGACACACACACACAGTCATGTGCACACCAAGTGCATGCATACATACAACGACAGCGCTATCCTCGACCAAACTGTACCGTAACATAACTATAGCGCCACCCAAAGGGATTAATCTACCAACTGTCAACCATCACATCCACCCACCCAAAGAACTGCATGGTTCGAATCTCACCTGGCCCCTCATCATGTTCTGGTTCTTTCTCATGCGAGGCCCTGCATGACGGGCCCGCCGCCTCCCATGTTGGGCCCCCGGGGGGGACCCGGCATGCCTCCCGGCCCCTGCATGGGATGGAACCCGGGACCCATGGGTCCCCCTCCGCACCCGCATGCCCATGTCGGGGCCCCCCTGCATGTTGCCCATGCCTCCCATGGTGTTCCAGTCACCGTCCATTCCTCCTCCACCGCCGCCTCCATCATGGGACCTGCACACAGCCACACACTCTGTCAGTGCCCTGGACGCTTGTTCACTTTGCCATGGGTCACACCATCTTCTATCGTTATCAGTACGTTTGGGTAAAAACAAACACAAAAGAAAAGAGTCTTTCATCTGAGTGTATAGCTAGCCTATGATGCATACATGGTCACTTTTCAGAATCCACCATCATTCAGAACTCTCCACAAAAGATCTCTTCAGTTTTACTCTGAACCCTTATTCTGAGTACCACAGTATGCACATGATAATAATGTTCAACTGATCACTAAACTCTTCAAACCATTCTAAGAACCACAGTATACAGATGATAATAATGTTCAACTGACCACTACACTCTTCAAACGATTCCGAGTACCACAGTATTGAGATGATAATAATGTTCAACTGATCACTAAAACTCTTCAAACAAAAATTCTATGATCCAGGACTGATATCAATTCTTTAATAAAAACAACAACAAAACAGTCTTTTCCTGGACTTCTCCAGACCCCAAACTGATGTAAAGACCAGAGAGAAACAACAGCAACCCCCCCCCCAAAAAAAAATCAGCTTTAAAATCCCACCATTGAAATTACAGTTTTCAATGTAACGAAATGAGGCTTTCAAACCTACAAAATGTTCAAAGACCTTAAGAATTATTCACCTGTCCTTTTCCATGCAAAAAATTGAGACATGGCAAATTTCTTTGGTACATTATTCAAGATATTACATTGTTTTTCATGTGTACCCTGAAAACTTATGACACAAGAGGTACGTAATGCATAGCTTTCTACAATGCACGAAAGAAACAAATGGAGAAATGGACAAGTCTCTCCGAACTGAACATAACATTTCATTGACTAAATTGTGTTCTGAGAACAAACACCCCAATTCATTGACTAAATTCTGTTCTGAACAGTTTGTGAAGATGTCATATTTACAACAAATAATGCATAACATGCATGCAAGAGATCATGATACACTATCATTTATACCCATGAAAAAAGAAAGTAATGAGGTGCAGATGCTACAGATACTATATCAGCCCGCACAATTATACAGCTTGTGATTTCGTAACACAACTACGGCAGACTGTGGTTTAAATACTCAGAAAAATGGATAAAAACAAACAACAAACAAAAATTAGAACATCCTCATTTCCCTCCTTCAGTGCTGATCTTTTATCAATGAATAATTCTTGGCATGGCTCAGCAAGATTATAACCCCCTCCTCTAAGCAAAAAATATCCAAACAAGCAAGCAAACAAAAAACAAAAACTACCCCCCCCCCCAAAGATAAGAACAATCCACTGAAAAGAACAAATGGGTTATGGGCATCAAATCCTAACCTATAAGCTACAGTTGTTTGTGAAATACATCCACACGTTAACTTGCTAGGCAGGCAACAGCATGACTGACATTTTGTTAAAAACGAAACTGAGTAGAAACTGAAATTTCAATGTCGACACCATTAATGGAAGCAGATTGTAGGACCGAAATGTTATAACAATTACCAAGATACAAATCCTAGCACAAGCATAGGACCGAAATGTTATAACAATTACTAAGATACTAATCCTAGCACAAGCAGATAGTAGGACCGAAATGTTATTAAAACAATTACTAAGATACTAATCCTAGCACAAGCAGATAGTAGGACCGGGAAGTGGTGACAATCTTTATCGACAGATGTTCACTTCTGGCATCAAATCAACAAAAACTGAGGAAGAAACGTAAGGAGTGGGGTTTAGGGGCAAATATCTGAACTGGAATGAACCAACAACATGCTTCAGACAGAGGAAGAAACATTAGGGAGGAGGGAAGATGTAGTGGGGGGAAGGGGGGAGGGGAGGGGAGGTGAGGTTGGGGTGGGTAGGTGGGATTGGTTATGTCCTAACTGGGATGAATCGCTATGCTTTAGACGATCCATTTTCACTTCTCTCCTACCTGGAGATGAAGGCTGGTAACACATCGGGGAAAAAACCCAAAGCAACAAAAAAATCAAAACTAAAAAGGTCACTAAATAGGAGCCATTTGTACTCATGCAATGGCAACAAGGTTTCCAAACTGATTTGGGACTGGGGTGGAACTCTTAGGAACATTTCAACAGCAACAAAACTGAACTGAAACAAGCCTGAGCACATTCCACATGGTTTTCCCAAACCCTCTCCTATCACAGTGACACTACGTATATCAACTGGTCTGCGTTCTGAAGGAAGCATTCCAGAGCAAGAATGTGCTGAGGGAACAGGCGGCTTTTTGAATGAAAGCCTTTTTACACCCAAATACTTGCATTGATCAATAAAAGCTTCACTGTACGGCGAACCTTCTAATAATGACCCTCCAAAAAACGCACACATTCCTTCCATAAGACTCTTTTTTCTGGGACATTCTTCTCTCTGTCCACACCAGACTGACTTCCCAATGAAGACTCCCTCCTTGTCAAGACCCGACATCCACAGCATTGCTGGTAAAAGTATAACAATTTCCACTCCATGCAACTCTTTTTCTTTCTTCTGATAAACCATACAAAAACATCAGACATTTCCGAAATTTTTCATAGAATATGGGAGTCAAAGAATAAATCCTTAGAATGAGGGACACTCTTCCCCCTCCCATTACTATCCCCCCTACACCCCCACTTTGTTGCGTTGTAAGAGAACTGTCATCTAAATCTCGCACCTTACCGGTTCTTGAATATTTGATATTCATCATGAACCTGTGGATAACAATTTACAGGCCTCATGTTATCGTTACCTACAGTATTGGGCAAACGAGGACAGCTAGCGTCTTTTCAAGTGCCAGAGGAAACAGGAGAATGATGCACATGAGGAGGGAGACTGAGAAACCAAGTGTGTATGCTGAATGCGCTGGTTAGTGAAATCGGGTCTGAAACGAAACGGGACAACAAAAGTTGCAGCATTTACCCTGTTTCTTACTCAGATGACTCAAACATTGAATAAGATGAAGCAGATGTAAACCTGATGCAAATGAAAACAATGAACATCCATGAAAGAAAAAAAAAAGCCAATTCTGTTAAGTCTGCATAAGCTAGATGCGATTTACACACCACGCACACACAAAAAGTGAATAGACTGTATTCAAAGAACACTTTTGACCGACATCCATCAAAGCCCAAGCACGGGCAGAACAAGGATAGAAATGCACTAAAACATAAATACTAGACATGCAAATGATGAAAAAAAAAGATTCTTCTGCAAGTTATATAAACAATACCTGTCTCAAACAAAAGAACCCTCAGTTCAAACTAATTCATGGTCAGTCAATTGCAATGACCATCTTTCACACCATGCAGTACAACACACAAACTTTGACCCGACAGAACTGCACCTTATCAACCTACACAACTCTTTCAACAGCATGTCTGATCTGATCAAACCTGCAGAGAACTAAGACAGCAGAGGTCTTCCCCAGCTATTCCAATCCAGGACCCCATCATCACAAACTGTGCGTACCTTGCGGTCCAAACTGGCGGGGCCCCATCATAGGGTTGAAGCCTGCGGAGCGTTACCCAGAAGGCCGTGGCGCTGTGGGGCCTGGGGTGGGGTTGGAACTGGGCGTCGTTGGGTTCATGGGGCCGGGCATGGGGCCGCTGCTGATCTGGTTCTCAAGGGGTCCAGGGCCACCCTCAGCTTGTTGATCAGCTCTTCAGTGTTGGTGTGGGTCCCGAGTGCTGAGGAGTGATCACAGATACACATCAACATTTCGCCAATTTTTGTTCACAATATCAAGTCTAGTCAATAAATACTCAAGATGTGCACCCTTGAACAGTGGAATAGTGCTGGAAAAAATATTTCAAACTACATTTCCATGAACAGGTGCCTCTTTAAATGAACGGAACCAGAGATCTAGTTGCAAACTGACATTCAACACCCAACTTGTGCCGAATTGGATGAAGGCAAGTGATTGCTCGTTCATTTTCGTTGTGCTGAGTGTTGTGTATCTTGCCTGACCTAGAGGTCAAAATGCATTGTGTTTCATCTTGTGATTTTTTCTGTATACGTTTTTCGGTGGAGCCTTAAAAATACTTCAAAAATTTGAATGGGTACCACTTAAAATGAATGGGTACCACTTAAGATGAACTGGTACCACTTAAAATGAATAAATACCACTTAAAATCTTAAGTTCATGACCAAGTGGAGTAGGCAGAAAAAAATATTTCAAACTAAATTTCAATGAACGGGTACCATTTAACATCTTACATTCAGCAACCAAGTCTCCTGCATAGTAAGCAAATACCCATTTTCAGAAGTCTCAACATACAATTCACATAATGAGCAAGCCATACACAAATACCAATGCCATGTATGTTATTTTACACGCACACAAGTATCAAGGTCACTATACACAGGCCTCTCTTACTGATACACATAACCTATGCAACATATACCCTAATATTCCTCCACTTCAACAATAATTTCCAGCGTGCATGTATGCATGAGAGAATTCTTGGATCACTGCATGTGTGTGTCCATGTTTCAACTGTGTGTGCGAGTGCCTCTGTGTGCATGCGTGCGAGCGCGTGTGTTATGTATGTAGGCCATACCTCCTTGAGGGAATAAATGCATAAGCGTTAAACTGCCAAGCACCACAAAGAACAGGCATGAACGTGTCCATGACATAAAGGAAACACTGCTCACCATGATAGCAGAAAGTATACTCTGCACGTTGGCCATGACGGCGCTGTTGGCCTGCAAAGAGCGCCCCCCAGTGGCGATACTCTGCTGCTGGATGGAGGCCAGCATGTTGTTGATGTCGGGGGGCAATTGAATGCCTCCTTTACCACCACCACCACCACCACCACCACCGCCACCGCCACCTTCACCGCCACTGACACCTGGCCCACCACCTCCCATGTGGTTGGGGTTGTTCATGATCTGGAGATGTCAAAGGCAGGATCGTAGGGCATGTTAGCAGGGTCCACGTTATAGGTGTGTTCGTATTCTTCCCCTGAGCAGGTTCCTGCAAGTCATTACAGTAGGTTCAGATCAACATGGCAGTTTTGCAGCAGTAATTCTCTACTGGGTTATACTGCCATTGGACTTTAAGAGAAAATACAATGGATGATGGATAACGAAAGGGAAAGTCCTAGAAAAATGTACAATACCAATTTATTTACATATCTTTGGGAGACCAGAGATTTAAAAATCAATCTTTGTGCCAATGGTAAGGTGGGAGATGGGGGAGGGGAGAAGGCTAAAGGTGAACTCACTTTCCTTTCTTCCCTTTGGATGTAAAAATTGAAGAGGAAGAAAGAAAAAAAAAAGACTGGTACCACTCAGGCTGAAAGGAAGGGAGAGCACTGACTTGTCCATTCAGGTGGCCGCACAACTGATCCAAACAAGAGCTAGCATGCAGGTCATCACTTGTTTGATTTGACACTATGTGATGTCAAATCCATACTACCAATCAAATAAGAAAACATGCTTGGAAAAGACTGGGATGACAGCACGGAGGGAACTATGAAACTTGCATCCTGGCTGAGAAGAGCCATATGTGAGAGAGAGTGAGAGAGTGGGAGGGAGGGTGGGAGAGAGAGAGAGAGAGAGGCAGACAGACAGAGAGTGATAGGGTAGGACTGGCAGGGTGTGGATGAGACACAGAAATAGGGAGGAAGAAGAGCTCTGACTCACATCTACAAGAGGGATGATCTTGATGTCAGTGGGCTCAACACTTTCCAAATCTGGTTCAATGGGACTGTCTGGCAACCTGCACACACACACACATCCAGGATTGTACGAAACTGTTTGCAGAGATGCATGTTGCTGTTCGTCACTCTCCATTCCTTTCCCATTGCTAAGGACTCATACATATGGATCCTTGGTCAAGATATCTGACGACATAGAAATACATTTATAACAACCAATCTGCATTTATTACTTTGTGTGTTCTTTTAGAGCAGAATTTTTTCATGCACACTCTGATTACATTTTCAAAACTACTATTTTAGTGTGTTCTTTTAGAGCAGAATTTTTTCTCATGCACACTCTTGATTACGTTTTCAAGACTGCTACAGTCCTTACACCAATCAATCTTTCTCAACATCATGCTTTCCATGGCTTCCCCCTTTTCATGTAAAGCTTCATTTTCCTTCTTTTTCTGGAGATGGGTGGGTGGTTGGGGGATGAGGAGAAAAAAACATGTTCTGCATTGTTCCATTATGCTTGCAATATTCACATGCAAAAAACAACAACACACACACACAGAAAGTACAGGAAAAACAAAGGCACTTCTGATGAACAACACTGCTCATGTGTAGGAACGGCACAAATGAACAGTTTTCGCAGAAACGTCCGTCACAGTCTACGGGGAAACACTTACATCTGTTTGGGGAAGAAGAGGCCCGGAGCACGCCCAACTCTCTCTGCTGCTGGATGCCCTTTTCCCTGTTACAGCCTGGCTCAACGGCC
>CM031625.1:10434417-10478656 GCA_018398815.1 Conus ventricosus | reverse complement strand
TCTCGTTTACAAGCGTAAGAAGCAATCGGAGGCGGTCCCGGGAAAAAAAAGTGCGTGGCCCAAGCTATACGAGAAATATCGTGCGGATGTCAGTCCATGCTGAGATGCCTACCGACCTCACAAAGTACACTGCAAATCGTGTGAGCTTGATTTTTCTGTGACCCATGGAGGACTGAACGACATAAAGCACCACGTCGCCACGTGGAATCACAAGAAGAAAGCGGGAGAAAAATCAAACACGAAGCTATCAAGCTTTGGCTTTGTTCCTGGAGGAAGTTCGTGGATTATGCAGTGATTAGAGCAGAGACCTTTTTTGTGAGTTTCGTTGGTTGACACAGCCTTCCTCTGTCGGCAGCAGACCATGCTGCCCCTAGGCTTCCACCCCCACCCCCCAACTTCCCACCCTCCCCCAACTTTCACCCAGAACAATGTAAGGCTCCCACCACTGCTATAGGACTGAAATAATGGGACCAAACAATATTACAGCAAATCAGAATGAGAATGTATAACAATAATGCCAGAATATTCAACTTCATGATGGTGAGCAGAGAAGAAGAAGGTGTGTCAGGGTTCATCAAATGCTGCAGCAAGGCAACAGCAACAGATTCCCTCTTAACTGGAATGTGTGAGCAGATTTTTTTTTACAATTTGCCCTCTTCCTCTGCTTCATCTCTGTATAATAACATTTATAGATATGCTAAGAGTACTGTAGCTTTAATGTGGTCCGTAAAACTGGTTATAGGCCTGATTTCTTTTTAGAACGCGCGCAAAATTAAGTTGCTACTGTCAAATTGGAAATGCTACTGTGAAAATTGTGAAATGCTACTGTTAGCCGCATGAGCAGGTTGGCAGCTCTGAAGTTGGGAAAATAGAAGTGTTTGCTTTGGAGTTCAAGAAGAAATGTTTAAACCATTACATAATAAGAAAACAAGAACAATAAAGATGAATTATCAGTTTGATCAATGTACACACTATAACATTCTAATCATCATTTATGAAATTTATTATCTAAGTTCTGTGATGAGTCAATAAATGCCTTAGTGGTTTGTAGCTCAACAATCAAAATGAGATACTCCATTTCAGAGTCATGCTTTGGTGCAAACTTCTTCAGGGTAAATCAGAAAAAATATTTATAATGGCTCCACCCTGAACAACATGGACCAAACGAATCATAAGACAAAGCATTTTGACCTCTTAGGTCTTCTTCAGGCAAAATAAACAACACTCAGGACAACAAAATGAAGGAGCAGGTCGTGTCGTGTTTTGGCTTCTGATTCGTTGTCCACGTTTGGCAGAATGAGTATAAATACTTTTAAAAAATGTGTTTAGGGGGCCGATAGCTCAGTTGGTAGAGCGCCGGACTCGTGATCCTGGGGTTGCGGGTTCGAATTTCGTTAGGGGGATTTTTTCCCTCGGAGTTAACATTGGTTCTGACTCCATTCCCCATATAGTCCTTCGAATGAGACTATAAACCGAGGTTCCGTGTGTGAACGCACGCATGACATCTTGCACACACGTAAAATCCCATCACCAACTTTCGGAAGAGAAGGCCAGTTTGGCCGTTGGTATGGATGACACGTGACACATAGCAAAGCACCTCCCCGAAGATGGAGTATGGCTGCCTTAATGGGGGGATAAAAAAGGGTCATACACACAAAACTCCACTGCCTGGCTATACAGGGAGTGTCCGCAGGAGTATCAGCCTGCGTACGCAGAAGAAGAAGAAGAAAATGTGTTTAGGTTTCTGCCTGCAGTGGCCTCACTTTGCAGCTAGCCTTCTTCAGGGTAATGAACAGAGCAGTTTCTTTGTCATGTTTGAAATTCTCATTTTGCCCCTGTGCAGCGCCAGCCCATGAAATCCACGACAGCAACGTGTTCAGAACGAGCTGACCAAGTCCTCCTACATGCACGGCACCATCAAGCGCAAGAAGAAGGCCACCGCTCTGCCGCCAACGTTCCCCTCTTCCAAAGAACCCACTGCTGCTGCCCTTAAGACCCCTTCGTCCACGACACCTTCAACACCCACCACGCCGACGCCGCCGCCGTCCACCATATCTCTGTCTCCGGGACCCCTGTCTCCCCGCTCACGCCGCCGCCACATAAGCTGCCCTGTGTTCCTTCTGTAAGTGTTGTGAAGCTTTCTGTTTTTTTTTCTTCTTTCTCTGTGGGTCTGGATTGTGGTGAACAGTTGTTTAGGCTGTATTCGTTTATTTCTGAAGTGAAGAGTAGGCTTGTTTTTATTGGTGTTTTGTTTTGATCCTTTTGCTCTTAATGTTGGGTCTGAATGAAAGTGTAGGTTAGTTTTTCCTTAAAATTTGGTTAATTGCTGGGGGGGAAAACAAATGGTATTCAACATTTACTTGAGTAGCTACTTGTTACCGTTATTGTCAAGAAAATTGTGTGCAAGTCTTTAGATAAATCTGGGCATATGATGTAGAAGAGAGCAGCAACACACCTACTTAACATCCTTCCGCCCACCTTTTTCTCCAAAGTTTTATGTTAGTCTTGCTAGTAAATTTGATATGGGAAGCCCGTTATTTTAAAAAGTTTCCCAAATGTATGTCGTTTGTATGTGTGTGTTTTTTTTCTGTTGATGATATCCATCCTCCAAAGTGCCTGAAAGTGACAAAGTAAAATGACATTGGCACGCCTTGCGCATTAGCTGTGCAGCCATCATCAGCAGCATGAAACACACACTAGAAATAGAGAAACAGGTGACAGCTGCAACAGTGTAAGTGTGTCAGAGTACACAGCATTCCACAATCATGATTTTTTTCCAGTTTTTACCGAGACACGTTGGAGACTTCGGAGGACCCTGAGCCAGCGCCCTCGCATGAGGAGCGCAGCCCTCCCTCCTTGGAGAAGATGGACACCAGTGAGCCTGACGAGGCCATGGCCGTGGACGAACAGGCCCTGGAGCACAGCGAACCCCCCACCATCGACATGGAAACCAGTGAGGCCCCGGCACAGGAGGAAGCAGGTCAGTATCTGTGTGTATGTATAGGAGGGGGGGGGGGGGGGGGGGGGTGTCTTTGATGTGGCATCGGGTCGTTCTGTTGGGGGAGTCTTGTTGAGGGGAAATCATTCCGAGGGATTGAAGGGGTTACAATATCACACATTAAGAGACAGGACATAGATCCCTTCTCATCTGGATATTGTTTGGTTCTTGTTGTTGGTGTTCTTTATTTTTTGTTTTTATTGGGGGGGGGGGGGGGGGGGGGTCTTCGTAATTGTTATGGGCATGTCCTTGCAGAGTAGAATGAAGGCACTTGTCTGAAACTAATTTTAGAGAGAATGAACCTTTTCTTTTAAATTTTCTTTTCACAATGTGCAATTGGAAAATGTAGGCCATTAATAAGATCTTTTTTTTTTTTTTTTTTTCCTTAAACCAGGTGACTTGAACACATCGGCCACATCGGAAGGAGGTGAGGAGGCCAAAGAGAAAGGGGACTCGGCAGAGGGGTCGCCAGAGATGATGGAAAGGGAGAACCAGGATGCCAACGGAAAGAACGGCAAGAAACGTGTCCGATGGGCAGAAGAGTCACGTCTTCGGCAGGTCTTCTACTTCGAACTTGACGAAACGGAAAGAGGTATGTATCATGTTCTGTGGTGGGGTTATTGGTGTAGTTTTAGTTTTTACAATTGTCATAACCGGTGTGTCAAAAGGGTGCTGTAACAGGTATTACGCTCAGTATCAATGACAGTGTATCAGTGGTGAGTAGGACTTGCTTGGCCTTGCTCTGCTGTTCCCCAAGTGTCCTTGTGCCTGCTGGCATTTTGTTTTCATTAACATCCAAATACGAACATGGGTTACAGGATGTTTCACATGCATGTTGGATCCTTTGCAAGTGTAAAGAGGTAAAGCTTTCAGAAGGTTTACAAAAATAATGATCGGGGGGAAGGGGGGGGGTGGCTCAACCTTTCATTCTTCAGGTGCTGCCTAGGCTCACACTCGCACCCCACAGATGGAGAAGCTGATGTTCTAATCAGTTGATTATCACTTTGTTGATGTTTGTGAAATGGTATGGGAAGTGTCGGCTTTGTACCTGTTGATAGATATTAGCGGTGGACTTCATTACAGAAATGCGGACTTCAGCATTCTGTGCTAAGTGTGTGTTATTACTCATCTCAGAAGTGATGTGTTGCAAAGTGTTGTGTAGCAATGCTAGAATTGTAACAGATGGCCTTAGTGTGGTTACCATTGTTGCAGTGTTCAATGAGAAATACTGCTGTCACATGGTAGTGTCTTGGTTTGTTTCATTGCTTTCTGTCATAAAATTCAAACAATTTTCAGGACTAAAATGAGAGTGTCAAAGGTGAGGATAAGTGTGGCATACAAAATTAATGACCATGTATGCTTAAGCAACAAATAAGAACTTTTGCTTCTTTTTTTCCCCTCCCGCATTTTCCAAAATAAGCTGTCTTTCTGCAGAACGTTTGCAGTTTTTTTTTCCAAAGCAATAGTTTCATAATGTGGAAAGCAATATACATGCATCATATGTTCAGCATTGTGATTTGACTTCTGTGTTTGTGTTGACAAGCCAGGGAAAGGTACAGGTATTATTTGCCAGGCTCAGATAGGAGAGGCCTGTCGTCAAACAGCATTTTTATGTGGAGCTGATGGTTGTGAGTTCGAACCACTGTGTGGTCGGATGTTTTCAGCTTAAACACCCTCTCTGTCCACCACCCAGCAGGAAATGGGTGCCTGATTCAGTACAGGGAAAGTTAAAGGCAGTAGGAGGTGGATGGGCTGTGCCTGCCATCATGAAGTGTCCTGGACATGGTGAACCTCTGACAGTTCACTACCCCTGTGGGCTGTGGGAACTTTTAACTTTTTTTTTTTCAGTGTCAGATTATGGTCATCACTTTCGAGAGAGAAAGAGAGAGAGAGAATGCTTTTCATGTGTTCAGGTTGGACTGCCAGAAAGTAATGTCAAATGTTTTGTCTATTTCAGAAAATGTCAACAGACCAAAAACGTTCAATGAGCTGAAAAAACAAGACATGCGGTCAGAAGGAAGGGTAAGTCAAAAGATTCTCCTCTTTCACTGTTTTCCCCCATTACAGAAATATACAGAATGTATGTCCGAAATATTTCACAAAACACAGTATGTAAAGGAATATTTGTATTTTTATGGTTAACAAAACAAAAAATATTACAGGGTGGGGGAGCAGAATAGTGAGACATATTAGATTTGTGAAATAGCAGTACTTCTTACATATGCACGCAGAATCTGCACAGTTTGATTCTTGAATAGATGCAGTGTTTTAGTTTTGTAATATTTTATCTGAACTAGAGAATCCTATCCTCCTGTGCATTTGATGTATGGACTGTGAATATGTATTTTCACTGTTCTTTTTCTCTTTCAGGCCATGGAAACGGCAAAACGGTTAATCAACGACAACATGGTGGAAGTTTTGCCGGTAGGTTGACTCTGTTACTGAGGCTAATCTTCTGTGTGTCTGTGCATATGATACAGTTGAAACCAACCTGTTTTTTTTTGTGGGCATAGTATATTGAACAACACCAACTTCCCACCTGTTTTTGTTTATTGTTGTAGTTTCAAGGTGCCTGTGTTTGCTGATACAGGGAGATCTTTATGAAGTGGTGATACGGTCACCTCAGATGAGATCTGTAGTTAGCTGTTATAACAGAGGTACACAGTCATTTAACTTCCGTAGCTTTCTTTCATGAAGCTGGTGTTTTATGTGCCTGTCTCTTTTTACAAAATTTTAGAGAGGACAAAACCAGCTGTATTGAGATGCTTTTGTGTCACCTTTGTCAAAATTTTACTTCATGAAACATGTTAGCAGCAAGGGGTGAGATGCAAGTGTAAACACTGGCATGAGTGTTTATGCAGAGTTTAACACACCATCAAATCATGCTACGAATCTCTGATATTTATCAGGCTGTGGACATACACTCCTCAAGAAAGTTAGAGACGTGAGTGAATGCTTCTGCAGAACGTGGGGGCGCAAGGCCTTGCGTTTCAGTTGTACACAGTTGCTGCATCACTCCTCCTCTCTTGCTCATCCCCCACCTTCCTTCCCCCCTCTTCTGCAAATGTCTTTGAAGAGTTGTTTTGTGTTTCAGTGGAGACGCCCTCCTATGATCGACAACATCACCATGGCCGTTGAGCCAGGCTGTAACAGCGCGGAAAAGGGCATCCAGCAGCAGAGAGAGTTGGGCGTGCTCCAGGCCCTCTTCTTCTCCAAACAGATGTAAGTGTTTCCCCGTAGACTGTGACGGACAGTTTCTGCGAAAACTGTTCACTTTGTGCCGTTCCTACACATGAGCAGTGTTGTTCATCAGAAGTGCCTTTGTTTTTCCTGTACTTTCTGTGTGTGTGTGTTGTTGTTTTTTGCATGTGAATATTGCAAGCATAATGGAACAATGCAGAACATGTTTTTTTTCTCCTCATCCCCCAACCACCCACCCATCTCCAGAAAAAGAAGGAAAATGAAGCTTTACATGAAAAGGGGGAAGCCATGGAAAGCATGATGTTGAGAAAGATTGATTGGTGTAAGGACTGTAGCAGTCTTGAAAACGTAATCAAGAGTGTGCATGAGAAAAAATTCTGCTCTAAAAGAACACACTAAAATAGTAGTTTTGAAAATGTAATCAGAGTGTGCATGAAAAAAATTCTGCTCTAAAAGAACACACAAAGTAATAAATGCAGATTGGTTGTTATAAATGTATTTCTATGTCGTCAGATATCTTGACCAAGGATCCATATGTATGAGTCCTTAGCAATGGGAAAGGAATGGAGAGTGACGAACAGCAACATGCATCTCTGCAAACAGTTTCGTACAATCCTGGATGTGTGTGTGTGTGCAGGTTGCCAGACAGTCCCATTGAACCAGATTTGGAAAGTGTTGAGCCCACTGACATCAAGATCATCCCTCTTGTAGATGTGAGTCAGAGCTCTTCTTCCTCCCTATTTCTGTGTCTCATCCACACCCCTGCCAGTCCTACCCTATCACTCTCTGTCTGTCTGCCTCTCTCTCTCTCTCTCTCCCACCCTCCCTCCCACTCTCTCACTCTCTCTCACATATGGCATCTTCTCAGCCAGGATGCAAGTTTCATAGTTGCCTCCGTGCTGTCATCCCAGTCTTTTCCAAGCATGTTTTCTTATTTGATTGGTAGTATGGATTTGACATCACATAGTGTCAAATCAAACAAGTGATGACCTGCATGCTAGCTCTTGTTTGGATCAGTTGTGCGGCCACCTGAATGGACAAGTCAGTGCTCTCCCTTCCTTTCAGCCCTGAGTGGTACCAGTCTTTTTTTTTTCTTTCTTCCTCTTCAATTTTTACATCCAAAGGGAAGAAAGGAAAGTGAGTTCACCTTTAGCCTTCTCCCCTCCCCCCATCTCCCACCTTACCATTGGCACAAAGATTGATTTTTAAATCTCTGGTCTCCAACGATATGTAAATAAATTGGTATTGTACATTTTTCTAGGACTTTCCCTTTCGTTATCCATCATCCATTGTATTTTCTCTTAAAGTCCAATGGCAGTATAACCCAGTAGAGAATTACTGCTGCAAAACTGCCATGTTGATCTGAACCTACTGTAATGACTTGCAGGAAACCTGCTCAGGGGAAGAATACGAACACACCTATAACGTGGACCCTGCTAACATGCCCTACGATCCTGCCTTTGACATCTCCCAGAACATGAACAACCCCAACCACATGGGAGGTGGTGGGCCAGGTGTCAGTGGCGGTGAAGGTGGCGGTGGCGGTGGTGGTGGTGGTGGTGGTGGTGGTAAAGGAGGCATTCAATTGCCCCCCGACATCAACAACATGCTGGCCTCCATCCAGCAGCAGAGTATCGCCACTGGGGGGCGCTCTTTGCAGGCCAACAGCGCCGTCATGGCCAACGTGCAGAGTATACTTTCTGCTATCATGGTGAGCAGTGTTTCCTTTATGTCATGGACACGTTCATGCCTGTTCTTTGTGGTGCTTGGCAGTTTAACAGCTTATGCATTTATTCCCTCAAGGAGGTATGCCTACATACATAACACACGCGCTCGCACGCATGCACACAGAGGCACTCGCACACACAGTTGAACATGGACACACACATGCAGTGATCCAAGAATTCTCTCATGCATACATGCACGCTGGAAATTATTGTTGAAGTGGAGGAATATTAGGGTATATGTTGCATAGGTTATGTGTATCAGTAAGAGAGGCCTGTGTATAGTGACCTTGATACTTGTGTGCGTGTAAAATAACATACATGGCATTGGTATTTGTGTATGGCTTGCTCATTATGTGAATTGTATGTTGAGACTTCTGAAAATGGGTATTTGCTTACTATGCAGGAGAACTTGGTTGCTGAATGTAAGATGTTAAATGGTACCCGTTCATTGAAATTTAGTTTGAAATATTTTTTTCTGCACTACTCCACTTGGTCACTGAACTTAAGATTTTAAGTGGTATTTATTCATTTTAAGTGGTACCAGTTCATCTTAAGTGGTACCCATTCATTTTAAGTGGTACCCATTCAAATTTTTGAAAGTATTTTTAAGGCTCCACCGAAAAACGTATACAGAAAAAATCACAAGATGAAACACAATGCATTTTGACCTCTTAGGTCAGGCAAGATACACAACACTCAGCACAACGAAAATGAACGAGCAATCACTTGCCTTCATCCAATTCGGCACAAGTTGGGTGTTGAATGTCAGTTTGCAACTAGATCTCTGGTTCCCGTTCATTTAAAGAGGCACCTGTTCATGGAAATGTAGTTTGAAATATTTTTTCCAGCACTATTCCACTGTTCAAGGGTGCACATCTTGAAGTATTTATTGACTAGACTTGATATTGTGAACAAAAATTGGCGAAATGTTGATGTGTATCTGTGATCACTCCTCAGCACTCGGGACCCAACACCAACACTGAAGAGCTGATCAACAAGCTGAGGGTGGCCCTGGACCCCTTGAAGAACCAGATCAGCAGCGGCCCCATGCCCGGCCCCATGAACCCCAACGACGCCCAGTTCCAACCCCCACCCCAGGCCCCACAGCGCCACGGCCTTCTGGGTAACGCTCCGCCAGGCTTCAACCCTATGATGGGGCCCCGCCAGTTTGGACCGCAAGGTACGCACAGTTTGTGGATGATGGGGTCCTGGATTGGAATAGCTGGGGAAGACCTCTGCTGTCTTAGTTCTCTGCAGGTTTGATCAGATCAGACATGCTGTTGAAAGAGTTGTGTAGGTTTGATAAGGTGCAGTTTCTGTCGGGTCAAAGTTTGTGTGTTGTACCTGCATGGTGTGAAAAGATGGTCATTGCAATTGACTGACCATGAATTAGTTTGAACTGAGGGTTCTTTTGTTTTGAGACAGGTATTGTTTATATAACTTGCAGAAGAATCTTTTTTTTTCATCACTTTGCATGTCTAGTATTTATGTTTTAGTGCATTTCTATCCTTGTTCTGCCCGTGCTTGGGCTTTGATGGATGTCGGTCAAAAGTGTTCTTTGAATACAGTCTATTCACTTTTGTGTGTGCGTGGTGTGTAAATCGCATCTTCAGCTTATGCAGACTTAACAGAATTGGCTTTTTTTTTTCTTTCATGATGTTCATTGTTTTCATTTGCATCAGGTTTACATCTGCTTCATCTTATTCAATGTTTGAGTCATCTGAGTAAGAAACAGGGTAAATGCTGCAACTTTTGTTGTCCCGTTTCGTTTCAGACCCGATTTCACTAACCAGCGCATTCAGCATACACACTTGGTTTCTCAGTCTCCCTCCTCATGTGCATCATTCTCCTGTTTCCTCTGGCACTTGAAAAGACGCTAGCTGTCCTCGTTTGCCCAATACTGTAGGTAACGATAACATGAGGCCTGTAAATTGTTATCCACAGGTTCATGATGAATATCAAATATTCAAGACCGGTAAGGTGCGAGATTTAGATGACAGTTCTCTTACAACAGCAACAAAGTGGGGGTGTAGGGGGGATAGTAAATGGGAGGGGGAAGAGTGTCCCTCATTCTAAGGATTTATTCTTTGACTCCCATATTCTATGAAAAATTTCGGAAATGTCTGATGTTTTTGTATGGTTTATCAGAAGAAAGAAAAAGAGTTGCATGGAGTGGAAAATCTGTTATACTTTTACCAGCAATGCTGTGGAATGTCGGGTCTTGACAAGGAGGGAGTCTTCATTGGGAAGTCAGTCTGGTGTGGACAGAGAGAAGAATGTCCCAGAAAAAAAGAGTCTTTATGGAAGGAAGTGTGCGTTTTTTGGAGGGTCATTATTAGAAGGTTCCGCCGTACAGTGAAGCTTTTATTGATCAATGCAAGTATTTGGGTGTAAAAAGGCTTTCATTCAAAAAGCCGCCTGTTCCCTCAGCACATTCTTGCTCTGGAATGCTTCCTTCAGAACGCAGACCAGTTGATATACGTAGTGTCACTGTGATAGGAGAGGGTTTGGGAAACCATGTGTGAATGTGCTCAGGGCTTGTTTCAGTTCCAGTTTGTTGCTGTTGAAATGTTCCTAAGAGTTCCACCCCAGTCCCAAATCAGTTTGGAAACCTTGTTGCCATTGCATGAGTACAAATGGCTCCTATTTAGTTGACCTTTTTAGTTTTTGATTTTTTTGTTGCTTTGGGTTTTTTCCCCGATGTGTTACCCAGCCTTCATCTCCAGGTAGGAGAGAAGTGAAAATGGATCGTCTAAAGCATAGCGATTCATCCCAGTTAGGACATAACCAATCCCACCTACCACCCCAACCTCCACCTCCCCCTCCCTCCCCCCTTCCCCCCACTACATCTTCCCTCCTCCCCTAATGTTTCTTCCTCTGTCTGAAGCATGTTGTTGGTTCATTCCAGTTCAGATATTTGCCCCTAAACCCCACTCCTTACGTTTCTTCCTCAGTTTTTGTTGATTTGATGCCAGAAGTGAACATCTGTCGATAAAGATTGTCACCACTTCCCGGTCCTACTATCTGCTTGTGCTAGGATTAGTATCTTAGTAATTGTTATAATAACATTTCGGTCCTACTATCTGCTTGTGCTAGGATTAGTATCTTAGTAATTGTTATAACATTTCGGTCCTATCTGCTTGTGCTAGGATTTGTATCTTGGTAATTGTTATAACATTTCGGTCCTACAATCTGCTTCCATTAATGGTGTCGACATTGAAATTTCAGTTTCTACTCAGTTTCGTTTTTAACAAAATGTCAGTCATGCTGTTGCCTGCCTAGCAAGTTAACGTGTGGATGTATTTCACAAACAACTGTAGCTTATAGGTTAGGATTTGATGCCCATAACCCATTTGTTCTTTTCAGTGGATGTTCTTATCTTTGGGGGGGGGGTAGTTTTTGTTTTTTGTTTGCTTGCTTGTTTGGATATTTTTTGCTTAGAGGAGGGGGTTATAATCTTGCTGAGCCATGCCAAGAATTATTCATTGATAAAAGATCAGCACTGAAGGAGGGAAATGATGGATGTTCTAATTTTTGTTTGTTTGTTTTGTTTTTATCCATTTTTCTGAGTATTTAAACCACAGTCTGCCGTAGTTGTGTTACGAAATCACAAGCTGTATAATTGTGCGGGCTGGATTAGTAGTATCTGTAGCATCTGCACCTCATTACTTTCTTTTTTCATGGGTATAAATGATAGTGTATCATGATCTCTTGCATGCATGTTATTGCATTATTTGTTGTAAATATGACATCTTCACAAAACTGTTCAGAACAGAATTTAGTCAATGAATTGGGGTGTTTGTTCTCAGAACACAATTTAGTCAATGAAATGTTATGTTCAGTTCGGAGAGACTTGTCCATTCTCCATTTGTTTCTTTCGTGCATTGTAGAAAGCTATGCATTACGTACCTCTTGTGTCATAAGTTTTCAGGTACACATGAAAAACAATGTAATATCTTGAATAATGTACCAAAGAAATTTGCCATGTCTCAATTTTTTGCATGGAAAAGGACAGGTGAATAATTCTTAAGGTCTTTGAACATTTTGTAGGTTTGAAAGCCTCATTTCGTTACATTGAAAACTGTAATTTCAATGGTGGGATTTTAAAGCTGATTTTTTTTTTGGGGGGGGGTTGCTGTTGTTTCTCTGGTCTTTACATCAGTTTGGGGTCTGGAGAAGTCCAGGAAAAGACTGTTTTGTTGTTGTTTTTATTAAAGAATTGATATCAGTCCTGGGATCATAGAATTTTTGTTTGAAGAGTTTAGTGATCAGTTGAACATTATTATCATCTCAATACTGTGGTACTCGGAATCGTTTGAAGAGTGTAGTGGTCAGTTGAACATTATTATCATCTGTATACTGTGGTTCTTAGAATGGTTTGAAGAGTTTAGTGATCAGTTGAACATTATTATCATGTGCATACTGTGGTACTCAGAATAAGGGTTCAGAGTAAAACTGAAGAGATCTTTTGTGGAGAGTTCTGAATGATGGTGGATTCTGAAAAGTGACCATGTATGCATCATAGGCTAGCTATACACTCAGATGAAAGACTCTTTTCTTTTGTGTTTTGTTTTTACACCAAACGTACTGATAAACGATAGAAGATGGTGTGACCCATGGCAAAGTGAACAAGCGTCCAGGGCACTGACAGAGTGTGTGGCTGTGTGCAGGTCCCATGATGGGAGGCGGCGGTGGAGGAGGAATGGACGGTGACTGGAACACCATGGGAGGCATGGGCAACATGCAGGGGGGCCCCGACATGGGCATGCGGGGCGGAGGGGGACCCATGGGTCCCGGGTTCCATCCCATGCAGGGGCCGGGAGGCATGCCGGGTCCTCCCCCGGGGCCCAACATGGGAGGCGGCGGGCCCGTCATGCAGGGGCCTCGCATGAGAAAGAACCAGAACATGATGAGGGGGCCAGGTGAGATTCGAACCATGCAGTTCTTTGGGTGGGGTGGATGTGATGGTTGACAGTTGGTAGATTAATCCCTTTGGGTGCGCTATAGTTATGTTACGGTACAGTTTGGTCGAGGATAGCGCTGTCGTTGTATGTATGCATGCACTTGGTGTGCACATGACTGTGTGTGTGTGTCTTACAGGATTGTATTTCTTTCTGATAATGTGCAATTATTGACAGCAGTTTCTGGTACATGTTTTGTAATGGAGATTTGCAATGTGATTTTATATGGTGAGAGTTAGGGAGGATCGGCATGAAACAAATGAAAGGTGATTGTGATCGGAACAAGTTGAGATTCTCAGTTTGGAGAAGGGTATATTACAGATATTGCCACCTGTCTTTTCTAGGGCTTTTGCACAGAATTTTTTAGTGGTTTTTATAGTACACCACGATGTGTCTTTACTTTCTGTTTCTTTTTCTCTTCATAATACTACAACCATGCTCTTCAGATTATAATTCTTTTTTTTTTTTTTTTTTTTTATTTCGTTTGTTGTTGCGTCAGTGACAGCAACCTTTATTTGTATTCTCAAGGTGTTCAGTGATGATAAGCCTTCATAATGTTTTCACTACAATTTGAACATCGATGTCTAAAGCTTTGTTGTCTTCTTTCAGATGGACGGTTTGTATGTCGACATTTTGTGGCCCCTTCAGGCTGCCGTTTTGGCAACACCTGCGCATTTCTTCACCCTGGGGTCAACGGACCAGCGCTTCACTGACCCTGACCTTTGTGAATATTCTCATCATCTTCATCATCGTTGTCATCATCATGTATGTCTTGGGTAGAGGTCACTGGGCCTGTGCCAGCTCCTCATCCAGATGAGGTGGTGTACATTTCCATAAACTCCAGTCTGCCAAAGGAGGAGTATGTTTCAACCAACCCTCCCACACCCCCCCCCCCCCCCCCCCCCCCCCCTCCTGCTCCCACCTGTGCTGCTTGTTGTGCATGTGTCGTTCAGAAGTTCAGGCATTTACTTCATGGAAAGAAACCAGTCTTCCTTCCCCCCCATGCGTTTGTGATTTGATGACTCTTGCCCGACGCTTGGCTCAGGCAGCATCTTGAACCCTGATGGACCACGCAGGTTGTTCTGAAAAGTCACACTGCATAATGTGTTCTCAGCTTGAAAGGCCATTCCCAATGAAAGTGTACAGGTGTGTTGTGTGGAGGAGGACATTGCTTCAACACGCCCATGTTCATGACGGTTTGAGGGAGGATCAAGCTGTGTGGAGATGTCCTCGCTTGTGATCACATGCTGGACCCGTCATCTGTGGCTGGTCCAGAAACTGCGTTGTGTGTCAGGTGTGTGAAAAGCTATCACTGCATATATTCAGGACTTGAATGGAAAACAAGTTTGGCCCACAGTATCTTCATAGAGATCTTGCTCTGGACCTTAGAACAAGTTTTGTCCCACAGTATCTTCATAGAGATCTTGTTCTGGACCTTTGTGCGACTTTAAAAAGCTATTCAAAGGTGCGTTTTTTGTTTTGTTTTAATGTTCCTGTACAAATGAATTACTTATGCAAAGGGTGTTTACATAACTTAAAATGCTGACGTATATCAGAGAGTAGTGTGTAACAGATGAGATGTTTTGGTGGGTTGTGTGAATGCAGTCATGAGCGAGATTGACTGTGAGAAAGCTGGTTTGTTGTTTTTTTGTTTGTTTGATTCCCACAAAGCAGGACACACACCCATTTTGTAGTTGAAAGAAAATTCTATCTTGATTGAAAATATCACCGTAGAATTCTTGTATTACTGAACTTGGTGTAAGGTTGTTGTTTTTTTTTACCCTCTGATTCAGAGCAGAACACTGACCTGTAGATTTTCTCGATCTCCCTTAATGTGTCGGAGTATAATTGACTGCTCATCTTGAGTGTAATAAAGGTTTTGAACATTGACAGTTGATATTGCCCAGGGCCTTATGCTAGACTGCTCATCTTGAGTTGAATAAAGGTTTTGAACATTGACAGTTGAATAAAGGTTTTGACCATTGACAGTTGATATTGTCCAGGGCCTTGGATCCTGCTTTAGAGCTGTTGACCAGTTAGTTGCCTCCCATCATTTTCCATGCCATCGACTAGCAGGAGGATGACATGGTACACTGATTCTAATGTGAGTGGTACTAACTGCTTGTCCGCTGCTGCCAGTGAAAGGTGGATGGGTGAAGACATGCTGCCACACTGTTGAGATTGGCAAAGCACTGCAGTTTTGTACATCACAACTTGGCTGCATCATACTGAAATCTTCTCATGCCCAGACTTGTTTCCAGGTGGACAGCACCCATTATTTCAAAGAAGTACCTGATAAGTATTGACTTTGGTGATTCATGTATGATTGTTGAGCATTCTCTTCCAACATTTAAAGGATCTTTTCAGATAATTAGGCGATTTGAAATGGTGTATTTTACTTTTTAGGGATTCAATGGGAATGGCAGACAAAATGTAGTTAGTGAATTGGGTTTGGAGAAAGTTACAATCAAGTAATCTTGTGTAAGTATGGAGTGGAGTATGTGGTGTGATACTGAAGTGCGATGGAAAAAAAAAACTGGAGACAGTTGGGACAGTAATCAGAGTATGGACTGAAATGTGTGTGTGGTGTGATACTGTAGTGCAGTGAAAGATGATGGAATTTGGAGAAAGTTGTAATAATGTTAATCAAAGTGAGTATGGACTGAGCGATGTTTGTGGTAAGATACTGTAGTGCAGTGAAAGATGATGGAATTTGGAGAAAGTTGTGACAATGTTAATCAAAGTGAGTATGGACTGAGCGATGTTTGTGGTAAGATACTGTAGTGCAGTGAAAGATGATGGAATTTGGAGAAAGTTGTGACAATGTTAATCAAAGTGAGTATGGACCGAGCGATGTTTGTGGTAAGATACTGTAGTGCAGTGAAAGATGATGGAATTTGGAGAAAGTTGTGACAATGTTAATCAAAGTGAGTATGGACTGAGCGATGTTTGTGGTAAGATACTGTAGTGCTGTGAAAGATGATGGAATTTGGAGAAAGTTGTGACAGTGTTAAAGTGAGTATGGATTGAGCGGTGTTGTGGTAAGATACTGTTGTGACAATGTTAAAGTGAGCATGGATTGAGCGATGTTTGTGGTAAGATACTGTTGTGACAATGTTAAAGTGAGTATGGACTGAGCGATGTTTGTGGTAAGATACTGTTGTGACAATGTTAAAGTGAGTATGGACTGAGCGATGTTTGTGGTAAGATACTGTAGTGCTGTGAAAGATGATGGAATTTGGAGAAAGTTGTGACAATGTTAATCAAAGTGAGTATGGACTGAGCGATGTTTGTGGTAAGATACTGTTGTGACAATGTTAAAGTGAGCATGGATTGAGCGATGTTTGTGGTAAGATACTGTTGTGACAATGTTAAAGTGAGCATGGATTGAGCGATGTTTGTGGTAAGATACTGTAGTGCTGTGAAAGAAGGTTGATTTCCAAGAAAGTTGAGACAGTGTAACCAGAGTAAATATGGATCGAGAGGTGTTTGTGGTGTGACACTGTAGTGCAGTGAAAAAAGATGGAATTTTTGAGGAAGTTGTGAAAGTGTTATCAGAATGGATACAGAATGAAAGGCATGTGTTTGATTAAGACCTGATCTCCAAACCTGAATGACATGAAATGTTCCAGCTGCCATTTTGTGTGTGTGAATCAAAGTGAGGTTTCATCATCGTTCAAGTCACAATGCTCAATCTGCCATTCTGTACAGTATCGGGTGTACATGTGCGTGCTTTTTCCACATAGTTTTTAAGGGGTGTAAATGAAAGTTTGACATTTCATGAGTCGGTGAGTATGCTTACGCGAATGTTATGGACAAGAGTCGAACTGCAACTGTCAATGTGAATTGTGATCATGATGAACTGTGCTATATCTGTTTGTGGGCAACTATAATGTCCAGCCTTGGAGACACTGCAGCATATTTTAGGTATACCTTAGATTTTGTTGGTATCAATTTCACATCAATGCATAATACTTGGGTCTTGAGTAGGCTTTTTTTTCTTTTGACAAAGAAAAAAGGTGAAGCAGACCAAAGTTTTCAGACACACAGAGGCATGTAGAGGTGATGAGTGGCATAGATTATACTTGGAATGAAGGCATGGGCTGAAATGATCAGTTTGTGTTCTGCTTTACAACATGCAGATCTCCTACAATGTGATTAATTTTGCACTGTTGGAATTTAAGTGTTCTGGTGCCATCTGTAGATCTGTATGTGCAAGGTTTATACAGATGTGCAAGTGACCGCATAACTCTCAAGCATAGATGGTGGAAAATGTATATATATGAGTATGAATCCTACCCCATTTGAAAATGGTGATTGAAAAGGTTTTCCAGTTGGCTGATTGTTCCAGTACCAGGCGTTTCGAGAAGAGTGTGATATTTGATTCCACGAATTTCACCAAACGATGATGGGTTTTATATGATTATACATGCATGAAAGACTGAGGTGCTGAGAGAGAAGAATGTGTGTGTGTGTGTGTGTGTCTGAGATAACAGAAAATGTTAATAAAATGCCTTAGTCAGGTTGACAGCAAAGGCAAAACTTTATATCTTTTTTCATGTGTGCATGTGCTTTTTTTGAGCATGCCTGTGTGTGATGCTTTCGTTTCTGCTGCAGTAAATTTAAAACTGTCTTTTGCCAATTGGGTCTGCAGCTGTCCACCAGTTAATTGTCATGGACAATTGGATGGGTGGGTATTGAAAAGCACCATCAATGTATCATATAATTAAACAATGTAATACTTTCAGATAGACATGGGTCTGTATAATTCATAACTGCAACAGATCACAACTCCACTGTGTCGATGGACTGTGATTTTTGGCGCGTGTGAGATCAATTTTAAAGTACAGAATCGTCGTCAGCATGTACACTTCATCTGTATTCATGACTAAAGAGCACATGCAGTTCCCTGGAAGTTATCCACAAAGACCTCACTGTTGTTCACTGGAAATTTTATGCAAACTTGTGTTCCAGGAGGAAATATACAAATGCTCTGCTCCAACTGCTCGTATTGTGTGCAAATACATGTATACACATACACTGAAACAGTTGAAACCCATCCACATGCATGTACACCTATGCTCATATACATCCACTAACGCTCGCACGTGTATGTCAATGTACACGTGCAGTGTCCCAGACAAGCAAGCATACAAACCACACTGACTGCCCGTGGTGTTGGAGGCTAACTTCCTTTTTCTTTCTTAATGTTTAATGTTCAAACTGTGAAATAAAGCGATCCCACAACCATAGACTCCCTCAGTGCTGATAACAATGAACACCAAAAATGACACGAACCCACACAAATGTTAAAAATGATGTGTTTAAAATGACAAAACACACTTCTTTAGTTTAATGGAATACGGATACATTTCTTAAAAATGCGCACACAAAAACGGTATAAAGTTTGCTGATAATGCACCATTTAAAAAATGCAAACACAAAAAAAAGTTTATTGATAATACACCTTAAAACAAATGCCAACACAAAAACAGTTCAAAGTTTGCTGATAATACACCATTATGCATGTTCACGGGGGACAAAATCAAAGCACACTTCTGTAGATTAATGGAATAAAGGTACATTTCAAAAAATAAATGCCAACACAAAAACAGTTCCCTGATAATACACCATGATGCATATCTATTATGTTCAAGGGGAAAAATCTTGACTATCCAAGTGGGATTAAAAATGTTGTCTATACCTCGCCTCACGAGAAACGGCCCATGGCTTGACATGACCTTTTTATTGAGATTTTTTCAAATTTGATAGAAACATCACAGAGTTTACAGCCATAGCCTAAACTTGAATCTGCATTTTTTCTTCCACGCTTTTCTTTTTGTCTGTACACACTGATAGAAGCAGAGAGATCCAGCCAAAGCCTGAATCCAGTAGGTCGGAATAGCTCGGTTGGTAGAGCGCCAGACTCATGATCCTGGGGTTGTGGGTTCGAATTTCGGTACAGGGGGATTTTTCCCTCGGAGTTAACATTGGCTCCGACTCCATCCCCCCCATACAGTCCTTCGAGTGAGACTATAAATCGAGGTTCCATGTGTGAACGCACGCACAACATCTTGCACACACGTAAAATCCCATCACCAACTTTAGGAGGAGAAGGCCAGTTTGGCTGCTGGCATGGATGACACGTTACACATATGCACCTTCCCTGAAGATGGAGTATGGCAGCCTTAATGGCAGGATAAAAAAGTCATACACACAAGACTCCATTGCCTGTCTATACACTAATACAGGCAGTGTCCGCAGGAGTATCAGCCTGCGTACGCAGAAAGAAAGAAACACGAATCTGCATTTCTTCCATGCTTGCTGTATCTGTACTGTGCACTGAACCAAGTTTTGCACTACAGTTGTGAACAGTGCTTGCTGTATCTGTACTGTGCACTGAACCAAGTTTTGCACTACAGTTGTGAACAGTGCTTGCTGTATCTGTACTGTGCACTGAACCAAGTTTTGCACTACAGTTGTGAACAGTACTTGCTGTGTCTGTACTGTGCACTGAACCAAGTTTTGCACTACAGTTGTGAACAGTGCTTGCTGTGTCTGTACTGTGCACTGAACCAAGTTTTGCACTACAGTTGTGAACAGTACTTGCTGTGTCTGTACTGTGCACTGAACCAAGTTTTGCACTACAGTTGTGAACAGTGCTTGCTGTGTCTGTACTGTGCACTGAACCAAGTTTTGCACTACAGTTGTGAACAGTACTTGCTGTGTCTGTACTGTGCACTGAACCAAGTTTTGCACTACAGTTGTGAACAGTGCTTGCTGTGTCTGTACTGTGCACTGAACCAAGTTTTGCACTACAGTTGTGAACAGTACTTGCTGTGTCTGTACTGTGCACTGAACCAAGTTTTGCACTACAGTTGTGAACAGTGCTTGCTGTGTCTGTACTGTGCACTGAACCAAGTTTTGCACTACAGTTGTGAACAGTGCTTGCTGTGTCTGTACTGTGCACTGAACCAAGTTTTGCACTACAGTTGTGAACAGTACTTGCTGTGTCTGTACTGTGCACTGAACCAAGTTTTGCACTACAGTTGTGAACAGTGCTTGCTGTGTCTGTACTGTGCACTGAACCAAGTTTTGCACTACAGTTGTGAACAGTGCTTGCTGTGTCTGTACTGTGCACTGAACCAAGTTTTGCACTACAGTTGTGAACAGTACTTGCTGTGTCTGTACTGTGCACTGAACCAAGTTTTGCACTACAGTTGTGAACAGTGCTTGCTGTGTCTGTACTGTGCACTGAACCAAGTTTTGCACTACAGTTGTGAACAGTACTTGCTGTGCAACTTTCCTCCCGTTCCACAAAACGCGACAGAAAATAATACCAGATGCATTCAGCGGAGACCAATGGCATCAAACTGAAAGAAGCTGAAGCAGATGAGATCGACTCCGATCCAGATTATGGGGCTGATCTGTATGAATGTGGTGAAGAGGCTCAAACTCTGCAAGCTTACTCTGCCAACTGTAATTGCTGTCAGTTCTTGTGTAGCTGGTTATGATTCCATTCTTGTTCATTCATTTATATGAATATAAAATCTTTGTTCATATTTCCTTCCTTGACATATACTTTTACAGCTCTGCTTTCATAGCATTGCAGCTGTTAGCAAACCAGAAGAGTGGGGGTGATAGCTGGGTTACCTGCATAATGTGTGCTCATCATGCAACTAGTAAAATGCATCGGATTTAAAGGTGTTTTTTTTCTATAACGGACTTTCATCTGCTGAAGCACTTTCACATTAAATACTTGCTCCCATGTAACACCTGTCATATACACACAGGGACGTCAAGAGATCTTTACAGAGAGGTTCCACCTTTAACGAATGACCAGAACACACACACAAAACCGGAGTAACCTGCAGTGCAAAAAATGTTTAGCCCAGCATATGACAACCTTCACAGTGATTGACAAAAGTGAAAACCATGAAAACAACAACAAAGCAGGTCAGTTACAACTTAAGACAAATAAATACCAGAAATCCAAAATGCACTAGTAGTCGGTCAGCTGGGCAGTATGGGTCAAACCTTAAAAATTGAATACAAGGGGCACCTGCAATATCGACGACTTGGGCTGTCTTGGCATTCAGTTGTCTGAACAAAAGGGCCTCTTTATCACAGTAAAAAAAAAACTATTTCTTTATCACAGTCCTCATACATGACTAGACCTCTTTCAACATTCAAAATCATAAATAACTGGAATTCATAGACATATGTGACCTTCCACCACAAAACCAGTCTTAACTCGATTTTTGAAAGTTCTGAGATACACATATATTTAAAATCTACAGATTTTTCTGATTAATTTGATACAAAAATGAACGCTATTGGGCAACAAATAAGAAAGTTATGGTCATTTGAAGTGGGTTACTGTGCCAACGGCCATTTTGAAAAAAACGGCTTCTAAAGTTTTTGCTATCATCTCCAGCATATTTTCCTTAGCAACGGCATCTTACTTTTTACCACACTTATTTTTAGATGACGCACAGAGAAACTGGGAGAGCGTCACACACGCTTTCGAACGATGGGGTTCTGTAAGGGTTCCGTTAAGTTTTAGGCGAAGGAAAATGGGTCATTTTGCATTAAAAGAAGTTCATTTTGATTCGAGGTTAGGCTTTTAAATCTCAAATTTAACTAATGTATTGGATGTTTTGGAGCAAATGGATAGTGCTACGTGAAAGTTTAGGGTGTAAGGAACACATTTCTGCAAAAAAAGTCAAAATGCCCCAGGTAGACCCTCACCAGCTATTCTCAGCTGTATCCGTGAAGTAGGCTGCGCGAGTTAAGACTGGTTTCATGGTGGCGGGTCACATATGACAACATGAAAAGACCAAATTAGGTTATGGGAAAAAAGCACACAAACAAAACAGACTTGAATTGGGGGGGAAAAATCATGAGATTCTACAGCATTAATCAGTGTTTCTATATACAAAACTTCAGTATGCCCTTTCAACATAAGCAAATAATTTAACCTTGAAAAGAATGCACCACAATCTTAAAACAAGTTGTCAGCGTGAAAGTATGTGCAAAACTTAAAAAGGAATTGGCCATCCACTCTCCTACATGCAAATCCATGAGGGCAGATGAAGTTAAGTTTTCTGGCTTTTACGCTGTTCTTTGGACTAAATCCAGGTTGGAAAAAAAATGTAAAGGGATATAATTTCAGCAACTTTCTGTCTGAGTAACATCCCATAGTGGGCTTTCTGGGGTTTTTAAACCCCTATAACTTGCAAACGTCTTTGGTTGCAACAGCGGTAGTCTCTCCAACTTTTCATGTATTTCTTTACTCGATGTTTCCTTTCTGCATCAAGAAATGAGTAAAGTTACTTCTTTGACAGACATTTCCTTTCTGCATAAAAAATTGAAAATACAGCAAAAAAAACCCAAAAAACCCAAGCATGCACACACACACACACACACACATACGCACACACACAGCTTGGTATTTTTGCATGATATATGTATCAATTTCATAAACATTAATGGCTTTCCCGAAATCCTTGAAAGATAATGTACAGTTCAAATGTTGTCTAGGTAAGGAAAATATTAATTTAGTAAACAGACAATGCAATCAAATACTGCTTGATATGTATAATTGTAAATTTGGGGTTAGCTGCTGAACAACACAATTTCATGAAAATTGAAAACCAGTCAATATCTTGTATTTCACACACAGTTTATATTATCAAACACAAATGGTCAGATTCTATCTATAAAAAAAAGATGGACACAACTATTAAAAAAAAAAAAAATCATACAATGTAAATTCAAGATCCATCAATTCAGGAATGTGTCTTTGGAGACCGAGAGCGTACAAATTTGAAATGTGTATAAACAGACACTGAACAAGGAAATAATATCAGCGGCTATGTATTGCATCAATCAGAATATGACATGTTTACATACAAACCTGGAATGTGTATAGGGGAAAAAAATCCCAAGAAACATTGGAAAAACCAACGGATATGTCTATGATCTCAGTGGAAGCTGGCCCCAAAACAGAAGACACCTAAACTTCCTGACTACAAAACGATATATTCAACAAACAACCAAACAAAAAAATCTGATTGGAGCGTTCTATTCTGAAATGTCTTTTCCAATGTGGTTGCATCAATTGAGGCTGTGTGGACCAGTTAGCACACAAGACTTACAATCACATTAAACGTCTGCCTCTGAACCAATTTCAAGGCACTGATCATCTAGTGCGCACATCAGTCCAGCACATCCCATGTTTCCATTCTGGTGTGCTCAAGTCTTGCCACATCTGCATGTTCTCGTCTCTCAGATGTACACAGTCTACAAACTGCAGTTTGGTACTCCATGGAATTTTGGTGTCTTATATTACACAGTGCCTGATATATGGAGGAAGTACTTTTTTTCTTCTTACAAATACAGAGGTACCCACTACAGTCCAAACGCCCTGCAGTCTGAAAACTATAATGATAACAATGGATGTTACAAACACCCAAACACAAGCACAGACAAATGAACAGAACGCTACAATTTCTTTAATATCATTTTTGTAAATCATGGCCCAAGAAAAAAGCCATCATAATTGCACATTGATCAAAATATGAAACAAAAATTGAATAAAAAGTTGCGTAAAACTGACACCAAAGTCACCTAAAGATACAATACTTGACCACTCAACTTTAGTAGTTTGTCAGGAATTCATCATGGGAACGCATGATCAAAACGCTTCCACAACTGAATTACTTGTTTCAACCTGACTTTAACAATCTTGCCAACACAATGACAAAATCCACTGTTAAAGACAGCCACACTGGATATGCAAGTGGCAGCACAAGGTGGTAAACATATTCTGGTATGACTTGACTTCTTCACCTCACAGGAAATGCGATCAGCTACATCTCAAAATGTGCGTGCTATCTGGAAAAGATCCCCCAATAGCAATGTAGTGACGCACGGATGCTGTAGACACAGGTGACCTTGGCAGAAGTGTGTGCCTCACTTGAGAAGTATTCACTGACAGTCAGGTAAACTAACAGACAAACTCCGGCAGTACAACACCTAGGCTCGTACAGGACGGGTCTCCAACCTGCAGTTAGTTCAGAAGAACAATGTCGTATTGAGAGTGTTCCTGACAGACCATGCTGGGGCCTCCCATTCATAGGGACAGTCGCACCATAGCACTCTGACAGAACTGGACTGCTGTAGACAGTTATAATGGCTTTGACACTACTATGACCAGACTTGAAGACTCTGATAGTGACGGAGTGACGGACACAGTCTATGACTTAGCTCTACAGACGGCTTGGACACTGCTACGACCAGACTTGAAGACTCTGATAGTGACAGACACAGTCTATGACTTTGCTGTACAGACGGCTTTGACACTGCCATGACCAGACTTGAAGACTCGCATAGTGACAGAGTGATGGACTCTGTCTCTGACTTGGCTCCACACAGGGCTTGGCAAGAATCCTGACATGCCTTCCAAGCCAGTGTGTGGACTGACCCAGAAAGGTGAAGTCCATGTGCCTTTATCTGCAGTGCTCAAGTATATAAAGGAACACTCCAAAGTGTGCAGCAGACACTTTAGCAATACAAATATGTTTCCCAACAAAAAAGGAGGAATTGTAGAGGAAAGAAGAGGGCACAAGGAAAGAAGAGGCAGAGATTTGAAGATATACGGACAGAGAAAGAGATAGACATAACAAAACCAAAGAGTGAACAAGTTAAATCATTCTGACACAACAACATGACCAGGCAAACCAGTGGGACTACATCTACATGCATTATAACCAATAGATCATTCAAATATCAAAATGATTCCATGGCTTGAAAACTAAAGGTCAGGGTACAATTCAATCTTTGTCATCCATTACAACCAGTGAGTGATTCTGATGCTAAAGCCGTGTCATGACTCGTAAAGTGGAGGTGGAATACAACTACACCTTCATCATTTATCACAACCACTGAATATCATGACTTCAAACAAAACGGAAGGCAGAATGTAACTACGCCTTTGCAACTTATCACAACCAGCAACTCTGATACTAAAGCAAAGTCGTGACCTGAAACATGAAGATGGTCCACCACTAAACCTTGGCAATTTACCACAATTAGTAATCCTGATATTAAAGCGAAGGCATGACCCTGAATAAATCAGGGTGAACTACGACGAACGCTTTGCAAGTTGTCAAAAGCAGAACGTAATTCTGACAGGAAAGCAAAATCTGGACCTGAAAAATGTTAGTGGACTGCAGCTAAACCATATTTTCTCACGACCTGAAAGTAATTCCGATACATAGAGTGGGGAGGGGGGGGGGGGGGGGGGGGGGGGGGGGGGGGGGGGGGGGGGAGAAGGGAAGAAAAAGAAAAAAACAATCACCACCACCACCACCAACCAACCCACAAACAGAAAAATGAAATGACGAACCAGCCAAAGCTACAAACAAAGCTGCATTATTTCACCTCACTAGTGTCGTAAAGCTGCAGCTACAGCTGTCTTGGGTCACAAGGACTATAGAGTAGAAAACAATACAATTCAAGTTCAGTAGCGCCATGGTACTACATTAGTGCAGTAAGGCTACAACTAAAGCTTGTTGCTTTATACTTCTGAAGTGTAGTAAAGCTGTAACTAAAGCAGTATCATTTCATAGTACTAAAGCCTTGTGATGCAACAACTTAAGGTACATTTTGTAAAAAGATAGCAGAGTTTGTTATGTAATAGCATTAAATAAATTAACTAATAAACCATAATAAAACTAAAGCTGATTGTGTGACAGAACTAAAATGTAGCAATCAACAACTAGAGCAGCACTATGTCATCCTCTTACAGCGTAGTAGCCTACAATTACAGCTGTACAATATGACCACACCCACATGTAACCTACAACTAAACCTGTTCTACTTCGCCAGACTAAAAGGTATGAGTAAAGCACCATAGTAAAGTTAAGAGAAGCTCCAGTTATTATCTTTTTCTTTAACAAGTCTAATCAAGGATAAGCTTTTCTCACATATGGTGTGTGTGTGTGTGTGTGTGTGTGTGTGTGTGTATATATGTATATATATATCAAAGATTGTCCCCTACATTTTATACTGTTTGCATAATGCGTTTAGTTTTTCAGCAACTTTTTTCCTCTCCACGCTTTCCTTTTGTTCCATTTACTACCCTTCGCTGGCTGCTTTGGGGGTGCTGTTGGATTCTTTTTTGAACCCTTGGTGATGAGAACACCACAGAATTATGGACTTTGGTGTGTCTCTATTTGACACCAAGAGCACAGACACAATCAGCCGTGTCTCCCTGATGAGTCCGATCCAGCGGACGAAAGGCCTAGGAGCAGGCAATACAAATAGATCTGTCTTTGAAGGAGAGTACGATGGTTCCCTCAGGCAGCTAGTGAAGGGTTTCTCATATTTATAATATATTCCCCCCATTTTCTTTTTTCTTTTTAAAATTCAAATCTTTGTCAAGTCATTGCTGTAATGACTGAAGAATTGTTAACTTGCACTTGTTTTCTCCCACTGTTTAATTGTTCAGCAGTATATATATATATATATATATATATATATATATATATATACACACACACACACACTTTCCTTCATTTCATTACGACTTTGTAAAAAAAAAACCACACACACACACACAAGATGACAACACTAGGGCAACCACTACCTCGTGTCCTTCATCATTTACCAAGAACTACAACCCAAAAAGAACAGACAACTAGCTACAACCCACAGTGGCACTGTTCCTCTTGACCCCTGATTCTACAGCCACTGTGATGGTCAGCGAATCCCCCTGTGATGGTCAGCGAATCCCACTGTGATGGTCAGTGAATCCCACTGTGACACCGATTCCAACACACACAGATGTTCTTCATCCACATAAATCTTCTAGCAGCACAGGTCAAGAGAAAAGAAAAGACCAAATCTGTGACAGACATGTCAACAGCATTTTCCAATCGACACAAGGCTTTGCTGCGGTGACCTGACCTTTGTCTTCCATTTTGCCTGATAACCGACACAAGTCGGATCTTGAGGCCCACACAACAAAGTGCAAACAACCTGGTCTTTTATTCAGCTTGTCTCCCTTTGAACCCCAGTTGATTCTCAATGTGAAAGAGATAAATGATGTGCATAAGGACTTGAGGTAAGACGCAAAATCTTTGTCCTTTCTTTACCCTTTCAACCCAATTTGACCCTCGTACCAGTGGATTTCACAGTCACTCTCTGTAAACATTTGAAGCTTCACATCATTTCCCGTTGAATTCATGCTGCAAGGCCCTTCAACGTAAAGATCCAGATCCTGATTTCTGAACCAATCGGCTTGCTATTTGGAGTAAACTAAAGCCAAGGGGTCATGGTTTACACTCTGTCAGTGTTCTCTCTTCCTCACACAATAGAGAGCTGTCAGTCTCACAATCTTCTGATATAGAGCTGAATCTTCTGAAGATGGTGCCTGTGAGGTGACCAATCCTGTGAGGTGACCACAGACACAATCCTGTCAGGTGACCACAGATACAATCCTGTGAGGTGACCACAGAGACAATCCTGTGAGGTGACCACAGACACAATCCTGTGAGGTGACCACAGATACAATCCTGTGAGGTGACCACAGACACAATCCTGTAAGGTGACCACAAAGACAATCCTGCGAGGTGACCATAGATACAATCCTGTGAGGTGACCACAGACACAATCCTGTAAGGTGACCACAGAGACAATCCTGTGAGGTGACCATAGATACAATCCTGTGTGGTGACCACAGACACAATCCTGTGAGGTGACCACAGATACAATCCTGTGAGGTGACCACAGACACAATCCTGTCAGGTGACCACAGATACAATCCTGTCAGGTGACCACAGACACAATCCTGTGAGGTGGCCACAGATACAATCCTGTCAGGTGACCACAGAACAATCCGTGAGGTGACCACAGAAAAACCCCTTGGGGTGACCACAAGACAATCCTGTTTGCCCACAGAACAATCCTTCAGGGGGGCCACAGAACAATCCGTGAGGTGACCACAATCAATCCTGTGAGGGCCACAATACAATCCGTGGGGTGACCAAGACAAACCTTCCCAGTGACACAGAAAAAAAACCTTCAGGTGACCAGAACAATCCTGTGAGGGACCACAACAAATCCTTGAGGTACCAAGATACAACCGTGGGGTGACCACAGACACAATCCTGAGGTGACCCAGACACAATCCGGAGGTCAGAACAACCGTAGTGACCCAGACAAAATACTGCCACCCGGGAAAGGCTCCAGTGACCGGGGAACAATTTCCCCTTAGATCAAGTAAAGCGCAACCGAAAATTTCCATGAAAAGATTGTGCCCCCTAGGGGCCAACAACTATCCCCTATGAAAGTAACATTTCGGGCACTCTGCGGGCATGCTCCCCACCTCCGACTTGATCCAAAAAAAAATTTGACACGTTTTTCAGGCCCGACTTTTTTCCCCCAGGGGGGGCACATAGTGACTGACCCCCCCCTCCCCTCCCCCTCCCCCCCCCACCCCCCCGCACCCCCCTAAAAGTTCAGCGTGAAACAGAACAATGAAAACCCTTACTTCACCTTCACTTTGCTGTGATCCAAATGCCATCAGATTTTACGAGGTAGATTCTTTTTTCACAAAACAGCCTGACTTCTTTCTTCTTTTCTTTTTAAAAACCAAATTCAAACCTTAAGAAAGCATAAATGTATTAAAATTTGCCTTTTTGTGCTATGGGAAATGCAAACACAAAACTCCGGGACTCCCCCTTTGACCCGGGATAAAAACCAAACTAAAAATGGATCTGCCCTTTTGGGGGCCCCTTCCACTTTTACCATGTTTCGTCAAAAATCGGTCGCCTTGTTTACATAAATCATCCCACCAAAAACGTCTGACAGAGGGGGGACAAAATGTGGCCCAAGAACAAACCTGTGACTTTTGGGTTAGGGGCAAAAAGGACAGATCCATGAATTTTCTGGGAGGGGGACAATCCATAATTTTCTTAAAAGGAAACGTCAACACCAACCATCCCCCTCTCCCAAAGGCCCTTCCTGTCAACCCCCCCCAAAGGGCCCTTCCTGTCACTCCCCAAAAGGGCCCTTCCCGTCAACCCCCCAAAGGCCCTTCCAGCAACCCCCAAAGGGGCCCTTTCCTTTTCAACCTCCCAAAGGCCCTTCCAGTCAACCCCCCAAAAGGCCCTTCCGTCAACTCTCCCAAAGGGCCCTTCCGTCAACTCCCCCAAAGGGCCCCCTTCCTGCAACTCCCCCAAAGGCCCTTCCTGTCAACTCCCCCAAAGGGGCCCTCCTTCAACTCTCCAAAGGCCCTCCAGTCAACTCTCCCAAAAGGCCCTTCCTTAAACTCCCCCAAAGGGCCCCTTTCCAGTAAATCTCCCCAAAAGGGCCCTCCTGTAAACTCCCCCAAAGGCCCTTTCCCCGTCAACCCCCCAAAGGCCCCCTTCCCGCCCCAACTCCCCCAAAAGGCCCTTTCCCATCCAACCCCCCAAAACCCCCTTTCCCAGAAACCCCCCAAAGGCCCTTCCAGCAACCCCCAAAAGGGCCCCTTCCATCCAACTCTCCCAAAGGCCCTCCGTCAACTCCCCCAAAAGGGCCCTCCAGCCCAAACTCTCCCAAGGGCCCCTTCCTGTCAACTCTCCCAAAGCCCTTCCAGAAACTCTCCCAAAGGCCCTTCCGTCAACCCCCAAAGGCCCTTCCAGCAACTCCCCAAAGGGCCCCTTTCCCAAAAGTCCAACTCTCCCCCAAAGGGCCCCTCCTGCAATCCCCCAAGGGGCCCTTTCCCCTCAACCCCCCAAAAGGGCCCTTCCAGCAACCCCCAAGGCCCCTTTCCAGAAACTCTCCCAAAGGCCCTTCCAGTCCAACCCCCCAATGGCCCTTCCAAAACCCCCCAAAGGGCCCCTTTTCCAGCCCCAACCTCCAAGGCCCTTCCACCAACTCTCCCAAAGGCCCTTCCCTAAACTCTCCCAAAGGCCCTTCCAGAAACTCTCCCAAAGGCCCTTCCAGTCAACCCCCAAAAAGGCCTTTTTCCAGTCAACCTCCTAAAGGCCCTTCCATAACCTCCCAAACCCCCTTTTCCTGTCAACTCCCCCAAAGGCCCTTCCCGTCAACTCCCCCAAAAAGGCCCTCCAGTCAACCTCCCAAAAGGGCCCTTCCCAACTCTCCCCAAAGGGGCCCCCCTCAACTCCCCAAAAGGGCCCTTCCAGTAAACCCCCAAAGGCCCTTCCCCCAAACCCCCCAAGGCCCCTTTCAGAAACCTCCCAAAGGGCCTTCCTGTCAACCCCCCCCAAAAGGCCCTCCGCAACTCTCCAAAGGGCCCTTTTCCAGCAACTCCCCAAAAGGCCTTCCATAAACTCTCCCAAAGGCCCTTCCTTGGGACTGTCATCAGGGGTACCCCCTCATCGTAAAGGAACACAAATCAAAAACAGGCAAAACAACAACAACAACAAAAAGGCTTTGGGTGACAAACCCTGATAAAAAGAAAAAAATTGCACATCTGTAAAAAAAAATGTTTTCCATTACTGGAGTTTTCATGGCTTGAACATCGATTTCTTCCCTACATAAAATACAACGGGCATTTAAAACCACAACCACCACACCACACACACACAAGGGACTGCTGGCAGTGACGCTCGGGGCAAACAAAAATTTCGGAGAAAAATTCCCCGGCCAATCCAACACAATTATGTCTCTTCTTGTAAACAAAAACCCCCCACCCCACCCCACCCCACTCCCCCCCAAAAAAAAATTTCCCCGCCATAGTTCCAAAAAATGACTGTTTTACTGTGCATGCCTGAAAACAACTGGCCAAATCAACCGAGACTGAGCCAAAAAAGAAAACAGACCAAAACAAGCAGATTTTTTTTTTTTAAAGGGGAAGGGGGGGGGGGGGGGGGGGGGGGGGGGGGGGGGGGGGGGGGGGGGAGGGGGATGTACTTTTAGAAACACAAAATTGGAAAAAGAAAAAGAAGTAAAGACAGACACAGCGCAGAGAAAAAGTCCGTAAAAGAAAACACCAGAGATAAATAAAATAAAGCTAAACCATTTTCGGGCTAGAGGAAAAAAAAAATTTTTCCCAGCGAGAAAACCAACCAAACCCCACACTGGGCGAGGCAACAGTTCCTGT
The DNA here is from genome assembly GCA_018398815.1 of Conus ventricosus. NCBI lineage: Eukaryota > Metazoa > Mollusca > Gastropoda > Neogastropoda > Conidae > Conus > Conus ventricosus. Next base: position 10,447,651 of record CM031625.1, on the reverse strand, counting down.
CCTGTGAGGGCTGGCTGTCAGGGGTGGGGAAAAGCTACACTTTCCCCCCTCAGCACTCCTTTACCCCCAGTCTGCACCAACAACACCACCCTCAGCGTTTCCCTAGCACCCGTTTTCCCCTCCAGTCGCCACAACACTCAGCCCTACAGCTGTTTCCCTTCCAACCTCCCATCTCCACACAACAACCCCTCAGCCCACGTGTTTTTTCCCTTGCACCAATTTAGCCCCTCCTCGGGACACAAAACCAGCCCCCACGGTTTCTCCTTACACCAACAACACTCAGCCCACAGCTTTTTCTCCTTTCACTCCTTCACCCTCCATCCCCACAACCCACCAGCCCACAGCTGTTTCTCCTTTAAACACCCCCAGCCCCCCCACCCCCCCCCAACAACACCACCCACAGCGTTCTCCTTAGCACGCCCTTCGCCTCTCCATCTCCACACAACAAAACTCAGCCCTCAGCTGTTTCTCCTTTGCACGCCTTCGCCTCCCAGCCCCACAAAAACACCAGCCCACACGGGTTTTTCCCTTACCCCATTCAGCCCCCTCTCCACACAACAACACCACCCTACAGCTGTTTCCCTTGCCTCCGTTCACCCTCATCTCCCCCCCAACAACCCACCCCACGCTGTTTTTTTCCCTTGCACGCCTTCCCTTCCAAATCTCCACACAAAAAACCTCAGCCCCACCTGTTTCCCTTTCACGCCCTTCACCTCTCCTTCTCCACAAACCCAAAACTCACCTACAGCGTTTCTCCTTTCCACCTCTCCATCTCCACACAACACTCCGCCCTACAGCTGTTTCTCCTTTGCACTCAATGCACCTCCCAGTCTCCACACAACAACCCCGCCCGCCCTACGCTGTTTCTCCTTAGCACTCAATTCACCTTTTCCAGTCCCCACACAACAACACTCAGCCCACAGCTGTTTCTCCTTAGCACTCAATTCAACACTCAGCCCTACAGCTGTTTCTCCTTAGCACTCAATTCAGCCTCTCCAGTTGCACACAACACTCAGCCCTACAGCTGTTTCTCCTTAGCACTCAATTCAGCCTCTCCAGTCTCCCTTCAGCCTCTCCAGTCTCCACACAACAACACTCAGCCAACAGCTGTTTCGTCGTAACAAACCTCCACTGCACCCATCAATTTGTCCTCAACACGCCACAGCGGTACATTTATCAGCTTGTCCTCAAGCATTCTATGATCCTGTATGCACACTACACACAGCTATACCTCTATCAGCTTTGTCCTTAAGCATTCTATGATTCCTGTATGCACACTACACACAGCTATACCTCTATCAGCTTTGTCCTTAAGCAGTTCTATGATTCCTGTATCCACACTACACACAGCAATACCGCTATCAGCTTTATCGCCCTCATTTCTCCAGTCAAATCAACCACCTTATCTGCTATTGTCATCACATGTACCAACCTCACCTATTCTTGTTGTCAAGTCTACAACCTTACCTGTTCTTATCATTAATTCCACCACCTTATCTTTTAATGTCGTCAAATCCACAACCTTACCTGTTCCTGTCGTCAAATCCACAACCTTACCCATTTCTGACATCAAATCCACAACCTTACCCATTTCTGACATCAAATCCACAACCGTACCCATTTTCTGACATCAAATCCAAAACCTTACTCATTCTGTCATCAAATCCACAACCTTACCCATGTCTGACATCAAATCCACAACCTTACTCATTCTGTCATCAATCCACAACCTTACTCATTCTGCCATCAAATCCACAACCTTACTCATTCGGTCATCAAATCCACAGTCTTACCTGTTCTTGTCATCAAACCCACAACCGTACCTGTTCTTGTCATCAAACCCACAACCTTACCTGTTCTTGTCATCAAATCCAGTCTCACCGTTCTCATCACTAAGGTGATGTTAATGTGATGTCATCCAACCCACAACCTTACCTGTTCTTGTCCTCCTTTTCCTGTTTGCACACTGCTTCCATTCCTCACATCTCCTCTGCAGAAACGTCTTCTCCGGGTTTGGGCTTGCGCAGCTGTTCCAACAACTGGTTATCCTCCTTCATTGCCACAGGACCTTTGCGTTGTTGTCGTCGTCCTCCCTCCGCTGCCTTCACCTTCACCTTGGCCGTCGGCGGGCCGGTCTGCTCGCAGTCGTTGAGGGCGCTGTCTGGGAACAGGCTTGTGCAGGCTGGGGACAAGAGACGTTGGTCAATTTTTTTTATCACTCCAAAATCAGAAAACAACTTTATTTTAACTTCAATAATCTGCTTTTCTTTTCTTTTTTTCCCCCTCCTTGTTCAGCTTTGTAAGTTTGTTGGTTTTGAGAAGACAGCAAAGGAGAACAAAAACAAAAACAAACACACACTTTGAGAAATGATACAGAAAAAAGAACCTAACACAAATCACAACATAAAGAGCATGACATTAAATCCAGAGAGAAGCAAAAAATAAAAATGCTATAGAGAACTAAATAGGTGTTGTTGTTTTTCAAAAAAGCAGATAACAATCACAAACAATGTTTCAACATTCATGCATCGATAAAATAAACTTTTGTCAAATGAAAATGTCAAAGGGAAAGAATAGGCCACCAGGTAAATACACCTAGAGCTATGCAAGATCCTTTTTTTCTCCCTAAATATTTCCCTTCCTGGTGATTTAGAAAGAACTCTGGACCTTAAATGAGCAGCCAAATAACAATGCATGTTTTCACTGTAAGAAAACACAACATAGTGCAAGTAAAAAGCATCACAGTGCCATTCTTGGTTCATTGCAGGGGAAAAAAATCAGGAAAAATATGCAACACATGTGATTTTAAAGCTTGAAGACATTTTCTTAAATGTCAAAGCCTGGTTTGATGCCATCGTGGTCCTGGTATGGCGAGTGCATGGGGGCTGTCACTGGACGGACGTGGTGGCGCCTTCTGAGGGAGAGCTCACTCATGCCAGCTCCACCACTAAGCAATTACTGTCGTCAGTAGGGGGCTTAGTAGGTGGTGTCCTGCGTATGTTGGATCAGAACAGGCACCACTGAACACTGAGTGACTCAGCAGCAGTGCATTGTCTCCTCCGGTGGGTTGCCTCATGACGACTTGACATTGACTGCTCCCTGTGATTGCCGGTGCCGGGCTGTGGCGGGCCGACCGGGCTGTGGCTGTGGATGGATGTCGAATGAGTGGCGTGGGTGCACTGCCTCTGAGGTGGCGCAGAAGATGGGACAACAAAAAGAAAAAAAAAAGAAAAAAAAAATTTGTTTTTAAATGTTAAAGGCCAAAGTGCATAGCTGACCTGATGTAAAGGTTCCTCTCCCACCTGTTCCTCTCTCAACTGATGCACACTGTTCTCCGCTCGGTCTTTTTCTCGCTGCAGTACTGATATCTTGGCCTGAATGACAGAATACATGCATTTTGTACATGTGCAAAGCATGAGCTTGTATATACTGACTGAAACCAATTTATTGTCAGATAAACTCATGGTTGCACTGACAAACTATGTATACACACATGCTTGTATGCACGCATGCACGCACACACACGCACGCACGCACGCACGCACGCACGCACGCACGCACGCACCACACACACACACACACACACACACACACACACACACACACACACACATACACACACTTCTCCTTATTTCTCTTTTTCATTGCCAGGTAGAATTCTGAATTTCACTACTCCAAGATTAAACGCATTTCTCACCATTTCTAATCCCATCACTGAGGGGCAGCTACATTCTGGTTTCAGAAACGCTGCTCCACACATGAAATCAGAGCTGATGCCGGGCTGGTTTGGGTTTTTTCTTTCAGGCATTTCTCACCATGGTATGGCACAAGATGGTCCACAAAGGATGGGAAGGATCAGTGTGAGTGTTCAAGACGGGTTGGTCAAGATGGTCCACAAAGGATGGGAAGGATCATGAGTGTTCAAGATTGGTTGGTCTTGTTTCATTGTACAGTGATTGAAAAAAAGAAAGAAAAAAAAGAAAAAAAAGGTGATCTTGGTTTTAAAGTCTCATCCACAGGACTGAAGGCACACATGTACAAAAAGTACACTGTTGGTGAGTCTGCAATGTGTCCATGCAAAGAGGCCGAAATGGACACCGAGCACATAACACTGGACTGTTCACCTCCATGCTATTGCCAGGCAGGACACATGCCGGGGCCAGTGGCTCTGAGGGCCAAGCTCTATGGGGAGCTTCGGAGGAAGCCAAGTTCGTGCAGATAACTGGCATCACCATCTGAGTGTTCGTGAAGAAGAAGATCCAGAGGTCATGGAAGGGGGTGGGGTGGGGCTGGAGCCTGCTTAGATGTTGACTGTGAAGACGCCACCTCCTCTAGTCTGACTTGTCTCACATGAGGACTGAACTCACAGTCTTGGATCAACAGAACAACGCGTTATCCGCTGAGCTAACAAGACACATTTACTTGTCTTGACTGCCTGTCTATAACAATGCTCTATCCACTGAGGTAAGAAGGCATATGTTTTCTGTCTGTCCGTCTATCTGTCCATCTGTCTCTTCATACACAAAACTCACCATCAGCATTTGTTCTCTCTGAGACGGCATTTGCAGTTGTTGAAGCTGAGTCTTTTGTCGTTCTGCTTGCAGCTTTTGACAAAATGAAAAAAAAAATGTATAGAAAATAACACCAACAAAAAAAACCCTGTTGACCATACATACAAAATTAATGTGTAAGCATGCACATCTTAAAATGCGTTGCACTCCTATGGGTTACACACCAACATGTGCACGCATACAAAATCACACATACTTCACAATGATTTTGCGCTCCCTCACTCCTCCTTCCGTACACACACATGACATACACACACAGCCGAAACTACCACTTCATCCTTTGATTCCAAAATCATCAGCTGCCCTCCCACACCCCTCCCCACATACATGGACACAACCCTCCACCCCAAATCATGCTCGCCTCCTCTTCTCCCACAGATCCTCACACACACACACACAATTGTTGTCTGTGCTTTCGTTTCTCAAAAACTTTTACACATAAGCACACACATGCACACACCCTTCTTGCTCCTCCCTTTCACACACAACACACCCTACAGTTCTTTCACACACACACCCTACAGCTCTTTCACACACACACCCTACAGCTCTTTCACACACACACACCCTACAGCTCTTTCACACACACACAACACACACACACACACACACACACCCTACAGTTCTTTCACACACCACACCCTACAGTTCACACACACACCCTACAGTTCTTTCACACACACACCCTACAGTTCTTTCACACACACACCCTACAGCTCTTTCACACACACACACAGACCCTACAGCTCTTTCACACACACACACCCTACAGTTCTTTCACACACACACACCCTACAGTCCTTTCACACACACCCTACAGCCTTTCAACCCACACACACCCTACAGCTCTTTCACCCACATACACCCTACAGTTCTTTCACACACACACACACACACCCTACAGTTTCTTTCACACACACATCCTACAGTTCTTTCACACACACACACACCCTACAGTTCTTTCACACACACACACACACACACCCTACAGTTCTTTCACACACACATCCTACAGTTCTTTCACACACACACACACCCTACATTCTTTCACACACACACATCCTACAGTTCTTTCACACACACACACCCTAAAGTTCTTTCACACACACACCCAACAGTTCTTTCACACACACACACACCCTACAGTTCTTTCACACACACACACACCCTACAGTTCTTTCACACACACACACCCTACAGTTCTTTCACACACACACCCTACAGCTCTTTCACACACACACACTCTACAGTTCTTTCACCCACATACACCCTACAGTTCTTTCACACTACACACACCCTACAGCTCCTTCACACACAAACCCTACAGCTCTTTCACCCACACACACCCTACAGCTCTTTCACACACACACCCTACAGCTCTTTCACCCACAAACACCCTACAGTTCTTTCACACACACACACCCTACAGTTCTTTCACACACACACCCTACAGTTCTTTCACACACACACAACACACACCGCTACAGTTCTTTCACACACACACCCTACAGCTCTTTCACCCACACACACCCTACAGCTCTTTCACACACACACACACCCTACAGCTCTTTTACACACACACCCTACAGTTCTTTAACACACACACACACCCTACAGCTCTTTCACACACACACACACCCTACAGCTCTTTCACACACACACCCTACAGTTCTTAACACACACACACCCTACAGCTCTTTCACACACACACACACCCTACAGTTCTTTCACACACACACACACACACCCTACAGTTCTTTCACCCACACACACCCTACAGCTCTTCACACACACACCCTACAGTTCTTTCACCCACATACACCCTACAGTTCTTTCACCCACATACACCCTACAGCTCTTTCACACACACACCCTACAGCTCTTTCACCCATATACACCCTACAGCTCTTTCACACACACACCCTACAGCTCTTTCACACACACACACACACACACACACCCCTACAGTTCTTTCACACACACACCCTACAGCTCTTCACCCATACACACCCTCCAGCTCTTTCACACACACACACCCTACAGCTCTTCACACACACACACACCCTACAGCTCTTTCACCCACAACACCCTACAGCTCTTTCACACACACACACACACACACACCCGACAGCTCTTTCACACACATACACATACACACACACCCTACAGCTCTTTCACACACACACACACACACACACACACACACACACCCCTACAGCTCTTTCACACACATACACAACACATGCCTGACCAGCAAGCACAGGTCAAACATCTGCTATGTCTCATCCATGAGACCTTATTCCTAGATCTTTTCTTTTTTTTTTCCGCTTTGCTGTATTCCTTGATTCTCTCTGTCAAACTGTGATTCCCTTGTACAGTGGTCTCATGCTTAGCAAAGGGTGTGGAATATTCAGATTAATGCATTCCTGATGCAGTGATCTCCCCATTAAACTTAAATGGATACACACACACACACACACACACACACACACACACACACACACACACACACACATCCTCTCTCCTCCTGCATCTCTCATCCTCTTCCATCACCTCCCCTCCCCTCCATCCTTGCCCCATTCCTCAATCAACCTACCTGTTCCATCCACCAACCATCCAAATCCACCCAGTTCAGTCCACACACTTGTTCTACTCCATCCCTCTGTTCCACGCCATCCACCCCTGTTCCACTCCACCCACCCACCCCTGTTCCACTCCACCCACCCCTGTTCCACTCCACCCCCACCCACCCCTGTTCCACTCCACCCACCCCCCTGTTCCACCCCCCCCCCCCCCCCCCCTGTTCCACCCACACACACACCCCTGTTCCACTCCACCCCCCTGTTCCACTCCACCCCCCCCCCCCCTGTTCCACTCCACCACCACCCCTGTTCCACTCCACCCCCCTGTTCCACTCCACCGCCCCCCCCCCCCCTGTTCCACTCTACACACACACCCCTGTTCCACTCCACCCCCCTGTTCCACTCCACCCCCCCCCCCCCCCCTGTTCCACTCCACCACCACCCCTGTTCCACTCCACCCCCCTGTTCCACTCCACCGCCCCCCCCCCCCCCACCTGTTCCACTCCACACACACACCCCTGTTCCACTCCACCCCCCCCCTGTTCCACTCCACCACCACCCCTGTTCCACTCCACCCCCCTGTTCCACTCCACCACCCCCCCCCCCCCCCCCCCGTTCCACTCCACCACCACCCCTGTTCCACTCCACCCCCGTGTTCCACTCCACCCCACCCCCCCCGTTCCACTCCACCCCCCTGTTCCACTCCACCACCACCCCGTTCCACTCCACCCCCCCCCCCCCCCCCCTGTTCCACTCCACCCCCCCTGTTCCACTCCACCCCCCCCCCCCCCCCTGTTCCACTCCACCCCCCCGTTCCACTCCACCCCCCCCCCCCCTGTTCCACTCCACCCCCCCTGTTCCACTCCACCCCCCCCCCCCCTGTTCCACTCCACCCCCCCCCCCCCCCTGTTCCACTCCACCCCCCTGTTCCACTCCACCCCCCACCCCCTGTTCTACTCCCCCCCCCCCCCCCCCTGTTCCACTCCACCCCCCCTGTTCCACTCCACCCCCCCCCCCCCCCCTGTTCCACTCCACCCCCGTTCCACTCCACCCCCCTGTTCCACTCCACCCCCCTGTTCCACTCCACCCCCCCGTTCCACTCCACCCCCCTGTTCCACTCCACCCCCCTGTTCCACTCCACCCCCCCCCCCCCCCCCCCTGTTCCACTCCACCCCCCCCGTTCCACTCCACCCCCCCCCGTTCCACTCCACCCCCCCTGTTCCACTCCACCCCCCTGTTCCACTCCACCCCCCCCGTTCCACTCCACCCCCCCCCCGTTCCACTCCACCCCCCCCCCCCCCCCCCCCCCGTTCCACTCCACCCCCCTGTTCCACTCCACCCCCCCTGTTCCACTCCACCCCCCTGTTCCACTCCACCCCCCTGTTCCACTCCACCCCCCTGTTCCACTCCACCCCCCTGTTCCACTCCACCCCCCCTGTTCCACTCCACCCCCCGTTCCACTCCACCCCCCCCGTTCCACTCCACCCCCCCTGTTCCACTCCACCCCCCTGTTCCACTCCACCCCCCTGTTCCACTCCACCCCCCCCCCCCCCCTGTTCCACTCCACCCCCCCCCCCCCCCTGTCCACTCCACCCCCTATTCCACTCCACCCCCCTGTTCCACTCCACCCCCCTGTTCCACTCCACCCCCCACCCCCTGTTCTACTCCCCCCCCCCCCCCTGTTCCACTCCACCCCCCCTGTTCCACTCCACCCCCCCCCCTGTTCCACTCCACCCCCCTGTTCCACTCCACACCCCTGTTCCACTCCACCCCCCCCCCCCTGTTCCACTCCACCCCCCCCCCCCCCCCCCCCCGTTCCACTCCACCCCCCCTGTTCCACCCACCCCCCCTGTTCCACTCCACCCCCCCCCCCCCTGTTCCACTCCACCCCCCTGTTCCACTCCACCCCCCTGTTCCACTCCACCCCCCCCCCCCCCTGTTCCACTCCACCCCCCCCTGTTCCACTCCACCCCCCCTGTTCCACTCCACCCCCCCCCCTGTTCCACTCCACCCCCCCTGTTCCACTCCACCCTCCCTGTTCCACTCCACCCCCCCCCCCCTGTTCCACTCCACCCCCCTGTTCCACTCCACCCCCCCTGTTCCACTCCACCCCCCCCCCTGTTCCACTCCCCCCCCCCCCTCCCCTGTTCCACCCCCCCCCCCTTTCCATTCCACCCCTGTTCCACTCCCCCCCTGTTCCACTCCACCCTCCCTGTTCCACTCCACCCCCCTGTTCCACTCCACCACCCTGTTCCACTCCACCCCCCCTGTTCCACTCTACCCCCCTGTTCCACTCTACCCCCCCCCCCCCCCTGTTCCACTCCACCACCCCTGTTCCACTCCACCACCCCTGTTCCACTCCACCACCCCTGTTCCACTCCACCCCCCACCCCCCCTGTTCCACTCCACCCACCTTTTCCACTCCACCCACCTGTTCCACTCCACCCCCTGTTCCACTCCACCCACCTTTTCTACTCTACCCACCTGTTCCAGTCCACCTTTTCCACTCCACCCACCTGTTCCACTCCACCCCCCCCCCCCCCTGTTCCACTCCACCCACCTTTTCCACTCCACCCACCTGTTCCAGTCCACCTTTTCCACTCCACCCACCTGTTCCAGTCCACCTTTTCCACTCCACCCACCTGTTCCAGTCCACCTTTTCCACTCCACCCACCTGTTCCAGTCCACCTTTTCCACTCCACCCACCTGTTCCAGTCCACCTTTTCCACTCCACCCACCTGTTCCAGTCCACCTTTTCCACTCCACCCACCTGTTCCAGTCCACCTTTTCCACTCCACCCACCTGTTCCAGTCCACCTTTTCCACTCCACCCACCTGTTCCAGTCCACCTTTTCCACTCCACCCACCTGTTCCAATCCACCTTTTCCACTCCACCCACCTGTTCCAATCCACCCACCTGTTCCAGTCCACCCACCTGTTCCACTCCACCCACCTGTTCCAGGCCTGATCCCTTGGTTCCATCACCACCTGAATCTCTTCCTGGTAGATCTCCACCTCTCTCCGCTGGCGATGCTCCACCTCTTTCAACGCATCCTTCAGGGAGGCTATTCTGCCGGCGTCGGAACTCCTCCTGGCCAAGGACGGGCTGGAGTGCTCTGCCTTGATGACCTATAGGGCAAAAACGTGGTTGAAGATGTTCATATTAAAATCAACCGAGTCAGATTCAGTTGCATCAAAGACTGGTAATATCACAACTGGCTGTGTCAAAACCTAGGTGCATGAAAAGAAGTTATAGCAAGGCCACTTGTACCTCTGCGACTTTTCTCACTGATGATGCGTTCCACCTTCCCCTCCCCCCCCCCCCCCCCCCCCCCCAGTAGAATCTTGCCCAAAACATAAAAACTCTTGTACTGGAACAAGTCTTACAGAGAAGCTGCAACCTAATACAGCACAGAAGATAATCATAATTATACTGTGACTCTCCTGATTGATGATGTGGTCTCCCTTCCCCTTCCCCCCCCCCCCCCCCCCCCCAAAGTACAATCTTGCCTAAAACATCAAAACTCAGCAGGTCTTACAGAGAAGTGGCAACCTAACACAGCCAAAGAAAAGAACCATACTCATACCTTCTTTTCTTCCTCTTCTTTCTCTTCCTCCTCGTCAGAGTCTTCAGTTTCCGAAGCTGAAGACAGGTCCTTCATTCTCAGACGACGGCCAGACCTTACCAATCAAAAGATGGTCATCACAGACAATCCATCAGAACTGACTGCCTACTTATGTGATCTAAAAATGAAGACATAATTATCCTTCAACACACATTTATATGTGGGGAAATACATACGGAACTCAGAACTCAGGAATACTTCAAGTTTCAGGCTATTTGGTCCCACAATATTCCTAAACCAACGGAACACAAAAATATTACGGACAAAGACAAATATACCATTCTTCTATATTGACTCTTTTTTTTTTAACTAATAGAAGAATTTCTCTTTGTAAAGTTTACTAGAAATAGAAAGTAACAGCACGAATGTAAACATGGAAGGATAACTTCATTTTTTTTTTGTTTTTGTTTTTTTATTGGTTCTCTTTGAAAATGTTTAAACTTAACGGCAAACAAACGAAGGAAGAGAGACAGACAGACAGAGAGACAGAGAGAGAGAGAGAGAGAGAGAGAGAGAGAGTTCATACAACTTAAGGGCATAGATGAAGCACATGCATTGCAACAGGGAAGAAAACAACTATAATATATCATCTTGACCATCTGAACACAAATCATCTAATACATACAAACGCGTCAATCATAATACTCGTCAGAGAGAGCGAGACAGACAGGAAAAAAAATCCTATTGAAGACAGGAGTGGAGAGAACTGGAGGAATCAGGAGGCAGGGGGTAGAGGGCGGGAGGAAAACACATGAGGTGGAAACAGGCAGAAAGTGTAAGAGACAGAGTACTACAGCACACTACACACACACACACACAAACCAGTAACACTATCACAAGAAGAAGTAGATCAACAAAGAATCCTGACTCTAAAGCAACAGTCTGACAGCTTCAGTTTCATCCACAGGTATCACCGTTTGCAGACTTGTCCATACGCCGTACACCACATCCGCAAAGCTTCAAGACCACACTCTGCATGATTTGAAGCTGATGGATTAATGACCAAGATGAGAGAATTTAGTAAGAAGAGGGTCTCATTGTTACAGCTCAGCCAGATGTCTGACCTACGCATCAGCCCAACATGCTGGTCAGATCCTGGGGACACAGTCTGACCAGGATTTAAGCGAAGAAAAATATCCCCTTACCGCTTCTCCACACCTGTCCTCAGCAGCGAGTCTTCAAAGTCTTGGATCAGCTGCTCTTTGTCCTGTTCCGCTTGAATGACTCTCGCTTCCAGCGTCTCCTGCCGCCGCTTCTCAGCAGCCCTCACCTCAGACATCAGCTCTGGTGGAGAGGGGAAGGGAAAGGGGAGGGTGGGGGAAAGCAAGGGGGTAAGCAGGTGGAGAAAAAACATGTGAAAACACTTTTAAGTTTGTAACTTTACTACTGACTGAAACTGAATCAGTTCAAAAACAATGAAATCATTTCAATAGTCTGGAAGTGTAAGATACAAAACTTAAAGAAGAAAAAAATTAGTTGCAAGTGAGGTGACTGCAGACGTAAATTTAAACAAATTTAAAAGTTACTTGAACTGACTCTGCCAGATAACATGGACAAACGAATTACGACACGCGTACGATCAACTTCAGCGATCTGCGTATACACACACTCTCATAGTACATTCTTGTGCAGAGGCAAGATGAAGATGCATAAACTGCAAGGATAACGGAAATGAAAAACAGTGAACAATTACTGGTCTCTTTACAAATTCAGTAAACCAATGGCATTATCAATATTCTGGCCCAAGATGTCAGTAAACTTGAGAAAATTTGCATGACGTGTGACACAGGACGAACACAAAGAACAAGGTTCAGTAAACCTCCTTGCAACAGCCACAATCTCATGGACAAAGATAAACAAATTCAACTGAAGACTCTCATCCTGGAAGTCACATGCCGTCATTCTTCTCCTTGCAATTGCCCATTCAACACCTTTGGCCAGTGCCAGTCTTTTGACAGACATGCAAACAAGCCTAACAGAAATGGTCAAGTGAAACTTCTCTTGCAGCTGACAAACCACAACACAATGGCAATCAACATAGTCACCTTTTTCTTCCTGCAAACCATTCAAAGCAGCACTGGAATCCACTAGTGCCGTCTTGGTTTCATGACAACACAGCAAGCATGGCAAGCATACCCACCTCCTTGCTGAAAACACACAAGCACATGGCAACAAGCAATCCCTTCTTTCAGCTGAAAACACAGTAAAGCGAGCATGGGCATCACGACGTGCCAGCTTCTCTTTCAGCTGAAAACACAGCAAGCAAGCATGGGCAACACAGCATAGTGCCCGCTTCTCTTTCAGCTGAAAACACAAGCAAAGCAAGCATGGGCAACACAGCATAGTGCCGCTTTTCTTTCAGCTGAAAACACAGCAAAGCAAGCATGGGCAACACAGCATAGTGCCCGCTTCTCTTTCAGCTGAAAACACAGCAAAGCAAGCATGGGCAACACAGC
>CM031625.1:10406917-10426917 GCA_018398815.1 Conus ventricosus | reverse complement strand
CTTCTTTTTCTTTTATAAATCCTTGAAAGAGGTATTGTCACAGTCGTAGCATATTCTGTTATAAGTGTGAAGTGGCTGCTGTAATGTGTTGTTGCTGAGCATCTGTTTGAAGAAAGTTGTAAGCATATGTCCCCCATGTTTTCATGTATTAACATAGTGTTTATGTCCAGTGCGTTGTGTAGTAGTGTGCGTGCATGATGTGTGTGTGTGTGTGTGTGTGTGTGTGTGTGTGTGATTCTTTGTGTGTGTGTGTGAGTGTGTGTGTGTAAGTATGTGCTGTGTGTGGTGTTGTATGTGTTTTGTGTCATGTGGTGTAGTGTGTATGTGTGGTGTGCGATGTGTGTGTGTGTGTGTGTGTGTGTGTGTGTGTGGTGTGTGTGTGTGTCAAATATAATTAGCTGCATACATTTATATATGAATGCTTTTTAAAACTGTTGTAACTTTAAACATCTCTGCGAAACAAAACATATTTTCGCCAGCTACCGTGGAGAAGTGGTTAGCACTGCCAACTCCTGGTTGGGAGGTTGTGGATTCAATTCTCATCAGAGCCATTTATTTGTGAGATTTTTCTGCCTCAACCGGCTCCAACCCAGTGTTGAGTTTGCAATTATTGTCATCAGTAGGGGACGTAGTAGGTGGTGTCCTGCAAATATTGAAACAGAACAGGAGCCACTGAACACCACCAAAGTGACTACGCAGCATTACCAGTATTTCCCCTGGTGGGATGCCTCATGACAACTTGACATTGACTGCTCCTGTGTATTGCTGGTACTCGGACTCTGGCATGTCAATCAAGTCTGGCTGTGGACGTGGATGAGGGGTCTGAATGAGTGGCATAGATGCAGTGCCACTGAGGCGACACACAAAAAAATGGAACAGCAAAAAAAAAAAAAAAAGCTTTTATAAAAGGACAAAATATTGCACTGAACTGAATTGATAAACAGAAAACTCTTTGTTAAGGTCAAACTCTTAATGCCCATTCTTAAAGGAAACAAGATCATCAAATAAAAGGGAGACACAGAGACTGACTGACAGACTGGACATCACAGCTCTTTAAATCGTTGCACAGAGTCGTTCCACAAAGGACACAAACCTTTCTGCATTGTTTCGCAATGCTCTGGATTGTCTCACATCCTCTCCCTCTGCTTCAGACTGGCCACTTGACTCAGCCGCTACGTCAATATCCAGCAATGGATCAGCCTGATTTGCTCGAGGAAGGCGGTGGCGAAGTTCCGAGTTCACCTCTGGAGAGGCGTACGGGTCAACAAGCAACTGTCGCAGTCGTTTCTCAGCTTCTTTTCTCCGGCTTCTTTCATCCTCTATGGTTTTCTCTCTGGCAGAACCGAAATGTAACTTTAGGTCGAAACTGCTTTGCATTGTCAGTAAACGCATATTACTAGAAGGTAGGAAAACAAGAAGTCTAATTCAAAGAAACATAGAATTAAAAACAATTTCAAAGAAGTAACCTGTGTGTAAGCGCGCGCGCGCTCGCACACACACACACACACACACACACACACATTAAAACCATAACATTGCCCACATAGTTTCTGTCAATTATGATGGTGACAGCTTATACAGTCAGGGCTACCATTTGTACTGACAGACAGGGGGTCCCAGGGACTCCTTCACTGGTGCTATAGAGGGTCCCAGAGGGGTATAGAGAGTCCCCATAAACAAAATTAACCAATACAGAAAATGTAGTATTTCTTGCTTTTTTAATTATGGGCTTGATAATCTGAACATTTCAGAAAAAATTAATCTCTCTCTCTCTCTCTCTCTCTCTCTCTCTCTCTCTCTCTCTCTCTCTCTCTCTCACTGAAAACATTTCTTTAAAAAAAAACATTTCTTGTTAGGTGGTGTTGCTGTAGATATTTCTTTAGGAATCGACGATTCACTGTCTGTAGCATCTTCAGAAGACGTTTCTTTGCGTTTTTTAGGAGCGCCCAACCACTGAAGCAACGACATATTTGCGTGATGCGATAGCCGTGAACTTCCTTTCTGCTTCGTTCGCCTAGGCTTGTGCACGCGATTGTTACAACTTGTGAGTCATCGAATTGGTTAATTAGTGGCGGCGGGTGCCACAGTCTCAATAAGTCAGCCGGTCGACTGAGTAACCGTTCAGTGACGTGGGCCACAAGGCGAGCCTATCAGTGTTTACGCAGCTTCTCGGCTTACTGTACTTTCGCAGGCACACGCTGTCCTGAATTTGATGGCAGGCAATCGCGCGCGAAGCTTGTGGTGTGCTCAGCTTTGATCACTGACTGCTGCACGTTTTGGGGTTTGCCTGATTTTGTAGTGCGTCCCGCAGGACTCGCTACACGTTTTGTCAGTGCGTCCTTTTCGCTCATAGTGCGTCATGGACGCACATATGTGCGTCATTGGGAGCCCTGACAGTAAATAACATCTTAGCTTTCTTATACAGGAATATCAATGACTGCCCCCAAAAGGTTAAAGACGACTGCTACAAAACACTGGTTAGACCAGTACTGGAATATGGTTGCTCAGTTTGGGATCCTTACCATCTTAAGGACATTGATAACCTCGAAAAGATTCAGAAGAGAGCAGCACGGTTCGTAACAGGGATCCACATCAGAGAAAAGGGGAATACTAGGAAGAACATGAGGAGATTAGAATGGAAACCCTTAGAAGAGAGAAGAGCTTTTATCAAACTTAACATCTTCTTCAAAGGCAGAGCTAAAGTAATTGATATTCCAATGGAACAACCAGTATTGAATAAAAGTAGCACCAGGAGTGGCGGTCAATGTTATACTATACCTGCATCAAATATTGACAGCCACTTACATTCTTTTTATCCCAGTTCTGTACGGCTGTGGAACTCACTGCCGGGTGCCATCAAGATTGCCACAAATGCAATCTCATTTAAAAAACAAATTTATTCGACAGTTTTGAGATCTGCATATTGACGATTTTCTATTTTTACTTCCCCAGATATTTTACTATTACCTGGGCCTGAATTTGGCCATTGCTTTTAACTTCTTGAATATCGAGTGCGACCCCTTGTTGCCAAATTTGCTCCTGGGGCCAACAGTCTGAGTCGCACTGTTTTATGTTATTTTATTTTACTTTTTAACATGCGCGCTGGTGACCTACTCGTTTTTGAGTGAACCAGTATTTTAGGAAGAAGAAGAAGTACACAACCTACCATCCAGACCTTAGCTTGCAACCGACTGCACAGGTTATAAATGACACGGAACAAATACACGTTGTGGTCTAAGTACAATGCTATCATGACCGAAATATGATGGGTGCATACATGATTAATACACTGATCAATCAATAAACTGAGGCTGTTTCATCAGTGTCTTTATCTGCGGCTAACCACAGCTCTTTCTTACTTTTCATCATTATTATTCTTCAGCTCTTCCACTTTGTTTTTGCAGTTTTCCAAAGCTCCTCTCATAGAACAGACTAATTTCTTCACTCCATCTGGAAATTTTTCGAACTGTTTCTCAGGTGTCCTGTCCAGTCTTCTGCGGTATTTAACTACTGCATCGTCTGCTTCCTCCGCCATATTAAGCACAAGCTGTTTGTTTCGTTTCCTGTAACAAGACCTTGACCTTAAGTCAGGGCGCGCACTTCCGTTTGCTAGCAGCAAGACGGATGCCATGATAAAAATAAACTCTACTTAGCATTTCAACTGTGTAAGACTTAGAACCTCAGAAACATGGATGAAGAACGTGTGGAGCTCGAAGCAGATATCAAGAAGCTGCACCACACTCTAGAAGAGGACAGAAACCAATGGCAATATGATTATATTGTCGATAGCGATGATGATGATGAGAGCGAGGACGACGACGATGCTCTGTTCATTGATCTGGACAAACAGGGCTCTGCGGCAGCGTCCGTGACTTCCTTGTCTGCCCAAAGCGCAGGTGAGAAGTAAGGGTTGTCACGCTATGCCTGGGTTAATTAAGACGGCACCGTTGTGAATAATGCAAGAAGTGGCTTAATTAGGGAGGGAAAAGACCAAAATGGCAAGGGAACTAACTTTCAATGGGCAAGCCCTGAAGACCAGGGGAGACAAGGCGAAGGCAGATATGTAGAGCTGGCACTTCATGTGTGTGTGTGCGCGCTCATCTTGCATTAACACAGTGGATGGGGTAGGATTGGAAAAGAATTTTCACCCACTGATTTTTCAGTCACTGATTTTCCTGTGAAAGGAGACTGGTAATGGAACAAAAGAATATTAGCTGAGAACATGTTTATTTAGACAGCACTAAATGTTTAATACAGAATAGCTAGAAGCTGTTCAGCATCGAGAGCAGTCCGCTTACAGATATGTGATAGGGTAGTACCGAAACTCCATTAGTCCATCTAAAATGCAAATGATTGTCTGAAAGTGACCCAGTTCCCATTACCAAAAACAAACGGCATGCTTGGCCTTACACAGGACCACTTACCCCCTAACTTACCTATACAGCACAGATCCAAAGCAAACTTTGACATGCACCATCTTGGTTGTGACATGGACATATTCATCAGTTTGAGTGCAGAATAAAAATGGGGTTGGTCGTGAACACAGATATAATATTAAAATTTATAATATATTCTCTTCTGTTCTCCAGTATTGCTCACAGAACCAGCAGCTTTTCCTTTTCTTCCCAGCAGAATGCAGTTCTAATTCAAATAATTATCCTAGGAAACAGTAGCAGCCAAGTCCACCAACACATTTGTGGCAAAGTCCTTTCACACACAATGATACAGTGGTCTTTTTATTGGTTTTAGTGTTACACACAAAATATTTACTTTCCATTGCGTAATAATCAAGTGTATAACCAGCAGATGAAAGCAGAAATCACAATGGCCTGCAGAACTAGAAGAAATTACACTAACATGACAAAGATTAATATTTTATACAGATTTTGATAATCAAACTTCTGGTCGTACGATTACAAATGGGGAAGAGCAATGGTGTTAGGGTGTCACTGTGTGTACAGTATGAATGTGTGTGTGCACGCGTGTGTAAGATAAGATAAGATAATGTTGCTTATAGCCCAGCCGACCGCAAAGGGCCACATCAGGGCTGTGCACGCGTGTGTGTGAGTTTGTGGGCACGTGCGTGTGTGCATGCATGCACGTGTGTATGTGTGTGTGTGTTTGACAGAGGATGAACTATGCAAAATGTGTGCAAGACATGTGTGCATCACTACATTCAGTGTCACTGTGTGGCGTGCAACTTTCATTTGGCTGGGTTCTTATCAGGTTATTCATGTTTTCGCTAGCGAGCCAGGTTGCAGCAGTAACAATTCCACTGTTCAGCACACCAAAGTTTCCACAAGCCAGAGATTTAAAAAGTACCACCACATAATTGCATGTTTCACAACAGGTAGCCCGCCTCGGCTTAAGGCTGTGTCAGGCCAGTTGACATAGGCTAGAACACCAAGGCTACATCAAAATGTTGTTATGCTCTGCATAGTTTAAATACAGGGATTGTCTTCAGTCGTGACAAGCTCCTAGCATAACAGTCATTATCAGTCTCCAAAATTCCCCAAAGTCAGAGTGTGGCTGCCCACGTGGCGGGTAATCAAAAACGGTCACACACGTAGTGTTCTCATCCCCGGCTGATGCGTTTGTGCCATAGTGTTCAAGTACTTCGGGTGTTCGATGAGCACAGAAATGTGTCTGTTTGAAATGGAGTATTCATCTTGCAGTCTGTAATGTCAGTATTCTGTTGAGAACCACAATGACGTCAAGCGAAAACAAAGGCCAGTCTGAAGATTCATAGTCACTTTTTGATGATTCACTCCATAAGTAGAAGACAAAATTTAACAGACTCATGACTTACACAGTGTCATAGGACAAAACAAAGAATTTCACAATTTATAACCGTCTGTAATTAGTTTTTTAATTTGAGTGAGTCAGTATCCGTCTCCTTTTACATTAACCACAAACAAGTTGTCATTCACATTCAGAAGAGGAAGAAAGAAAGAAAGAAAGAAGCAATAACAACCGAACAAACAGAACAAAACATCACACACACTCAAAACAAAACCCAGCAAGTTCAGAACTTCACAACAGCTAGTGTGTTCTTCTTTTTCTTTTCTTTTTTCTCTCATCTTCAAGACAAAACATGGTGCCCCAATGTGAGGAGACAAGTGATTGTTTGTTCTTTGTTTTCATTGTCTTGAATGTGGTTGGTCTTACCTGAAGAAGACTAAAGAAATCGAAACGCGTGGACCCTCTTTAGTCTTGTAATTTGTTTGTCTCTTCCGTTCGGCGGAACTGTACATTTTCTTGTAAGTTTGTTATTCCCAAATTGGTGTTTTTTGTGAATTTGTGTTTTCCTGGAATTTTTTTTTTTTTTTTTTTTTTTTTATCATGTGAATTTGATTGGTCAGGAGGCAAACTGTTTTCTGATGGTATGTGAATTGATTGGTTCAGGAGGCAAACTGTTTTCTGATGTGTGAATTTGATTGGTTCAGGAGGCAGAACACCTTCCAGTGCTCCGAGCGTGGTTTCACAGCCGACAAGTGCAACAGAGGTAGGTGGATTGCACCGTGTGTCGTTGATTGGTGTTGTTGGTTGCTAGCCTCGCCAGCCCGTCAGCTGTGTTTATTTTGTGTGGGCCAGTCACACAGCGCTGTGTTTATGAGGAGCCTAGCCAGCCAGTGCTGTGTTTCATTCTGAGCGTGGCCATGTATACAGCCACACATGCGCATACATGCGCACAACACATGCATTTATCCATCACATTAACATACGTGTTACGTGAAGGTGCCACACTCAATATTCACTCATATATGCATTCACATGAACACACAAGCAGTGTAACAACACACCCAAGCTGCGCAGCAGCACTAAAATGAAACCTTTAATGCAACATTGAAGATACATACGTGCCAAACACAACTCTCTCAAACAACTCACTCTTCCACACACACACACACACACACACCACACGCACTCACACACACACACACAACACACACACACACACACACACACACACACACACGACACACATAACGTGCACTATGCAAAGACAATTAGCACAAGGCATGCCTGCACAGACACACACACATGTCTTACATGAAGCTACTCCTCTCGTATCACAAGCAGTAAGCTAGTGAAGAGTCCTCTCCATCTCTCTCTCCTCTCTCCCACACACACACACACACACACAACACACACAACACATGCACACACAGCACACAACACATCCATGCACACACACACACTTACACACACACACACACACACACACACCACATTCTGGTACGTTTCTAGACGATGTCATTTAAAGAGATGTGTGAAAGGTTTGTTTTTTTTTTTTTAAATGACTGGTGAGTTGATTTTAACGTGGTGACAGCCCTGATGTGGCCCTTTGCGGTCGGCTGGTCTATAAGCAACATTATCTTATCTATCTTACACACAGAACTCTCCTCTCTCTCTCTCTCTCTCTCTCTCTCTCTCTCTCTCTCTCTCTCTCTCTCTTCTCTCTCTCTCTCTCTCTCTTCTCTCTCTCTCTCTCATACACAAACACACACACACACACACACACACACACCACACACACACACACACACACACACACACACACACCTCTCTCTCTCTCTCTCTCTCTCTCTCTCTCTCTCTTTCTCTCTCTCTCTCGCACACGACACACACACACACAACACACACACACACACACAACACACACATATGCACAGAGAGAAGAGAGAGCACCACACTCCTGTCTTAGTAACCACCTCCTCACAATCACACACACACACACATACAATATGAACTCGCACGCTCCACCCATCATTGTACATCAAACTTACCTACCTTCACCTCATGTCTGCAGAGCCAGTCATTGGCGACAGAGCAGGACAATGATGCATGCATGCACTCACACGCACACTCCACCCATCATGGCGCAACAAACCAATCTACCTTTACCTCGTATTTTGAGAGCCAGTCGTTGACACAGAGCTGGACAATGATGCATGCATGCACTCGCACGCACACTCCACCCATCATGGCACAACAAACCAATCTACCTTTACCTCGTATTTTCAGAGCCAGTCGTTGGCGACCGAGCAGGAGGATGACACAGAGCTGTTCCGGGAGGTGGGGGTCATGCAGGAGGAGCTGGACGCCGTGGCCAGCCTGCCGGCCACCCTGGAGTCCTGCCTGGTGCTCAACCGCGCCTACCAGGACGTCATCAGCAAGCACATCAGCAGGATCGAGCTGGAGCTGGCTGAGAACAGAGAGGCTCAGGTACTGTTTTGACAGGTGGACAGGTCTAAGGTATGACAAAGGGATAGATCTAAGGTACTGTTTGACAGATGGACAGGGTCTAAGGTATGACAGATGGACAGGTCTAAGGTACTGTTTTGACAGAGGACAGTCTAAGGATGACAGATGGACAGGTCTAAGGTATGACAGATGGACAGGTCTAAGGTACTGTTTTGACAGATGGACGGTCTAAGGTATGACAGATGGACAGTCTAAGGTACTGTTTTGACAGATGGACAGGTCTAAGGTATGACAGATGGACAGGATCTAAGGTACTGTTTTGACAGAGGGAAGTCTAAGGTATGTACAGATGGACAGGTCTAAGGTATGACAGATGGACAGGTCTAAGGTATTGACAGATGGATAGATCTCAGGTACTGTTTTGACAGATGGACAGGTCTAAGGTATGACAGATGGAAGGATCTAAGGTACTGTTTTGACAGATGAGACGTCTAAGGTATGACAGATGGAAGTCTAAGGTACTGTTGACAGATGGACAGGTCTAAGGTATGACAGATGGATAGATCTAAGGTACTGTACAGATGGACATCTAGTACTGTTGACAAGGAGTCTAAGGTATGACAGATGATCTAAGGTATGTTACAGATGGACAGGTCTAAGGTATAACAGATGGATAGATCTAGGTACTGTTTTGACAGTTGGACAGGTCTAAGGTATGACAGATGGTAATGTCTAAGGTACTGTTTTGACAGATGGACAGGTCTAAGGTATGTGACAGATGGACAGGTCTAAGGTATGACAGATGGACAGGTCTAAGGTACTGACAGAGGGATAGGACTGTACAAGGTACTAGTACTGTTTTGTATGAAAATATAAACAACAAGAAATCAGGTGCAGTCAGTTTTGTACACGCAAGGAAAAAGCAAACAAACAAAGAAAACAGATGTTTGAAAATCAGTTAGGAGTAAAACTTGAACCTAATGCCAGCAAGGAATGATACAGTAGCAGACAGCTATACACCGGGTTCATCACACAAGTCTTTGAAGGTCTGTAAAAGTCCTTGAATTTTGATGACCCTTTTTCAAGGACTAAAAAAAAGTCCTTGAAATTTGGACTCAAGTGCTTAAGAATGCCACAGAGTGCGGAGAATGCAAATTAAGATTTTGATTGGGCAATTTATGTGTTTGTGATAAAATCACAAAGTTATAGACTCTTGAGTCAGAACACACAGAAACAACCCGGAGTCGGAAAGTCTTTGCTCACAAAATTATATTTAAAAAAATCAAATTCATTTAGTTTCTGCTGAAAGCGTCCACCTCCCTAACATCCGCTACTAGTACTGGACAGATTTGTCTGAAATGACGTTATGAAGCGACTGAGATATATGCATAAAATACATCTTTTCTGAATTACAGTCCCTAAATATCAAACTTAAAAGTCTTTGAAAAGTCCATAAAAGCTCCTTGGTTGTTGTTTTTTTGATACATTGGAAATTCTTCGTTTCCAGTGGTGATGATGGGCTGTAAGCGGCATGATTTGGTTTGCCTTGCAGAGGCACATTGAGGAGGAGGCCAAGGAAAGCAGCCTGCAGCAGATGACCAAGAAGAGGTTTCCCTACAACGCCACCCTGCCGTACTTCAAGATGAAGTTTGGATCTGTACGGTGGACTGGGTTCTGCTGGAGTTCTCCTGTCTTCTTTGCCCATCCGAGTTTCTCTCTCTCTTCTTCTTCTGTTCTGTCGCTTTCTCTGTCTGTCTCTCTCTCTCTTCTCTCTGTCTTGTCTCTTCTCTCTCTCTTTCTCTCTCGGTCTGTCTCTTCTCTTCTCTGTCTTCTCGCTTTCTCTCTTGGTCTGTCCTCTGCTCTGTCCCTGTCCCTCGTCTTTGTCTCTCTCTCTCTCTCTCTCTCTCTCTCTCTCTCTCTCTCTCTCTCTCTCTCTCTGTCTTTCTGTCTCTGTTTCTCGCCTCTCTCTTATCTCCTCTGCTTCTCTCCGTGTCCCTCTGTCTGTCTTTGTCTCATTCTCTCTCTCTCTCTCTCTCCTCTCTCTCTCTCTCTCTCTCTCTCTCTCTCTCTCTCTTTTCCATCTTTCAGTCTCTCTCTTCCCTCCCACCCTCTCTCTCTCTCTCTTTCTTTCGTGTATGGAAGAATGAAAGTATTTGTTTGCATAGATTGATATTGAATGGTTTCGATGTAATTTGATTTTTTTCTTGTCTGCATGTGTCTTTTTTTTTTCTTTTTTTGATTTTCTTTTGTTTTGACTTTCACTCTCTGCAACTGGTCTCTGTTCGTGAACTGATCTTGCCCCTCCACTGGTCTCTTTCATGTTGCTCCTTGGCTTCTGACAGCCGTCTGGGGAGAAACATTTTGTGTGCGTTTTTTTTCTTTCCTTTATCTCCATAATTTGCAACATCTGACGATAGTGGGTGTCCAGATTGGCTTTTCCTTTTTTTTTCAATTGCATATCTTTCGAGCCTTGCTTCGCAGCCATGTCATGTGTGTGTTCACGTGTATTCTGGCTCCCTGTCGCAGACCCCGGCGCAGAATGAAGACACGCGTTTGAAACGCCTGACGGATGAACCTGATCTGGACAAACGGCCAGAGAAAACATGTGAGTGTGCACAGGGGATGGTGGGTGCGGTCGTTGCAAGATCTGAGTTATATGACCTGGCAATGTATACTGTGGAACTTCTCTGTAAAGTCCTTTCAAAAGATAAACAAAGTATTCTTCCGTTAAAGGAGGAGTAGAATTAGCCTCCATGATAAGAAAAACTGCAGAATAAGGCAAGGAAGCATCTGTTCAAAGTGAAGGAAAGGAAAGAGACTTGCTACATGTACTTGCAAATGGAAGGGAGAAGCAGTCAAGGCAGTTCACTCTTGAGTGAATAGTGAGAGTTTAAGATGTATTTAGAGGCTGGAATTAGCTTCCTCTTTTATTTTTTTTTAAATTCTTATTATCATTTTGTTTGTTTTGGTTTCTTAATTATTCAGGGCATGTCGGTGCCAGAGCAGGATAATGCCTTTGTCTCCACAAATTAGTGTAAGAAAAACAGATTTGTGAAATTTACTTTGGGATCACAGTACTACATAATGTCTGTGTTCTGCAGGGCATGGGCGTCAGAGGCGAATGCTGACGGATGCTGTGATTGAAGATTCCCTGGAAAAACTTCTGCAGCCTTTGCTGAGCAGGTGTGTATGCTGCGAGTGTGGGCCTCCTGTGTGTGAACTTTTCATTGATATGATCATGAACAGTAACTTCACGTACGTATATATGCAACTACTGTGACTCACTGGCGACAGGTGGGCTGGAATAGCCTAGTGGTAGAGCGCCGGACTCGTGATCTTGTGGTTGCAGGTTCGAATCTCCGCCAGGCCATTTCGGTACAGGGGGATTTTTCCCTTGGAGTTAACATTGGTTCTGACTCCATTCCCCATACAGTCCTTCAAATGAGACTATAAACTGAGGTTCCGAGTGTGAACGCACGCACAACATCTTGCACACACGTAAAATCCCATCACCAACTTTCGGAAGAGAAGGCCAGTTTGGCCGTTGGTATGGATGACACGTTACACATAGCATGCACCTTCCCCAAAGTTGGAGTATGGCTGCCTTAATGGCGGGATTAAAAAAAATGGTCATAACACACAAAACTCCACTCCCTTTGTTGGGTAGAGGGGATTTATTCATGCCTGTCTATGACAGGGAGTGTCCGCAGGAGTATCAGCCTGTGTATGCGGAAAAAAAACACAAAAAAAACCTGGCGAGTCTGATTCCTGATGCCCCCAATGGAGCTGGAACCCATCTGCCAGCCTGCAAGGTTTACCATTGAACGCAGTACCAGGGCGGCTGGTTAATCATTACTGTTACTTGTAATGGAGACTATTGGGGTGGAAAAAAAAACCTGCTACTACTGTTGCTTACTAACAACAATAGGGCGGTATAAATAAACATTGAATGAATGAAATTTAGATAATGAACGAGCTTGTTTGAATTGTCATTCTGAAAACGATACTTTTTTTGGTTGTTGGATTGTCTGGGCAGTGATATTTCATTGTGGTTACAGGTTTTAGGAGGGTGTAGTATGTAGTGATGGCGGTTGTTTAGACTGCTGAATGAAAGAGAAAAGCAAAACTGAATGTAATGTAAAGAGAATCCTTAAGTTATAGAAAACATACACAGAGCACAGATGCATGCACACCACACACAGACACGTACACATATTTGCACATGCACTTGTATACAGTGTTAAACACACATGCATGTGTGCATAAACACAAACCATACCGACACACCACACATGCATGCGCTTGTGCATGTGCACGCACACACACGCACACATGCACACACACGTACACACACATGCACACACTAGTGCATGTATACAGCCACATATGCTCACATGATCTCTCTCTCTCTCTCTCTCTCTCTCTCTCTCTCTCTCTCTCTCTCTCTCTCAGTCGAAAGTGTGCATTTCAGGATCTTGGGTCAAGGTAAGCAGTACTGGTTGCTAAGGATCCCCAAAACAACATTATGTTCTATGTTCTGTGTGCGAAAGATCGCCTCATTTGCCATCTATGGGCTCGAAAACAACACACTCAGGCTGACTATGGCCACACTAGCACGTGGCTCAGTATCTTTAATACACGCGCGTTCGTGTTCCTGTCTTTTCAAGCGGACGGGTAGGGAGAGTGACACTAGTTCAACCTCTACACTACCCCTCCAACTCGGGCTGTTCCCCTTTTTGAGAACCCTCATGCCTCGGGAGTGTGGGACGCACAGTGCAGGAAGCTCAGTCGGCCCGTCTAGCTTGCTCCCTTAGCCTCTCCCTCCAAATAGAGCCCCCCCCCCCCTCTCCACTGTTGCCGTGCGGGGATTCACCTCTGCGCGACACACATAGCGGGGCCCCTCCTCCTCACTGAAGGGACCCTCAGCAGGCTAACCCTCAGCCCAGTGGGGAACAGTGTTCAGGCCCAGAGTTGCTCACCCTCCCTGGTCTGGCCTCATAACATACGCCTTCCCTCCATTTCCAATCCCCCACAGGGTGAGCCCTTTTCCAGGGGAGAGATGGCCTCCTGGGCTCAACTTTCTTCCTCCATCTGGCCTTCCAATTTTCAGACAGGTAGTTCCTATCTCTCCTGTCTTCTTCGTTAGGCTCTCTCGGCTTGCTCCATTCGGGGCTACTGGGAACCCCGCACCCCAGGCGCTCCTCCCAGTCCTCTCTAGATGCTCCCAAGATGGGCAGATCGGCCTATGCCCAGGCGTATAAGGATCTCCCCAACATATCTACCTGGGTCCATGAGGGCAGGGCGCTGGCCACTTCCACAGCGACCCAGCGCTCTGTCCTCTTGCACCACATCCTGGAGGCAGCCTACTGGCATCCGGAAAATCCCTTCATAAGCCTTTATTTTAGGGATGTCCGCATGACCAGGGCTGATGGTTCTAGGGACTTCTTTTGCGGCTAACGCAGCCATATCTATTCCTCTGCTAACCCCAAGAACCATTAGGGCACTAAGCCCTCCTCCGATTCCTTTGAATTCTGACATGGTACAGTATATGACGCCAAAATGGGGAGTTTGTATTTGTATAAAATTCCCCATTTGGCTGGTTATACTTACCATGTCAGACTCTAATGCCCACCTACCTTCCCTGCTAGCGCTATGGTTCTCGGGGTTACCTTGCGCATAGGCCTCGTTGAATGAGGAACAGGAAGTTTACACCGGCTTCTTCCCTGGCGGAAGTAGTGTGGGCGTCACGTGATGGTCTTATTACTGCATTAGCCACAAAAAAATCTTGGCGTGGCAGAGCTGACTAACTGCCGTGGAACGCTATGGTCTGACATGGTACAGTATGCTAGCCAAACAGGGAGTATAATACAAACTCCCCATGTTTGTGTACCAGAATGAAATTGGTAGTTTTTCTGCAGCTTAGTGTGTTTGCACTTGCAGCAAGCCAAACATGCCCCTAGCAGTGTACAAGTACTTTAGTTCACCTGTGCCTAAGTGCATATGTGCATTCAAACATGTCTCTAAACTTTGATGATTCATTGTCTGAAGAAACACTAAAAAAAAAAAAAAAAAAGCTCTGTCAGCCTGACAGGGGTTGTCTTTCCTTTGTGCTGTTCCCAATACTCCCATTACACCCCACGTCCTTAAAACGTATCTGTTCAAACGCCGGTTGCAGGATGCCACCTGAATTATTACTAAATTACTACATGTCACTTGCACACTTTGCTCGTGTGCAAATGAGCTGTTCACCGGTCATATAGTGTGTTTATGTATGCAACATTATGTTTCAGTGTGTGTGTATACATGTGTGTGAGTGTGCTGTGTGCGTGCGTGCCTGTGTGTGTGCGTGTGTATGTTTATGACTCATGAATGCAGATCTTAAATAAATGTTAGCGAACCGCCCAGAGAACGTGGACAAACGAGTCACAAGACAAAACACAACGCGTTTCGACCTCTTAGGTCTTCCTCGGGTGATACATAAATGAATAAAACAACGAAAATTCACTTAGCTTTGATCGCTTCAGATCGCTTAGGGTTCAGCGCAAGGAAGAAGGCGTTGAATCATGAATGCAGAATTTAGTGTCTGTGTGTGTGTGTGTGTGTGTGTGTGGTTCTGCTTAAATATATATATATTATTATATATATATATTATATATATATATATATATATATATATTATATATATATATATATTATATATATATATATATAATATATATATATATAATAATAATAATAATAATAAACAGTATTAAAATGTCCTTAAAAAATCTGAAAAAGCTCAACCCCTTGGGGAGCAACATTTGTTAAAAATTTAAAATATTTTTAACAAATATATATATATATATATATATATATATATATATATATATATATATATATATATATATATATTTATTTATTTTTTAGATGTTGAATTGTTAAACTTGTAAAGCGACCTGTAGCCTACGTTGTTAGGATGGGCACTATAAAAATTGTCCTCATTATTATTATACCTGTTACTGGAAATGAATGAAGAAACCCCTAACCTGGTATTGCTTTTGGTTACACAAACCTTACCCTCCAGGTTCATTGGGATAAATGAAAACAGTTACATTAAGACCAGCAGACTGTACAATGTTTGTATTTGAACATGAAAAATCCAAACATACATATTTTTTTTTAAATCATAGGCATCTCGTTAACTATCTTTTTGTTTGAATTAACAGATAAGTGAAAATGCAATAATACAGCATTGGATCATTCTTAATGTTTGCTTTGATTTGTTTTAATTTTACTTCTTTTTTTTTTTTTCAGACGTGAGCTGGAGGAGGAAAAACTGAAGAACGTTAAAGAGAATACTGAGCAGTGGCAAGAAATCACGAACAGAATCAACAGGCTTGATGTGGAGATTGAAGAAAAACGGTAAACAGAATTAAAACAAACATACACAAACAAAGCAGTAGAAATCACGAACAGAATCGGCAGGCTTGATGTGGAAATGGAAGAAAAACGGTAAACAGAATTCAAACGAAAACACACACAAACAAAGCAATATAAATCACGAACAGAATTGGCAGGCTTGATGTTGAAATTGAAAAAAAACGTAAACAGAATTAAAACAAAAACACACACAAACAAAGCAATAATAAACTATATATAAAAACGGAAGACCTGGAACAGGTTATTGTGAATACAGAAAAACCTAAAGAAAAAAAACCACCTGTATGAGGTCTCCTCAGCATCACAGCAGTGTCTCCTCTGGTGAGTTGCCCTATGACTTCCTGCTCCCTGTGGATTGGCAGTGCCAGGGCTCCCATGGGATATGCCAGAGAGTGGTTCTGGACGATGAGCCAGAATGCCAAACTGGACGTAATGCCACTGAAGTCGCACATGAGATGGATGGTGGAGGAAAGGGGGGGTGGGGGGGGGGGGGGGGGGGGGGGGGAGGAGGGGGGTAGAGGGATATGCATGGACACCCTGTCTGCGCAGACAGCAGTAAAAATTCCAGACGTTGAAGAATGAACGCTCCAGACAGATTTTCACCGTACGAGGAATGTCGGACAAACAAATTAGGTCAGGCCGCAGGTCAGCACATACGTGGCAGGCAGACAAACACTTCTTCTTGCAGGTATACCAAACTCCCTACGCTGGCCTGGTGTGGACATCTCGCCGTTCATGAGAGGGCAGATTCCGCCAAGGTCAAACAGTTCCTTTGCACTTGAGTCAGACCTTAACTCACATCCCATCTCAGACAGCAGCTGCTCTTCAATCTGCCTTTGTGCCAACGTTGAAGGGGTTTGTCACTGGAGCTGTCTTCCCCGTCAACTTTGTGAAAATGGCTTCCACATTTTTGTGTGTAATCTTACAAACAGACAGACAGACAAACAAACAAGCAAAATCCGGTGGAATGTTAACGTAACTTTGGTGGAGGTGGGAGTAAAGAGTGAGCCTCTTTTCTTCCTTGCCGTTACAAACGGTTGGAGCACATCATGTTGAGCAGGCTGTGCATTGACCTCGGCCTAGATAATGTTGCTTATAGCCCAGCCGACCGCAAAGGGCCACATCCGGGCTGGACCTGACTGTGTGTGTGTGTGTGTGTGTTGTCACTGAAGGACAACATGGGTCATGGGAGGTGTGAAAGAGCCGTGACATGCGATGAACCAACCACTGTGGCATGCCAAGGTCAGTCCGAACGAAGAAACCAGTATCGCATCTCATCGAAGAAACTCCTGTGGCTTAAAGAGTGTCACCTGCGCTTTACACCAACCACAGTGGCATACAAAGTGTCACATCTCACTGAGGCATACAACATGTCACATGTCATCAAGACAACCACTGTGGCACTCCGAAAGTGTCACATCTCATCAGAGAAATCACAGAGGCATACAACATGTCACATTTCATCAGAGAAATCACAGTGGCATACACAAAGTGTCACATCTCATCAGAGAAATCACTGATAGCATACAACATGTCACATCTCATCAGAGAAATCACTGATAGCATACAACATGTCACATTTCATCAAGTCAGCCACTGTGGCACACAAAGTGTCACATCTTATCAAATCAACCGTTGTGATATACAAAGTATCAGATTCCATAATTAGATTATATACATCATACATATAGATATGGGAGGACATTGTGAAATGTACCAATGCTACAAAAGGGGTTATTCTGCTTCTGACAACAATGTTTATTGACAAATGTTGAAATAATTGTTTTAGTCCTAAAGGACATTGTAAAGAACATTGCATGCAAAAAGGCCTTATTCTGCGCTTGAGGAAAATGGTCATCTACACATGCTACAAATCTTTGTTAATACGTAACAAACTTAATAACAGATCAGTGATATTGGTGCTGCATAAATAGAAGAGCTTAACCTCTTCACTACGCGTTGACGAATGGCGTTCGTCATAAAAAGTGCCGTCTGCAATGCTCAGTTGACGAACACTGTTTGTCATGATTCAACACTCTTTCTGTTTCATCCAGCATTGGACTTAGCAAAATATCACAGCAGTGAAGGGGTTAAATTAAGTTGTAGGCATCAAATATATTCAAAAGGTGTGGGCCTATTATAGAAGATCCTTCCAAGTGATTACTGTGCTTGAAAGCAAAAATTCTATTCAAATGCTGTAAGACATGTAAAGAACATTGTGAGAAAAGTACTCTGTGGTGTGTGTGTGTTAGCTTGGGGGGGGGGGGGGGCGGGGGGGGGGGGGGGGGGGGGGGGGGGGGGGGGGGGTGATAGATAGGTAGAGAGTTACTCCATATAACTTTCTTAGAGTTTACTCCATATAATTTCTTTCAATTGACAGTTTGATTTCCTGTTTTCAACTATTTCTGGTGTATGGGTGCATGCTTTCTTTCTTTTGTAGGTTTTCTTTTTCATTGTTTTTGTAGCTATGTACACAAAAAAAGGCAACCTGATTCGTTAAAAGTTGTTAATGTTATGTTTTGATGATTTTTTTTTTTAAACATTAGAATGAAAAAAAATGTGTGTCACAGTGATTATGGAGGATGATCTTTTTCATTGGTTTTTGTAGCTCTGTACAAAAAAAAAAAAAAATCTGATTCGTGAAAGTTATAACGATTGTGGTGAATTTTTTAAAAGTTTATATGAAAAAAGAGTGTATCACAGTGATTTGTGGGGGGGCTGAAGTAAGTCAATCTTGTCCTAAACTGGATCTGACGACGGTGTGGTTGCTGTGTGGGTCGCCCAGAGGCACCTCGAGGGAGGAGCTGCTGCACAGTGTTGACCCTGAGAAGGTGGACTGGATGAAGATCGCCAACATGACGGTGAGCAGGGGTCAGCCATGCTTCCTGCACAACTGAGGGACTGAGATTATCTAGAAGGGGAGGGGGGGGTGGGGTGGGTTGGAGACCCAAGATGGGCTAGGGAGGACGAATGGAGTAGGGTAACTGCTTTCTATTTCTAACTGGTGTGGTGCTGCACCCATCTGTCTCGCCTGAACTCGAGTTATTTGGAGCGTGAGTGTGGGGGGTTATTGGAGTTGGTAAACTACATGCAGTGGAAGATACATTTTGTTGTTGTTGAGTCTTACATTCCTCGGTTAACTCTTTCATCCTACTTTATATGAACCATTACTTCCTCTTGTTCCTAGATTCTTATAATACGAGTATTCACATCATTCCTGGATTTAGAGAAAAGAAAAGAAGTGTAAAGTGAGAACTGCCATGTGTGCAGTAGTAAACCGGCCAGAATAGAGCGGCAACAACTTTCCCACTCTGTAGGGGCCATCTGGCATCCATTCCATCCATAAACACTGCCGCGCGAGCGACCTGGTCATGACGTGTACCGATGATGCGACTCGCACGAAGTTCAAAGCGCTTACCGCGAGAACCGATTTTCCAGGCTGCAGGAAGGAAAGGATGGATTTTGTGCTGCCTGGTTTTCCGGGCTGGCCAACCGTCCCCTTCCCCACCTTTCTGATGGAAGGTATACTAGTGGTGTGGGAGGGTAGGGAGGGGGGGTTTGTTCGAGGGGAAAAGGGACTGGATGCCGTGTTGCCAGGCCTGGTGGAAGGTGTACTAGTGTGTGTGTGTATGTGTGTGTGTGAATGTGTATGTGTGTGTGTGTGGTGATGTGTGTGTCTGTGAGAGAGTGTGTGTGAGAGCGTGTGTGTGTGTATGTGTGTGAGAGTATGTGTGTGTGTGTGAGATAAGATAAGATAATGTTGCTTATAGCCCAGCCGACCGCAAAGGGCCACATCAGGGCTGGTGTGTGTGGGGAGAGAGTGTGTGTGTGTGTGAGAGAGAGTGTGTGTGTGTGTGAGAGCGTGTGTGTGTTGTGTGAGAGCGCATGTGTGTGAGAGAGAGAGTGTGTGTGACAGCGCATGTGTGTGAGAGTGTGTGTGTGTGCGTGTGTATGTGTGTGTGTGAGAGCGCATGTGTGTGTTTTGTGTGTATGTCTATGTGTCTACATGTCTGTCTGTCTGTCTGTCAGTTTGAAGGGAAGCGGGACTGGATGGCGTGTCACCGGGCCTGGGTGCACAGCCTTGACCCCAGCCTCAACCAGCAGCCCTGGACCCACGCCGAGGAGGAGCGACTGGCCAACCTCGTCAGCGAAACCAACGGCACCAACTGGACCTACGTTGCCCAGCAGCTCGGGTGAGTCACACACACACTGTGGGAGTGACGGTTCTTTGAATGTTGGGGGGGATGGGAGGGGGAGATGGGATACTGGGCTTTGACATAGGTGGTGGTTCTTGAATGATTTCGGGGGGGATGGGGAGAGGGAGATCAAGGGCTACTTGGCCTAGGAAATTGGGGGGGGGGGGAATGGGC
>CM031625.1:10392115-10402115 GCA_018398815.1 Conus ventricosus | reverse complement strand
GAAAAAACCCAAACACCCGATGTTCAAGTCACGGGGCAAAATTTTAGCGTCACTATGGGAAGGAAGCTCTATGAAAGCGCCCTGTTTTTCTTTGCATTTTAAAGGGCATATTCATGAGCTTGATGAACTGGTTTGCCCCGGACTGGATCCCTTGATCCCAATGCGGTTCAGGCAGAGACATGGTTCGTGGCACATGAAAAAATTTGGGGGGGGGGTTTTTTTTTAAAAGAAAGAGGCGGGTTTGGTTTTTAAAGGGGGGAACCCTTTGTTGGGAGGTCGGCGGGTTTACAATGAACAAAGCAACAAGGGGGGGGTGACAAAGAACGGGTCAGGCGGAAACAGTAAACAAAGCCCAACAAGGGGAGTGAAGAAAAACCCGGTCAGGGGGTTTACAGTAAAACAAAGACAACAATGGGGGGAAAAAGGGAACAGGTCATTTCAATTAACAAAGAAAAATGGGGGCTGAAAAAAGGAACAGCTCGTACGTGAACAAAGACAACAAGGGGGGTGAAGAAGAACAGGTCAGGCTGGTTTACAATTTTAAAAAGGGACCCCCATGGGGGGTTAAAAGAAAACAGGTAGGCTGGTAAAATGAACAAAGGAAACAATGGGGGTTAAGAAAAAACAGGTCAGGTTTGGTAAAATGAAAAAAGGAACAATGGGGGTAAAGGGAGAACGGGGCCCGGGGCCTGGTAAAATGAAAAAAGAAAACAATGGGGGTGAAGAAAAACGGGTCAGGCGGGTCCCCAATGACAAATGTACAAAACAACAAGGGGGGTGAAAAGAAAACAGGTCAGGCTGGTACAATAAAACCAAACAAAACAATGGGGTTTAAAGAAAACCCACCCTCAGTCCCAAATGAAAAAAGGGACAACAATGGGGTTGAAAAAAACGGGTTTTGGTGGGTACAATAAACCCAAAGACAACAAGGGGGTGAAGAAGAACAGGTGGGGCGGGTACAATAAAAAAAAGACAACAAGGGGGGTGAAAAAGGAACAGGCCCAGTACAATGAACAAAGGCAACAAGGGGGGTGAAGAAAAAAACAGGTCAGTACAATGAAAAAAGAAAAAAGGGGGGGGAAAGGGGCCCGGTCAGTAAATAAAACAAAGAAAACAATGGGGAGAAGAAGAACAGGTCAGTACAATAAACAAAAAACAAAATGGGGATGAAGAAGAACAGGCATTTAAAATTGTAAAAAAGGAAAACAAATGGGGTTTAAGGGAAAAAGTCAGGTTTTGTACAATTTTACAAGACAACAGGGGGGGTAAAGAAGAACGGGCAGAACAATAAACCCAAAGACAAAAAGGGGGAAAGGAAGGAGAAAAAATTTTCAGGCTAGTAAAATGTACAAAGAAAACAGTGGGGGTGAAAAAGGAACAGGTCGTACAATGTAAAAAGGGACAACAAGGGGGGAAATGAAGGGAAAAGTCGGGGGCTAGAAACAATGTACAAAGCCCAACAGTGGGGGTAAAGAAGAACAGGTCATTCAATGAAAAAAAGACAACAATGGGGTGAAGAAGAAAAGGTCATTAAAATGTAAAAAGAAAACCCCAATGGTGTGAAGAAAAACAGGCGGCTGGTTTACAGTGAACAAAGACAAAAATGGGGCTGAAGGGGGAAGGCTTGTTCTCTTGACCCAAATGTTTCTGGGTTCGGGATTTCTGTAAAGGAGGGAAGTTGCAAGGAGTTTCTTTTTTTTTGAGTCGCATGTTTTTAAAAGACCCCCCTTCCCCCCTCCGGGGAAAACTCCACACTTACATTTCATACATACAACACACACACACACAAAACATGCAAAACCACCCATAAACACACACAGGGCACGCACTGTGCCACATGCACACACGCCCGACCACACCCCCCATCTTGTGAAGATATAAAAAAATATAAGTGATCGTCATTCTTTTGCCTGAAGCGGGGGAAACCTTTAAGGGGTTTTGGAAATCCCTTTCATTTTTTTTTTTTTTAATTTTGTAAATTCTTTTGATCATGTCAATTGGCGAAGTTTTACAAACCCTTTTTGGTTTTTTGTTTGGGTTTTTTCGCCTGCGGCCCGTCCCCTCATTTTGTACAAACATGTTTTTTTTCTTTTCTTTTTTTTTTTTTTCCGAAATACCCCTGAAAATTTTCCCCCACCCCTTGCCCCTTCCACCAACCGTTTGGCAACAAGAAACTTAAAGCCATACAATACAAAACATTCCACACCACACAAGCAGGAAAATAGGGCGCTGTCTAAAAATGGGGAAACCCCCGGGCCCCAGGTAAAAAAAATCTGTCATCTGGGCATCGGGGCTTTTTGTGTAGTTGGGTTTGCTGTCTTTTTTCTTGCCAGTTTTCTCACTACTTTGGAAGGTCGGAGGGGAAGGCAGTTTTAAAAGGGCCCTTTACTCCAGGCTGGCCCCCAAACCCATCAACAAAGGCCATTGGACCGGGTGGGATGGGGTGAGTTGGTTTGGGTTTGGGGAAAAATTGAAGGAGTGTGGGGTTGTTAAAGGGTTTGAGAGGGGGTAGGAATGTACTGGGGTTTTTTTTTTTTTTTTATTCCCCCCCCCATCCCTTTTTTTTGGGCCCTATGGGGGTTGGAATAGCTAGGGATTTTTTGCAAAAAACTCTATAAACGACCAGAATTGAAAAATTGACCCTTTTATGTGTCTCGGGGACAAAAAGACTTTGGAAAGAAAGGGTTTTTATTTTAAAAACAAAAAGGGGGAAGGAATTTTTTTAAACCCGGGTTTCCCAAAAGAAAGGGAAAAAACTTCATTTAAAGGGAAAGCGGGAATAAAGGCGTAGGGAGAGCTCGGTAAAAAGGGGCCCTGCGGGGAAATTTTTGGAGGGTTAATTGTATTTTTAGGACACCTTCGGTTCGCCAAAGGACTTTGGGATTTTACTTCCCTTTTTTTTTGGGGGAAAACGGTTTTTGAGATGGCTGAGTTTTTAAACGTTTTCAGTTTAAAACCCAAAAATTTTTCCCCCCCGGGAAAATTTGGTGCAGAATGCCCCCTTTTGGGGGCTTACTTTGATTTTCTAAATTCACCACCCATTTGCCATTGTGTTCCTTTTTTTTTCTTTTTTTTTTTTAAAGCGTCTTTTTCCTTTTTGATTTTGCTTTCTTTAAAGGCGGTCCTTTTGCAATTGCCCCCCCCCCCCTTTGTTTTGATTGAAGCTTGGTTTGGATTGAAAGCACGGGCTTGGAGCCCCGAGTGTCCAGAAGCTGATTTTTTGGATTTTTTTTGGGTAAATTACTGGTACGTGTGGTGAAAAATATGCGCTGTTGGGGGATTTTTTTGGTTCACTCATATCCTTTGCTGTTGACTTACTTCCATGTTTTTTTCCCATTTAAAAAAACCTAGCTGGGACTTACTTCCCTTTTTCTTTTTTCACATTTTCCACCCGTGGTTGTTTCCCCTTGTTTTTTTTCCCTTATACCAAGCTAGTGACTTCCCTTTTTTTGTTTCCACATACCCCTGGGCAGGGGTTTTTCCCTTGTTTTTTTAGACATATCCTATTTTAAGGGGGTTGTTTCCCTTGTTTTGTTTGGGAATATCCTAGTTAAGGGGGTTTTTTCCCCTTGTTTTTTTCCCAAAACTTTAACCTAGCTAATGGGTTTGTCCTTGTTTTGTTCAGACATATCCTATTTAAAGGGGGTTTTTTCCCCTTGTTTTTTTCCCAAAACCCTACACTAGCTGGGGGTTTTTTTTTTTTCTTTCCTTTTGGTTTTTTTTAGACAATCCCTTTTAAAGGGGGGTTGTTTCCTTGTTTTGTTCACAAAATACCCCTAGCTAGTGGGTTCTCCCTTTTTTGGGTTTTAAAAAATATACCTGTTTTTTGGGGGTGAAAAAGAACAGGTCAGGCTGTTAAATTTGGGGTTGGTTGGACAAAATGCAGGGGGAGAGGGGCACCCCCACACCCCACAACACACACCACACACAAATGAATAAAACAGAAGGGGGGTTGTAAATGTACTGGGGTTTTTTTTTTTTTGCAATGATGAGGGCGGTTCAACTGCGGGGGACCCCAAAGGGGGAGGGTAAAGGGTTTGGGTTTGCCGGGACGAACCCGCGAACAGTGCCGAGAGGGGGACCGACGGGGTCGTGGGGGTCGCGGCCGTTGAAATAATGTTTGCAAAAAGGATGGTTAAATGTGCCATTTTTTTAAATTAATTGCCCGGGAACGGGGGGTCGTGGGGTCAGTTGCCGTAAATTTTACATGGATGATTATGTTTTTGTGCTTCACTGGTTAAATTAAATTTGTTAGTTTTTACATAGTGCCAACTGTTAGGGGAAAAAGGGACTTCCCTTTTTTTAAAAAAATTTTTGTCCCTTTTTTTTGGGTTGTTTGCTAAAAAAAATTCCCGGGTTTAGGGTTTTTTAAAAAAAAAAAAAAAAAAAGGCCCAAAATTTTTAAATAAATGAACGTTTGGCAACTAAATCCGCCCTTGAAAAAGAAATCGAAAAACTGGGAAAGGGTCAGCAGAAAGGGGCAAAAAACTGGGCCCCTTTTCCGCGCATGCGCATCGCGTTTTCAAATAGTCAACATGGGTTTAAAGTGGTAGCGCGGGAAAACCCAAAAACCCCAAAACGTTCCACGGTTTTTCTGCCAGCTTATAAGGACAAGTTTCCATGGGTCATTTTTCCCCCTTTTCAAGGTTTTTGAAAAGTTTGCTTTCTGCACCATGGGGTCGATGCCCGGTAAATTTTTCCACAGGGGGAAAAAATGTTTGGGGCCGTTCACGAAAAGGGACCCAAAAGCACAAAAAAAAAAAACAAAACCCTGAGGAATCGGCACCCTTTCCAAAAAAAACATGATGGTGGCAAAGGCCAATTTTCAGGGCTCTTGCTATGAGCAAAAGTTCAGCCCGGAGTTTTTTAAAAAAGGGCCCAAATTTCCCCGATGCCCAAAAAAGTGAAAAAAAAAAAAAACCCAGATCTTTGAAAAAAGGCTGTAAATTTGGGGGGTGGGGGAAAATAGTGGTTGGGGTCATGAGAAAGGGGGGTGGGGAGTAGCTTTATGGAGCCTTAGAACTTGGGTGGGGGGCGGGTGGTAAATTTAAAAGGGGCCCGGGGGACTGGGGTTGAAGGTTTTTTGAGCAAGATTGTGGGGTTTCGTTAAAGAAAAATAAATCGTTGTGTTGTTTAAAGAAACAAAGACTGTGGGGTTGTAGTTGATGAAAGATGATGTGGGGTTTTTTTGATGAAACATGGACTGTGGGGTATAGTTGATGAAAAAATTAATGTGGGGGGGTTTTTAGTTTATGAAACATGACTGTGGGGTAAGTGATGGATCCTAAGTCCCATGGGGTGTAGTTGTGAGGGTCCCAAGGGCAGAAGGGGGTGGTTGATGGAAATTGAAAATGAAGAATGGGGGGTGTAGGTTTTTATGGAAGCCCAGGATGTGAGTGCTGTTTATTGGGAGGGAGAGAAACTTTTATGTTCTCCCCGCCCTCAAAATGAAGATAAAAAAGTTTTTTTTGGGGGGAATCTTTTTTTTGTGTGTTTTGTATATTAATCTATAGAAAAAAATATGGTGGCCCACCTACTTTAAAAGGGGTTTTTTTACACAAAAAATTTTTTGCATTGTATGCAACATATAATATTCCATGCTTTTGGTTTTTGGTTTTTAAAAAATTTGGCTTTTTTTGGAAATTTGTTTTCCCTTTAGGAGATGAAAAATTTTGCCTGTCAGGTTTTAAAAAAAGGCTTCAGTTCCCGGGGGGTGCGGGCCCCTGGTCCCCCCCCTTTATTGGAGGGGGGCCAGCCCCCCTCCCGGGAAACCCCCCCCCAGGGGTGGGTTTCTCTTTTTGACTTGGGGGTTGGCGTAAGTAATCAGAAAAAAACTTGAAAAAAAAAGGTTTAAAAAAAAAAGGTACCTTTTGGAAGAACTCTTCAAAGTTTCGTGCTGTAAGCACTTGGTACGAAGGGAAGTGTTTAGGTTTTTGGGGAAGCTGGCAGGTTTTTTTGTGGGCCACAGTTCAAACCAAAAAGGTTTGGGGGAGGGGTGGGGAAAAGGTGAACGTATTTAAAATGGTCAACAAAAAAGGGGGGGGGCCCAAAAAGGGGGGGGGGGGGAAGGGGGGAGGGAAAAAGGATCATTGGGTGGGGGTTTTAGAGAAAGGGGAAAGGGGGGGGGGGGTAAGGGGAAAAAAAAGGTATAAAAACAAGGGGGGGGAGGGGGCAGGAAAGGGGGGGGGGGAGGGGGGGGCGGTTGCAGCTTTTAGAGAAACAAAATTTATTCCCTGACATTGAGGCCATTAAAGGGCCAAAGTGCCCAAAGGGGGTTTTTGTATTAGCTGGGTTTCATGAAATTTTCGGAAAATTTGGCCCCCTTTTTGTTCCCTTGCCCCCAAAGCGTGCCCCCTTAATGTGCGACAGGTTTTTTGGTGTTTTAGAGTAAAAGGTTTTGGGTTTGGGGTATTTTTTCCTGTCAGAATGTTGTCCCTTTTGTTCTTTGGGGCGAAACATTGAAATGATCTGTATGTTTCTCCTAAATACATCATGGCACACAAGGTACAGGTTGGACTAGAAAAATTTTTGTTTGGCATTTTGAAATGGGGTTTCACCCCCAAAATTATGTCTGATGGGCCCTTTGGGTTTGTTGTTGCGGGTTAAAAAAAAGTACAGGTTTTACCCTTTAGGTTTCTTGCAAGGAAATTGCCAGCTTGAGCAGAAGGGTACGTAGAATGGAAGGCAGCATGCACAAGATGGTCACCAAGGCTTTTGTCCCTCTTGAAAGCCACAAGTGGAGGTTGGTTGAATGTATCTTTCAGTGTTGGATCGTTCCTAAGGATCGAGAAGTTGCGACACAGAATGTTTTTCACGGGTTTATATTGTGTGGGTGATAGGTCAAAGTCAGTATGCATCGGTCCGTCTCTGCAGCATCCGCTTCTTTGCTTTTGAGAGCTTGGCATCTCGGAATTGACTTGGCTCGTTCCAGGGCTGATTGTATCAAGGCTAAAGGGTAACCTCTGGCAGTGAAAAAAGTAGCCATGGTTGTTGCCTCTTTCACAAAAGCCCTGTCTGAGCTACAGAGTCTGCGCAACCTCAGGAACTGGAAAAAGGGATGCTGTCTTTCGATGCAGGTGGGTGGCTGGATGAGAAGAGAAGGTACGAATGAGAATCTGTTGGTTTATAATGTACTGTAGTATGGAGGGATCGTGAGTCTTTCTGGATGTTGACAAATATGTCGAGAAAAGCAAGGGACGAGTCAGAAATTTCATAGGTAAGCTTGAGGGATGGATGGAAGTTGTTCGCAAACTGAATGAAGTCAAGAAGTTCTTGCTTAGGGAGCGTGAATATGCCAATGGCGCAATGGACAAAAAGAGGGCCAATACCGCAAATTCATGGAAAGCCAGCTAATACAACGCCTTGGCACTTTGAGTCCTTATGGACTCAATGTCAGGGAATAAACTTGTTTCTCTCAAGCTGCAACCCCCCCTCCCTTCCCCCCCTCCTCCTCCCCCCC
This sequence comes from Conus ventricosus, assembly GCA_018398815.1. Classification (NCBI taxonomy): domain Eukaryota; kingdom Metazoa; phylum Mollusca; class Gastropoda; order Neogastropoda; family Conidae; genus Conus; species Conus ventricosus. Next base: position 10,394,656 of record CM031625.1, on the reverse strand, counting down.
CCCCCCCCCCCCCCCCCCCCTGTTCTATACCATGTTTTCCTTACCACCACCCCCTCCCCTTTCTCTGAAAACCACCACCCAGATGATCCTCTCCCTCCCACCTTCCCCCCCCCTCTTTGCCCACCCCTTTTGTTGACCAATATTAATACAGTTCACCTTTTCCCCCCCTCCTCCCTACCTTTTTGGCTGAACTGTGGTCACAAGAACCTGCCAGCTTCCCGACAACTCAACACTTCACTTCGTGACAAGTGCTTACAGCACGAAACGTTGAAGAGTTCTCCAAAGGTACCTTTTTTCTTTACCTTTATATTTTCAAGTTATCGGAAAAGGTACAGCAGTCAACATTTCTTCATATTGTTAATCAGTATAACATTTACTCTGTGTGTGATGAAAATAATAGAGATGGATCTGATGATAAGAATGATGACTAGAGCATTGAAGATGATGTCTGATTACTTAATGGTTATGATCATGACAGATCTTTGCATAAACATACTTTCTTAGTATTTGGTGATAATTTGATAATATTGATGATAATGATTAGGATTTTTATAATGATAATCTCTTGCTAATATTAACAGTATTTTTCATCCCCTAAGGGCTCAGTACTAATGAGAATGACAAATCGTCCTCTTCACAAGAATGGGAACAGGTTTCTTCAACACACGAACGTGACAAGATTTCTTACCATTATGTAATGCATTCTCCTGTGATAAGGAAGAAAAAAATGTCCATATGCTCTCTTACTCTGTCTCTCTTTCTTTGTCTCTGTCGCTGTCTGTCTGTCTCCCTCTCTCTCTCTCTCTTTCCTCTTTTGTGAGTGTGTGTGTTTATATATATATATATAGAGAGAGAGAGAGAGGGTTGTGAGATGTTCCACCTGATGTGATCTTTGAATTTCTGAAAGAGATTAACATTTTTCATCTGATCAAAGACTTTTAGGAGCAAAGTTTTTAACAAAGATTTCCAGTGTGTTTTTAGAAGGTGTGTTTTAAAGGGTTGTATGATTTTTTTTTTTTAATTTTTTTTTTTACTGACAATGACTCGTGGTGAGTTGACTTGACACTGTGACAGCCTGATATGGACCTTTGTGGTCAGCGGGGCGATAAGCAATGTTACCTTATGGGCGTTCTTAACCAGGCGAACAATCAGTTTGCAAACTATGTTTCAGAAGACTCCGAACAAGTTTGCATCTGAACTGCACGAACACATGTTCGGGAAAACCCTGTTTCGAGAGGGTTCGCAAACTGTGTTGCGAACAGTTTTTAGGTTCTCAAGCCGTGTTCTGGGAACTTGGGTGTTTCTCCAATTTGACTGGTCGAACTCTTTTGCGGATGACAATTCATTTTTGTCTTCCATTGCGACAAAATGGCCGACACCACGCCGATCACTTTGAGTAAACAAGACACAAGTCTGTTTATCGACATGTGGGAACAACATCCCTGTTTATGGGATTGTCGAGATCCCAAGTACAAAGATTTTTCTTTCTCCGCTTCTGATCCTTCTCATATTCCTCTAATCGTCCAGCTATCAGAAGAATTGCAGCAAAATTTTCGACATCGGTGTCGTAGGCAGCCATTTTTGTTTGGACCGGGAAGGTCATGTGATATCATTAAACAGAGGTTAGCTGATGACGTTATGCATATCATTAACCGTCTTTAGTATGCCTTAAACCCGAGCTTAGTTACGCCGAAAACCCATCGCAAGGTAAGTAACTCCGTAATTTGAACATGGTTACCAATTTAAAAATTAATTTAAAAGAGAGGAAAGGAAATAGTGAAATGAAATAATGTTAAAAATTCCTACGAATATATATGTTGCTATATCATAAGTTTGAAGAATATCATATGAGCCATTTACTCGGGGGGAAAAAATTTTTCTTCAGAACGTTCTTCCGAATCATACCATGGAACATCATCCCCGTCGAAATCTAGGTCACTCTAAGCTTTATTACCAGCACTTTCACTAAGTCTTATGCCGTAAATCCCACAAATCACAGTATCTTCATCACCAATCTCGTTATAGAACGGCAGAAATCAAGGTTAGCGATGGCGAAAAACAGCATTTCGACCACAAAACTTTAAAAATTCGTAACTCGAGAACTACGGCTCGTATCGACTCGCGTTTTTTTGCAAACGGAAGTAAATGGCCACAGGAAGAAGGAAGTCATGTTCTCGCGAGACTTCCTTTTCTACGAGAAATATGGCGGCGCCCATTGTTGCCACGTGTTTTACCGGGTGCTGGCAGTTGCTCAGCGTTTTGGCCGTGTGATTTCCGGTTGGGCGCTAGCGTGTTCTCACCTGTCAAGAGGGTTTTAAATGGTGGTTAAGAACGAGAACTTCAGTTCCTCCGAACTCGGTTTTGATTAGTTCGTGCCACTCTATTCGGACACAACACAGTGTTCACCGAACATTCGCGAATCAAAGGTTCAGCTGGTTAAGAACGCCTTTCACTTAGTAATGGAAAAGCGTGGTTGCTGTCGTCGCTGACCTGGGTCGTCTGGTAGCCTTGTCCCCGGGCTCCGTGATGTTAGAAAAGGTA
>CM031625.1:10360569-10384199 GCA_018398815.1 Conus ventricosus | reverse complement strand
GATCCATTTTTCTTTTATTGTTTTCAAGCGTCTTTTATCCTTTTGATTTTGCTTTCTTTACAGGCGGTCCTATTGCAATTGTACTGTTTTGATTTGACAACTTGGGGTTTGAGATTGTAAGCACGGTCTGATGCACGAGTGTCCCAGAAGCTGATATTCTGATTTTTTTGGGGGTAACATTACTGGTACCAGTGTGTGAAAGAATATGCGCTGTTGGAGGATTGTTTTGTTCAATCATATACCTAGCTGTTGACTTACTTCCCATGTTTTGTTCACTCATAAACCTAGCTGGTGACTTGCTTCCCTGTTTTGTTTCCTCATATACCTGGCTAGTGACTTCCCTTGTTTTGTTCACACATCCACCTCGCTAGTGGGTTCTTTCCTTGTTTTGTTCACACATACACCTAGCTAGTGGGTTCTTTCCTTGTTTTGTTCACACATACACCAAGCTAGTGGGTTCTTTCCCTTGTTTTGTTCAGACATATCCCTAGTTAATGGGTTCTTTCCCTTGTTTTGTTCACACATCCACCTAGCTAGTGGGTTTTTTCCCTTGTTTTGTTTCCTCATATACCTGGCTAGTGACTTCCCTTGTTTTGTTCACACATCCACCTAGCTAGTGACTTATTTCCCTTGTTTTATTCACACATACACCTAGCTAGTGGGTTCTTTCCCTTGTTTTGTTCAGACATATACCTAGTTAATGGGTTGTTTCCCTTGTTTTGTTCACGTACACCTAGCTAATGGGTTCTGTCCCTTGTTTTGTTCAGACATATACCTAGTTAAGGGGTTGTTTCCCTTGTTTTGTTCACACGTACACCTAGCTAGTGGGTTCTGTCCCGTGTTTTGTTCTGACATAATTATACCTAGTTAATGGGGTGAAGAAGAACAGGTCAGGCTGTTGAATTGGGTTGGTTGGACAAAATGCAGGACGTGTGTGTTCATAGGTAGAGACAGAGGTAGTGAATGTACTGGGTTTTTTTTTTTTTAGCAACTGATGACGGCGGTTCAACTGCTGGGGACCCACAACTGGGGCAGGGTCAAGGAGTTGGTGCCGGGACGAACCGCGAACAGTGCCGAGAGAGGTACGACCGGGGTCAGGGGTCGTGGGGTCAGCTGCCGTTGTATACATGATGCAAGAAGGATGGTTACAATCGTGCTTCACTGCTTGATTAATTGTCAGAACAGGGGTCGTGGGTCAGATGCCATGATATACATACGATGATTATGATTTGTGCTTCACTGGTTGATTAATTGATAGTAATCAGTGTTACATTACTCTGTGTGTGTTGAAAATAATGGAGATGGATCTGATGATAATGATGGTTACAACATTACTCTTGCTTGGGTTCCTGGTCATGTTGGCATCGGCGGGAATGAAATGGTTGATCGTTTAGCCAAGAATGCCACAAGAGAGAAACTGTCCAACACTTATATCCCTGCTCAGATGTGAAACCCAAAATTAACGATTATGTGAGAGACCTCTGGGAGGGATGGAACACACAGACGAGTAACAAACTCTTTCAGATCCGTCCAAACCTTAAGGACTTCCTCCCATCTACGTCGGGGGTCGTTTAAAAAGGAAACGGTTTCTGTGCCGGCTGCACACCGGCCATTCGTATTTTACCCATTCTTACCTTTTAAAGAGTGAAGAAGCTCCGTGGTGCATTCCATGTCATGCGCCACTCACAATGAAACATGTTCTTTTAGAGTGTTGGGACTTGCATGATGTGAGACACAAACATTTTACAGCGGAGTCCATGAAGATCCTGTTCAGGGATGTCCCGCCTGACGTGATCCTTGAGTTTTTGAGAGAGATTACATTTTTCATCTGATTTAAGATTTTACGGCAGAAAGATTTTTAACAAAGTTTCTGGTGCGTTTGTAGACAATGTCATTTAACGAGATGTGTGAAAGTTTTTTTTTTTTTTTTTTTTTTTTTTTTCAAATGATGGTGAGGTTGATTTTAACGTGGTGACAGCCCTGATGTGGCCCTTTGCGGTCGGCTGGGCTATAAGCAACATTATCTTATCTTATCTGATGATAAGAATGATGACTAGAGCATTAAAGATGATGTCTGATTACTTAATGGTTATGATCATGACCAGATCTTTTCATAAACATACTTTCTTAGTATTTGGTGATAATTTGATAATATTGATGATAATGATTAGGATTTTTATAATGATAATCTCTTGCTAATATTAACAGTATTTTCATCCCCAAAGGGCTCAGTACTAATGTGAATGACAAATCGTGCTCTTCACAAGAATGGGAACAGGTTTCTTCAACACACGAACATGACAAGATATCTTACTGTTATGTAATGGGTTCTCCTGTGATAAGGAAGAAAAGATGTCCATATGCTCTCTCACTCTGTCTCTCTTTCTTTGTCTCTGTCGCTGTCTGTCTATATATATATATATATATATAGAAAGAAAGAGAGTTATGAGATGTCCCACCTGATGTGATCTTTGAATTTCTGAAAGAGATTAACGTTATTCATCTGATCTAAGATTTTTAGGAGGAAAGATTTTTAACAAAAATTTCCAGTATGTTTTTAGAAGGTGTGTTTTAAAGGGTTGTATGATTTTTTTTTTTTTTTTAAACTGACAATGACTCGTGAGTTGACAGCCCTGATATGGCCCTTTGTGGTCAGCGGGGCGACAAGCAACGTTACCTTACCTTAGTTAATGGGAAAAGCGTGGTTGCTGTTGTCGCTGACCTGGGTCTGTGTGTGTGTGTGTGTGGTGCCCCAGGTACGCCAACAGTCTGGACCCCAGCATTTCAGGACAGCCCTGGACCTATGAGGAGGACAAGAAGCTGCTGAACCTGGTGGCCAAAGAGGGCAAAGGTAAAGCGCTGCACGTCTTCGGAAATCCCTTCATTCAAACAGTTCTCTCGCCTACGAGAGTTAAATTTAGATTTGGAAGGATGCGCTTACAATGTAAAAAAAATGCTCGAGTCCTTGTCCTTGAATGTGGGTATTACACTTAGATTTGAAGTGTTACACTTACACTTAGATTTGAAGTGTTACACTTACAGTGTCAAAAACGCTACACTCCATGCCTTGAATATGGGTGTTACACATACAATGTCAGAAACGCTACACTCCATACCCTTGAATACGAGTGTTACACATAGATTTGGAATGATACGCTTGCAATGTCAAAATCGCTACACTCCTTACCCTTGAATATGAGTGTTACACATAGATTTGGAATAATACACTTACCATGTTAAAAATGCTACACTCCAGTCGAATATGAGTGTTACACATAGATTTGGTATAATACACTTGCAATGTCAAAAATGCTACACTCCTTACCCTTGAATATGAGTGTTACACATAGATTTGGAGTGATACACTTACCATGTCAAAAATGCTACACTCCGTACCCTTCAATATGAATGTTACACATACATTTGGAATGATGCACTTACCATATCAGAAATGCTACACTCCGTGCCTTTTGAGGCCTGGACAGCTTTGGAGCACAGCAGAGAAGCGGAACAGTCATTAAAAGGTTGACACTTCACTCCCCAGCAAACTGCCCAGGTCATAAGAACGCTGTGACCTTTCTGTCGCTGTGCGTGTCGGCAGGAAACTGGGTCAGGTGCTGCAAGGACTTGCCGGGGCGCACAGACAACCAGGTGCTGCAGCGGTACCGGCGTCTGGAGGACTGGCGGAAGAAGACGGAGTGGTTCAAGAAACAGTCGGTGGGTGTTCCGTCTCTTTGTGTGTCGATTCACATTCTGTATGATGACGGTGTATGCTGTATAAGGCTACAGTGCACTGCAGGTATATTCCTCTTTGTATTTGTGTGTCGTTTTACATTCTGTATGATGACGGTGTATGCTGTATAAGGGTACAGTACACTGCAGGTATATTCCTCTGACTACATTTGTGTTGTTTCACCTTCTGTATCCTGACGATGTACACTGTGTTAGGATACAGTACACCACAGGTATATTCCTCTCTCTACATTTGTGTGTTGTTTTGCCTTCTGTATGTGTATTAGGATACAGTACGCTACAGGTATATTCCTGTCTCTACATTTGTGTGTTTGATTTACCTTCTGTATAATGACGGAGTATGCTATTTAGGATACAGTACCTACAGGTACACTTCATCAGCATGCATAGCACGAAGACATTGCACTCCACTGATGTTCATTGAAACCAATGATTCTGGTTGAAATCCCCATGCCAAAGCAGAAAGTGCGTGATGGTACCATGTGTGCTGTATAATTCATAACTACACAGCAAATTGCAATGTGACATGATTTTCACCACAGTGCATGTAGTGTGTAACATGGTACATAGTCTTCTTATTCAGTGCATTACAGCACATATAGTATCATGCTACACAACATGACACAGTGCATTTACATCACAGTCCATACATGTGTAGCATGAATGCATTGTCCTCGTATCAGGGCATTACAGCGCATACATCATGGTGCTGTACAGTATGACACTTTGACAGTGCATTTACATCACAGTCCATACTGATACAGTGCATAACAGTATACATTGCCCACTGTTCATGCATACAGTATTGTGCTGCACGTATCACACAATACATTAAAACCACAGTGCATGGAGTGTATAAGATGAGACATTGTTCTCTGATTGGGTGCATACAGTATAGCGCTGCGCATAATCACACAAAACATTCACACCAAGTATATAGAGTATATATATGTATATATATATATATAAATATATACATGATATATAGTCTCATATTCAGTGCATCACAGCATGTACAGCATGGTGCTGTACAGTGTGACACAGTACATACAGTTTGTTGCTGCATGACACACCCACTGCCATAGAGAGAATACAGTACAGCACACAACAGCATGACACAGGCCCACTGCCCTAGAGACAGTACACACAAATAGTTACACACAAACAACACCCCAGCCCACTGCCATAGATACAGTACAGCACAGTAGGGTTTCAACACAAACAACACACAGCCCACTGCCATAGAACAGTACACACAGTAGTTACAACACAAACAACACACACCCACTGCCATAGAGACAGTACAGCACAGTAGGTTACAAAACAAACAACACACAGCCCGCTGCCATAGAGGCAGTACAGCACAGTAGGTTGCAACACAAACAACACACAGCCCACTGCCATAGAGCAGTACAGCACAGTAGGTTTACAACACAAACAACACACAGCCCACTGCCATAGAGACAGTACAGCACAGTAGGTTACAACACAAACAACACACCAGCCCCACTGCCATAGAGACAGTACAGCACAGTAGTTACAACACAAACAACACACAGCCCACTGCCATAGAGACAGTACAGCACAGTAGGTTACAACACAAACAACACAAAGCCCACTGCCATAGAGACAGTACAGCACAGTAGGTTACAACACAAACAACACACAGCCCACTGCCATAGAGCAGTACAGCACAGTAGGTTACAACACAAACAACACACAGCCCACTGCCATAGAGACAGTACAGCACAGTAGGTTACAACACAAACAACACACAGCCCACTGCCATAGAGACAGTACAGCACAGTAGGTTACAACACAAACAACACACAGCCCACTGCCATAGAGACAGTACAGCACAGTAGGTTACAACACAAACAACACAAAGCCCACTGCCATAGAGACAGTACAGCACAGTAGGTTACAACACAAACAACACACACCCACTGCCATAGAGACAGTACAGCACAGAAGGTTACAACACAAACAACACACAGCCCACTGCCATAGAGACAGTACAGCACAGTAGGTTACAACACAAACAACACACAGCCCACTGCCCTAGAGACAGTACAGCACAGAAGGTTACAACACAAACAACACACAGCCCACTGCCATAGAGACAGTACAGCACAGTAGTTACAACACAAAAACACACAGTCCACTTCTATAGAGACAGTACAGCACATTACATTATAACACAAACAACACACAGCCCACTGCCCTAGAGACAGTACAGCACAATACATTACAAGACAAACAACACACAGCCCACTGCCCTAGAGACAGTACAGCACAGTAGTTACAACACAAACAACACACAGCCCACTGCCATAGAGACAGTACAGCACAGTAGGTTACAACACAAACAACACACAGCCCCGCTGCCATAGAGGCAGTACAGCACAGTAGTTACAACACAAACAACACACAGCCCACTGCCCTAGAGACAGTATAGCACAGTAGGTTACAACACAAACAACACACAGCCCACTGCCTAAGACAGTACAGCACAGTAGGTTACAACACAAACAACACACAGCCCACTTCTATAGAGACAGTACCGCACATTACATTATAACACAGACAACACACAGCCACTGCCATAGGACAGCACAGCACAGCACAATACATTATAACACAAACAACACACAGGCCACTGCCATAGAGACAGTACAGCACAATACATTACAAGACAAACAACACACAGCCCACTGCCATAGAGACAGTACAGCACAATACATACAACACAAACAACACACAGCCCACTGCCATAGAGACAGTACAGCACAATACATACAACACAAACAGCACACAGGCCACTGCCATAGAGACAGTACAGCACAATACATTACAAGACAAACAACACACAGCCCACTGCCATAGAGACAGCACAGCACAATACCTTACAACACAAACAACACACAGCCCACTGCCATTGAGACAGCACAGCACAATACATTACAACACAAACAACACACAGCCCCTTGCCATAGAGACAGTACAGCACAATACCTTACAACACAACACACAGCCCACTGCCATAGAGACAGTACAGCACAATACATTATAACACAAACAACACACAGGCCACTGCCATAGAGACAGTACAAGCACAATACATTACAACACAAACAACACACAGCCCACTGCCATAGAGACAGCACAGCACAATACCTTACAACACAAACAGTGCTACACAGTCCGGTCACTGCGGTCACTGCCATGCGTTCCAGCTCAAGGACCGGGACCTGCTGCAGGGCAACAACCTGCCCGCGACCAGAGGGTCAAGGCCCAGGAGAAGAACTGGGAGCAGTTCCGCGACAAGTTCGGCGTTGTCCCCGACGACTACGTCAAACAGCAGAGGGACATTGAAAACGGTGAGAGAAAGGTTGATTTGGGTTTGACCCCGACAACTGCGTCAAACAGAAGAGGGACATTGAAAATGGTATGAGGAAGGTTGATGTTGGTTTACCGCGATGACTATGTCAAATAGAAGAGGGACATAGAAAATGGTATGAGGAAGGTGATTTTGGTTTTAACCACGATGACTATGTCAAACAGAAGAGGGACATGGAAAATGGTGTGAGGAAAGTTGATTTTGGATTATGGGTCGCCCCCTTCCCAAGCCCCCAAACTGATGAGTTGGTTTTCATTGACGGAGGTGGGCCCACAGGTCTACTGTTTTGAGAGGAGGGTTGCATTTGCCTGAGTGGCTTCTGTGGCAGATTGGCCTCTTGTGTGGTGAAAAGTTTGACAGGAATGAACCGTGTTTTGGTGATGATGTGGTGGAGCTGGACGAGTGGGTTGACAGCAATGCCATTGGATCAGAGCTTAATCTAGAGCCGGGATTGGTACAATCCCCCGAAAATCTGTTCCTTCCCACAATTATCGAGTCTTAACGCGGCAGACTCCCGCACAGTTGCAGGACTGCCCGCCCTGTTCACTGATCGTTGCAGGCGCTCGTTTGTCGTCTGCTTGAAAAACTGAAACTAGGACTGAAGCAGGAGCGAACGATTTCTTGATATTTCATTGGCTGTTAGTGTAGATCAACCAATCGGCGGTGCTCATCTCCTCCATCCGATCACCGACGAGAAGTTGCGAGACTTTAAGGCGCCATATTGGATATTTCCAAAATGAAGCGTGTACCCACCCTATTCGACTTCAACTTTTGTGGAGGAAAAGTGAAAAAAAAAAATTCTGTGCCATGCAAGGGTGGAGAAGATCATGAAGAAACTGCGACTACATCCCAAAACTGTGTGTGTGTGTGTGCGCGCGCGCGTTTGTATGTATTTTGCTGTTTATAAAGTGCCTATTTTTTTTTTTTATTGGTTGTTTAATCTAGATGATTGGATCAAGGTGTTGAAGTCTGTGTACAAAGGTGGAGGAGGTATGTAACATGGGGTGGGGTGGGGGGGGAGAGGAGTGCCCCCCCCCGCCCCCTTTTTTTTTATATATGGGGGGGACTGGCCCCCCCCCCCCCTCTTTTTTTTTTTCAAAAATCCTAGATTAAGCTCTGTTGAATTGGACTGGAAGAATAAATCTAGGAGAGAAAAATGGTGAAAAAAAAAAACTTGGCAGATTTTTTTTGGGAAGGCCATTTCATCTTCGGCGCCCTTCCTGTGTGTTACTCCCCTGCCGTTTATGCCACCTTTCACTAACACAGCCACACCCAGACTCGTTCTTTCACAGCACAGCAGTTCAGGGCAGCTGCCAGTGGTATGTCGTCATGAGCAACAACCCTCCTGAGGTGACACTGCTGTGTTGCTGATTTGTGTGTGTGTGTGTGTTTTGTGTGCCTGTTGTGATCCAACATATGCCAGACATCACCTACTACCATGGACCCAATATATGTTGTAGTAAGGTCTGCTTCCTCCCCCCCCCCCAGATTTGTGGGTCACAGTGTATTTTGTTGAGGGACAACGCTTTTATTCTATGCTGCAGGTGATCAACTCTCTGAAAGTACTGAGGTAGATTTCAAGCAACTTGAATTGATTTGAAGATAACCAATAGTGGACAGTTGTGTAGGGCATCACAGTACTGTCATTACAGGGTTTAATGGTGTGTATTGAATTGATTTGAAGATAACCAATAGTGGACAGTTGTGTAGGACATCACAGTGCTGTCATTACAGGGTTTAATGGTGTTATTGAATGATTTGAAGATAACCTGTACTGGACAGTTGTGTAGGGCATCACAGTACTGTCATGACAGAGTTCATGGTGTGTATTGAAAGGCTGCCTTTTCTGTCCACTCTGCTCTGCAATCAAAAAGTCATGCACACGATGTTGACGACCCCCCCATCGTTCATGCCTGGCCCCCAGCGAGGGTCCCCGGCCGCCCTTCATGATCGGCTGCAACAAGCGTGCTGCAAGGTGTGGGACGCCGCATCAAGCTGCACAACTGATCGAGAGCCACATCGCCAGGCTGAAGGAAGTACACTTCATCCACCCCAGCGTGGCCGCGTCTTCGAGCTGCAGTGATGCCATCGTCCCAGCTGTCCAAGGATGCCTCAGCCAGCGTGACCAGCTGATGGATAGCAGTGGAAGGGGGGGGGGGGGGGTATGAGTAGGGAGAGGTGTGACTGCCTCAGCCAGCGCGACCAGCTGATGGTATGGCAGTGGGAGGAAGGGGGGGGGGGTAGGAGAGGAGGACGAGGTGACTGCCTCAGCCAGCGCGACCAGCTGATGTATGGCAGTGGGAAGGTGGGGGGGGGGGGGGGTGGGGGGTATGAGAGGAGGAGAGTGGACTGCCTCAGCCAGCGTGACCAGCTGATGGTATGGCAGTGGAAGGGGGGGGGGGGGGGGGGTATGGAGAGGAGGACGAGGTGGGACTGCCTCAGCCAGCGCACCAGCTGATGGTATGGCAGTGGGGGGAAGGGGTGGTGGGGGGGGTATAGAGAGGAGGAGGAGGTGGACTGCCTCAGCCAGCGCAACCAGCTGATGGTATGGCAATGGGGGGAAGGGGGGGGGGGGGACTGCCTCAGCCAGCGCACCAGCTGATGGTATGGCAATGGGGGGAAGGGGGGGGGGGGGGGGGGGGGGGGGGGGGGGGGGGGGGGAGGCTGGGGAGCCATCAGCCAGCGCGACCAGCTGATGGTAATGGCAATGGGGGAAGGGGGGGGGGGGGGGGGACTGCCTCAGCCAGCGCGACCAGCTGATGGGTATGGCAATGGGGGAGGGGGGGGGGGGGGGGAGGGGGGGGACGCCTCAGCCAGCGCGACCAGCTGATGGTATGGCAATGGGGGGAGGGGGGGGGGGGGGGGGGGGGGGGGGGGGGGGGGGACTGCCTCAGCCAGCGCGACCAGCTGATGGTATGCAATGGAGGAAGGGGTGGGGGATGGAGAGTGTAGGAGGTGGGACTGATGGTATTGGAAGGGGTGGGGGGGGGGTGGGGAGGGTATAGAGAGGGTGGGAGGTGGACTGTCTCAATGCACGTACTTGAAGTCTCGTCTGTAGAGAAATAGGCAGTGGAATAGAAACATGCGCGCATACACTCGCGAGCGCGCGCACATGCATGCACACACACAAGCACGCACGCACACACACGCACACACACATACACACACACATATACACTCGAACCAAAATAAACACAACAAAAAACACGACTGCACACGAAATATCCTAGGTGAATCAGCAGCCCGTGTTTTAAGTTTAGATAAAAGTTTGTTCAAAGATGTCATCAGAGTATTAATTGAAATGGAAATGGAGTTTAGTGAAAGTTTGTTCGAAGTATGTCATCAGAGTGTCAATGGAAATGGAGTTTAGATGAAAGTTTGTTCAAAGTATGTCATCAGAGTATTAGTTGAAATTGAAATGGTTGAAAGTAAATTTCACTCAGAGTTCTTAACAAAGTATGGCATTAGTGGAGTTTAAATCAAATCGTTTAAACTAAATTTTCTTCAGTTTATATCATTTCTGCATGGATCAGAGTTTAAATTCCATTCAGTGTATGTCCATCATGGTGATTTGGAGTTGAAATGGTTTCATTTTCACAGAGAGTATATCATCATAGATTAGCATTAGTCAGAATTTAAATTCCATTCAGTGTATGTCCATCATGGTGATTTGGAGTTGAAATGGTTTCATTTTCACAGAGAGTATATCATCATAGATTTAGCATTAGTCAGAGTTTAAATTCCATTCAGTGTATGTCCATCATAGTGATTTGGAGTGAAATGTTTCATTTTCACAGAGAGTATGATCATCATAGATTTAGCATTAGTCAGAGTGTTAAATTCCATTCAGTGTATGTCCATCATAGTGATTTGGAGTTGAAATGGTTTCATTTTCACAGAGAGTATGTCATCATAGATTTAGCATTAGTCAGAGTGAAAACGGTTCAAACTAAGTTTCATTCAGTATGTGTTATCGTAGTATTAGAGTTAGAGTTGAAATGGTTTAAATGTATTTGGTTCAGGGTATGTCTTCATAGTATGACTATTAGTCAGGTTTGAATGGTATAAACTGACTTCATTGAGTGTTTTGTCATTGTTCTATTAGTCCGCAGTTTGAACTATTTAATTTCATTCTTTTTATGCCATGGTGGATTAGTAGAAAACAGAGTGTAAATGATTTCAACTAAATTTGGTGTAGTATATAAGATCATGTATTAGTATTTGTGTAGAAACGCACTGATCTCAAAGGTTTTTCAAAATCTTTCTTTTTTTTCTCATTGCATTTGTTTAGAACACTCGGTTTCCTGAAAAAACTTATCCTGTTTTGTGAAATGTGACCCTCTTTCCTTCAGTTTCCACACACAGCGTGACGAATAAGTATGTTACATAAATGCGTGACTGATGTTGTATATAGACATCAAGTCTGACCACGGAAAGTGGGTACATTAATAATGGTGAGATTAAAAACAGTCACCTACACAGAAATCTCACGAGAGTAAACCTGAAGTCATAGCCAAGAAAACAGAGAAACAGGAGGTTTTACCATACTGAAACCTAAAGCACTGTTGCATTTCTCTGGTCCCAACAGAACAAGCGCAAGGATCGTCTGGGCCAGCTGATCCACGGCCTTCCCGTCGGTGATCAGCGTCAAGGATTTGCTGGCGGTGTCCCGAGGGGCAAAGTTCATGAGAAGAGGACGCGGGGCCCCATGCTGGGCAAGAAGAGGAACAGGGTCAAGAAGACGCTTCCTCCCAGGTAAGCGTCACACCGACTGGACACCGGCCCGGTGTGTTGAACACTGGTCGTAGTGAAAGGAAACATGAAATGAGGCGGGGAACAGTCATCACAATCATAGTCACGGATGTCCGTCGTGGTCGACGAAGACGCCGGTGGCTGCGCATGTGTGAGCGCAAGCCGAAGCTGGACACACAGATACGTCCCGCACTCTGGGTCTGCGACAGCTGTCATTGGGTCAGGTCTCGTCTCTTTGCGGGCTTGGCGCTTCTGGTCCAATTCCTGCAAACGCTTCTCTTCGAAGCTCTTTACCTCCTCTGTGGACAGCAAGTCGCCAGGCACTGCGGTCTGTGGCAAGTGTTTCCCAGCCCTGAAGGAACAAACAAGGAGGGTAACTCTTGCTCCCATGATGAAATCAATACACGTCCATGACTCCAAAGGAATACTGCCTGTGACACCTGGTCCCCTAGCAGGTGTGGCAGCACACAGAACAAAGGAACATCTCCAAAAAGGATGTTCCAAGCCTGCCTGTATACCCTGTGCCAGACACATCTACACAGCAACAACAACTGGACAAATGAACAAATACAAATTGACATTTATTCAAGACTGGCACAGCCTTTTTGGATCTTAGACGTAGTCAGACACATCTACACAGCAAAACAACAACCGGGGAAATGAACAAATACAAATTAACATTTATTCAAGACTGGCACAGCCTTTTGGATCGTAGATGTAGTCGGACACCTCTACACAGCAACAACAACTGGAGAAATGAACAATATAAATTAACATTTATTCAAGACTGGCACAGCCTTTTTGGATCGTAGTTTTAGTCGGATACCTCTACACAGCAACAACAACCGGAGAAATGAACAAATATAAATTAACATTTATTCAAGACTGGCACAGCCTTTTTGGATCGTAGATGTAGTCGGACCAGTACATGGAGGAGCAGAAACAAACACAGGTAACCTCGATTTGGTGGAAATGAAAGTGAACAGGAAACGAGGCAGGGAGCAGTAAACAGCAAACAAGTCGGGTGACTCTTGCTCCAATGATGAAATAAACACACGCCCATAACTCCAAAGGAATGGTGCCCACGATACCGAATCGCCTAGCACATAAAACAGCACAGAGCACACAGAACAAACAAGGACACATCCCCGCTGGTAGTGTTGCTGATGTGGAGTCTGATGTTGGTGAGTGTCCAGTTGTCAGGTAAGGTAAGGTATCTGTTGCTTACAGCCCAGCCGACTGCAACGGGCCGTATCAGGGCTGTCACTGCGTTGAAGTCAACTCACAAGTCATTTACACACACACACACATAGTCACAGGCACACACATGACACACACAACACAGAGTCACACACGCACATGCACATGCACAAAACACACACACACACACACACACACCTTTAAAATACAGCTTCTAAAAACACACCAGAAATTTTGTTAAAGATCTTTCTTTCGTAAAATCTCTTAGATCAGATGGAAAATGTGGATCTCTTTCAGAAGTTATGAATCAGACAGATGAGCATTTGACAGAGCATTTATCACACAAGATCCCTGGGACCTGTACACCAAAGTATTCCTGTAGGCAGCGCATGTGAAGATGGTGTTAAACACATGTGTTTGATATCATCAAACAGCTTTATGCATGTGAAGATAGTGTTAAACACATGTGTTCGATATCATCAAACAGCTTTATGCATGTGAAGATAGTGTTAAACACATGTGTTCGATATCATCAAACAGCTTTATGCATGTGAAGATGCACATGCATAAAGCTGTTTGATGATATCGAATTTGTTTTTTTTTTATTGTAAATCATCTGAGCATCCTCAAAGATCGTTTGTAATGGAGGATGCTAGTTTTGTGCTGGTCTTGGTGCTGTCAGTGTCACAGTCCTCTGCTTGCATCTCTCATGATGGAGCCGTTGAAACCAAGGACCGTAGCGTTTCAGTCGATGGGAGCCGTTGAAATCAAGGACCGTAGCGTTTCAGTCGATGGGAGCCGTTGAAATCAAGGACCGTAGCGTTTCAGTCGATGGGAGCCGTTGAAATCAAGGACCGTAGCGTTTCAGTCGATGGGAGCCGTTGAAATCAAGGACCGTAGCGTTTCAGTCGATGGGAGCCGTTGAAACCAAGGACCGTAGCGTTTCAGTCGATGGGAGCCGTTGAAACCAAGGACCGTAGCGTTTCAGTCGATGGGAGCCGTTGAAACCAAGGACCGTAGCGTTTCAGTCGATGGGAGCCATTGAAACCAAGGACCGTAGCGTTTCAGTCGATGGGAGCTGTTGAAACCAAGGACCGTAGCGTTTCAGTCGATGGGAGCCGTTGAAATCAAGGACCGTAGCGTTTCAGTCGATGGGAGCCGTTGAAACCAAGGACCGTAGCGTTTCAGTCGATGGAGCCGTTGAAACCAAGGACCGTAGCGTTTCAGTCGATGGGAGCCGTTGAAACCAAGGACCGTAGCGTTTCAGTCGATGGGAGCCGTTGAAATCAAGGACCGTAGCGTTTCAGTCGATGGGAGCCGTTGAAATCAAGGACCGTAGCGTTTCAGTCGATGGGAGCCGTTGAAATCAAGGACCGTAGCGTTTCAGTCGATGGGAGCCGTTGAAATCAAGGACCGTAGCGTTTCAGTCGATGGGAGCCGTTGAAATCAAGGACCGTAGCGTTTCAGTCGATGGGAGCCGTTGAAATCAAGGACCGTAGCGTTTCAGTCGATGGGAGCCGTTGAAATCAAGGACCGTAGCGTTTCAGTCGATGGGAGCCGTTGAAATCAAGGACCGTAGTGTTTCAGTCGATGGAAGCCGTTGAAACCAAGGACCGTAGCGTTTCAGTCGATGGGAGCCGTTGAAATCAAGGACCATAGCGTTTCAGTCAGTCAGTCTCAGCTTCTGTCAGGAGCACGTTCCGATAGTTCAGAGAGATAACACCGTTTGAGCTCTCCTGGGGTAGTGTGAGTTGGATTGTGTAGATCGTTCTCTGCCTCAGGGATAGTTAGTGCTGAAACACTTCTGTGGTACATAGCGTGGTTGCCAGTTTTTGGAAATCACCCCATGGTAATCACAATTTTATTTTATTTTTTTATTTTTTTTTTTGCAGGCTGCAACAGTCTATGAAGATTGACACGGAGCTACGCCAGATTGTGCGAGCCAACCTCAAGGATCGATCGTTGAAGAAAGGACGACCCAGGAGGTTTTTCTGTAAGTGCTGTCAGGGCAACAACTTTTGACAGTTGAACAGACCTGACAAGCTTTACTTTTAATGACTCTGTTCCAAATTTGTTGACAGATCACTTCTGGAAGTTTGAAAGCTCATGGTTTTTTCATCATTTGTTATTTCTAAAGTGTTTATAGATTCTTTTTTATAATCAAACATGGGAGTTTGTGTATACTCCCTGTTTGGCTAGCATACTTACCATGTCAGACCATAGCGTTCCACGGCAGTTAGTCAGCTCTGCCAGGCCGTGATTTTTTGTGGCTAATGCAGTAATAAGACCATCACGTGACGCCCACACTACTTCCCCAGGAAGAAGCCGGTGTAAACTTCCTGTTTCCTCATTCAACGAGGCCTATGCCCAAGGTAACCCCGAGAACCATAGCGCTAGCGGGAAGGTAGGGTGGGCATTAGAGTCTGACATGGTAAGTATACTAGCCAAACAGGGAGTATAATACAAACTCCCCATTTTGGCGTTCATATACTGTACCATGTCAGACCATAGCAGAATTCAAAGGAATCGCGGAAGTAGTGTGGGTGTCACGTGATGGTCTTATTACTGCATCAGCCACAAAAATCTCGGCCTGGCAGAGCTGAGTAACTGCCGCGGAATGCTATGGTCTGACATGGTACAGTATATGACGCCAAATGCATGTTTTGATTGGGTTCTCATGAAACTGCATTTTCAGCTGAAAAAACACAGAAAATGATACAATGGCATTGCAAAGGTGTGTGTCGGTGCATTGTAGCATTGTGGTGGTGTTGTTTTTATCTTGTTTTATCATCCCCCACCCAAAAGTTTTCGCAAGACTTTAAACCAGTTTGTACCAACCTGCTTCGCTGTTCAGGTGACTCAGCGGGAGGGGCCCTCTCCCTCATCCATCTGCACCGGGAAAGGTCTTGTAGGGAGCGAACAATGGGATGACATATTGCCCATTTGCCTCACAGCTGCTGCAGTGGGCACACAGTGAGAAAAGCACTTGTCATGACTCGTGGTCAGTCTGTTAGCAGCAGAGTAGGTAGCATCTCTCAACTTACAAGCCAGAGTATTAATCAGCTGGAGGGAATTGGATGTGGTGCTGAGAATGATCATCTTATATGGAATGCCCAGGGACTCGTTCAGTACAAATTATATTCATGCTAGAAATTCTGTGCTAATAGTCTGTTGCTCGCTCTCTCTCTCTCTCTCCTCTCTCTCTCTGCCTTTTTATGTTTCTGTTGTGTCGTCTTGCTTTTGTGTGACCCAGTCTCCTGTCTTTTGTTATTGGAACACTTGGTGCATTTTTCTCTTGTTACTGTTCGTAACGCTTTTCCTTCACAGTCTGGGAACAAGAGAGTGAGACTATACACAGTGTCCACTGGGAACGTTTGCTGTACCGTTGGCTGAGTCTGCTTGCCCCCACTACTTACTTTTTGTTTTGCCTTTATGTAGTCACAGCCCTGCCTTTGTGTAGTCACAGCCCTGCCTTTGTGTAGTCACAGCCCTGCCTTTGTGTAGTCACAGCCCTGAAACGCCAGTGAGCGGTTGACTGGGCTATACAGTTAAACAGAAACTGAAAACCTAAGAGGCCTGGTTTTGTGATGTGCAGGGGACATAACTGAGATCAAGTGCTGAGTGATGAGGAGATTGCGGAGCTGAAGGCGACGGCGTTCAGCCTGTATTTAAAGGTGACAGTTGCTGGCCTTGTGTCCCCGCAAGGAGTTCTCTGTGATTTATTGTGATCCTAACTTAGTGTGTGTGTGTGTAAGTCGTGTTCATTTGTACCTGTGAATGTTCACCTGCAGGTCTGCCTGTAGACCACAGACGTTAAATTTTGATTTTGTTCCATGTTTTTGTTTTGTATTTTATCAAAAGAAAAAAAAATCGTTTGTTTGCTGTCTCACCCCTTGCTCATACTCTCTGTGGCTTGACAACGGCATTCCAGCTTCACATGCACAGCTGCACCTGTACATTGTGCGTTTTGTGGATCAGTTTGGTTTCGGTGTTTGTTAGATTGTTGTTGTTCATTTGTCTGTTTTTTGAGGGCCGGAATATAGCTCATTTGTAGAACGCCGGACTCGTGATCCTGGGTTGCGGGTTCGAATTTCTGTACAGGGGGATTTTTCCCTCGGAGTTAACATTGGTTCTGACTCCATTCCCCACACACTCCTTCAAATGAGACTCTAAACCTAGGTTCCGTGTGTGTGAACGCACGCACAACATCTTGCACACACGTAAAATCCCATCCCCAACTTTCGGAAGAGAAGGCCAGTTTGGCGGTTTTGTATGGATGCACGTTACACATAGCATGCACCTTCCCCTAAGATGGGAGTATGGCTGCCTTAATGGCGGGGATAGAAAACGGTCATACACACAAAACTCCACTGCCTGTCTATGCAGGCAGTGTCCGCAGGAGTATCAGCCTGCGTACGCAGAAAGAAAGAAAGAGAAGAGGGTAGGATTGGTCGTTTGGGACGAACCTGTTTACCCCAAATGGTGCAGACCCTGAGAGGTCCTGTACAATGACCTGGCTTTCTGCTCGAAGCCATACACTCTGTTGTGTGTCTTTTTGTACAGTTTGGTGAGGAATTCATGTATGAATTTAAGCCGTTGTTTTCATGACACATTGTTGGCCTGTGTCAGTCACCCACGTTCTTCTCATGACACATTGTTGGCCTGTGTCACCACACCCATGTTCTTCTCATGACACATTGTTGGCCTGTGTCAATTACCATGTTCTTCTCATGACACATTGTTGGCCTGTGTCAATCACCCACGTTCTTCTCATGACACATTGTGGCCTGTGTCAATCACCCACGTTCTTCTCATGACACATTGTTGGCCTGTGTCAGTCACCCATGTTCTTCTCATGACACATTGTTGGCCTGTGTCAGTCACCCATGTTCTTCTCATGACACATTGTTGGCCTGTGTCAATCCCCCATGTTCTTCTCATGACACATTGTTGGCCTGTGTCAATCACCCATGTTCTTCTTATGACACATTGTTGGCCTGTGTCAATCACCCACGTTCTCTCATGACACATTGTTGGCCTGTGTCAATCACCCACGTTCTTCTCATGACACATTGTTGGCCTGTGTCAATCACCCACATTCTTCTCATGACACATTGTTGGCCTGTGTCAATCACCCACGTTCTTCTCATGACACATTGTTGGCCTGTGTCAATCCACCACGTTCTTCTCATGACACATTGTTGGCCTGTGTCAATCACCCACATTCTTCTCATGACACATTGTTGGCCTGTGCAATCGCCCACGTTCTTCTCATGACACATTGTTGGCCTGTGTCAATCACCCACATTCTTCTCATGACACATTGTTGGGCCTGTGTCAATCACCCACGTTCCTCTACTACTTCTGCTTCCTCTCTGCACCCTCACCCAACCCCCAGCCCTTCCTGCCTCTGCACACTCCTCTCTTAGAACTCTTTGGAGACAGAGAGAGAAACTGTGCATTTCTGACATCTTGATTTCATGAGAACATGCACATACAGTCGCATTAACTCTCAACACTTTTGGGGATTTTTGCATGAATTTTTCCAAATTTTTCATAACATTCTGCGCATTATTTCTAAAATAATAATATTTTTGTGATGAATGTGTCTATTTTAGGTCTTTTAGGCGATGCATTACTTCAGATAAAAAAATGTTGTTTAGATAACATAATTCTGGGGAAAAAAACCGTCGATCACCGGTGATCGAAATTCAAGGGGAAAGAACTGAAGAGAGTTAATAGGATTCCCTGTTTTCCCAGTCTTTGCCCTTGCGACAGTTGATGTCTGTCTTGCTGATTGAAGCTGTGTAAAAGTATTGAAGAAAGTGTATTAAAATCGGAAAGTCTTTTTTTATTTTATTTAGTCTTTCTGATTCCACCGTATGTTCAATCATTAGGATTTTCTTTGTTTTAGTGGGGGTGGGGGGGGGGGGGGGGGGAGATCATGCTTATTTATCCACTAACAGTGTTGAATTGTGTGTGTGGAAATCATCATAATGCTCAGTTTAAACAGGAACAAACTGTCGAAAGATATCATGAGTGCTGGTATTTTCAGACCAACAGTCATGTATCATTTCCAAAGTGTTGTAGATGATTCCCCTTAATTTTGAGGGTCATAGTGACTCGGATATTGACGTGATTCCATGTCAGTTGTATAAGATTTTATTTAATGTCCACAGTCACATTTGTTTGACGGGGTATCTCTGGGAAAGTTGCTCAGATTTCCGAATGTGAAGTTGACGCCCTTCCTGTGCACACATGAAGACACTAGTTGGTGACCCCTAGAAACTGTCTTCAGCCCTATGCTGCTTGGTTTTCTTTACAGCCACGTTCAAGTTCATTCAGATACATCTCAACAAGGGAGAGTAGGACGTGATGTGCTGTCGCGGTCATTCTTCACTTCGTTGATGGCGTCCTTCCCCACTTTCGCTCTCAGCAAAGAAAGTTGCCTAGAGTCAGGCTGCTCTGAGGACCCTCACCAGAGGAGGCCCTGCTCTGAGGACCCTCACCAGAGGAAGCCCTGCTCTGAGGACCCTCACCAGAGGAAGCCCTGCTCTGAGGACCCTCACCAGAGGAAGCCCTGCTCTGAGGACCCTCACCACAGGAAGCCCTGCTCTGAGGACCCTCACCAGAGGAAGCCCTGCTCTGAGGACCCTCACCAGAGGAGCCCTGCTCTGCTGCCGAGCAGTGTTGTCACATTCAGAAGTGCCTGATTTGATTCAGTAGGGATCCTGAAGCGAGGGCAACAGTGATGTAGCGATGACACTAACTGTCTGCCACGTTCAGTCAGTGTCCTCTGTATTGAATATTTTAAGAGATGAACTGGACTATAGATTTTTGCCTGTCAAAATTCTAGCATGATTTACAAACGGTTGGCATGATTGTCGCATTTTACTTTTTCTCATGGACGATCTGTTGAAGAATGTTCCTTTTCCTGTGTGCAGTCTTTGGGAGCAGATCATGTGGAGATGCTCAGAGCGGTCGCCGGGCCTACCCCCAGTTGTTCCACAAGCTGCAGCAGCAGCAGCTCCAGGATTCAGAAGACGACCAAAACGGGGACCACCCAGGGCCTTCCCAGGCACAGCCTCTGCGCCGGAGTCGCCGCAGGTACGAGAAGATGCAAGCTGAAAGCGAGAGCCAGGAAAAGGCCGACCCCTTCAGCTTGTCTGGGTTGCGGCCAAAACTCGGCAGGGTTCGCCGAGTGGCAGAGGCAGCGGGACTACGAGCTGCGGGAGTGGCTGGCCAAGCAGCAGAACATCCTCGTGGACGACCAGCTGTCTGAAGGCATGTCCAAGACGGACGAGATCCCCACTGCAGCCTCTGTAGAGGTCAGCACGGGCAGCGGGTCTAGTTCCAGCGCAACTGCGGAACAGGCCGGCAGGTCTGTGATTGGTCACGGGATGAGTCTGGTGCACGCCAGAATCCAAGAGGCAGCGGAGGAGGAAGAAGCCGCTCGGCAAGGTCAGGGCCCTGAACAACCCAGTCAGAACACAGCAGGGTTCAGGCCCAGAGAAACTGTGGTCATCGTTGACAGTGATGAAGACGCCAACAACGAAGCAACGCGTCGCGATGACAGCAGAACACATCAGACACTCGCTGACGGAGATGGCAACATCTCAGAAAGCGCGGCTGTCGGGGCAGGGACTTCACAGTCGGTGACCTCGAGTCATCAAGACAACAGAGTTCAGTCGTCAGGCAACGCCACGTTAACCCAAAACGGACAGAACACCCCACGACAGCAGCAGCAGCATGTCGCTGGAGCAGCGCCCGCACGGCAGTTACCAAACCTTCCCCCGACCATGAACTCCATCCAGAGCTTCAAGAACCTGCTGCTGAAGCGGCTGGGGCTGATCAAGAAAGCAGGTGAGTCACCTTGTTGCAGGCATGCCTTGATTGGTCGATCAGGAAAGCAGGTAAGTCACCCTGCGGGCGGATGTGCCTTTGATTGGTCGATCAGGAAAGCAGGTAAGTCACCCTGCTGCAGATGTGCCTTGATTGGCCCGTCAGGAAAGCAGGTAAGTCACCCTGCTGCAAATGTGCCTTGATTTGCCCGATCAGGAAAGCAGGTAAGACAGCTCTTGCACAATGCTTCCGGTCAAACAAGAAAGCAGATGGGTGACGTCTTTTAAACATTCCTTTGTTTGGTCAGTCAAGAGAGCAGGTAGGTCACCTTTTATAGACATGCTTCTGGTTGAAGAGGAAAGCAGGCTGCTCACCTCTTGCAAGCACACCTGTGTTTGACTGATCGGGAAAAAGAGATAGATAAAGTGTTTAAAGACATACCTCTAGCTAAACAGGAGAACAGATCAATTTAAGTGTCTAAGACATACCTCTAGCTAAACAGGAGAACAGATCAATTAAGTGTCCTAAGACATACCTCTAGCTAAACAGGAGAACAGATCAATTAAGTGTCTAAGACATACCTCAAGCTAAACGGGGAAACCGATAAATTTAAGTGTTTAAGACATACCTCTAGCTAAACAGGAGAACAGATCAATTAAGTGTCTAAGACATACCTCAAGCTAAACAGGAGAACCGATAAATTTAAGTGTTTAAGACATACCTCTAGCTAAACAGGAGAAACAGATCAATTTAAGTGTTTAAGACATACCTCTAGCTAAACAGGAGAACAGATCAATTTAAGTGTTTAAGACATACCTCAAGCTAAACAGGAGAACAGATCAATTTAAGTGTTTAAGACATACCTCTAGCTAAACAGGAGAACAGATAAATTTAAGTGTTTAAGACATACCTCTAGCTAAACAGGAGAACAGATCAATTTAAGTGTTTAAGACATACCTCTAGCTAAACAGGAGAACAGATCAATTTAAGTGTTTAAGACATACCTCTAGTTGAACAGGAGAACAGATCAATTTAAGTGTTTAAGACATACCTCTAGCTAAACAGGAGAACAGATCAATTTAAGTGTTTAAGACATACCTCTGTTTGACTGATCAGGCGAACACATGTTTAAGGATATCTTTGTGTTTTTTGCTCAAGAAAAGAGACAGACAGGTGTTTAAGACTTTATCTCTGGTTGGGTGATGAGGAAAACAGGTGAAGTGTTTAAGACCATGCCTAGAGCTAATTACGAAAACAGAAAAGGTTCAGATAGGTTTAGTATTTAAGACATATCTCTTTTTTGGCCGATCAGTCTTTGAAAATAATCCATTCGCCTGATCAGAAAAAGGGATAGGGTCAGTTTCAAGACGTGCTGATCAGAACACCTGGTTAATGTTTTTAGACCATATCTCAGTTTGGCTAATCAAGAAAAACACGTAGAATAAATGCAGACACGTGTCCATTTGGTTGGTTACCAAAGCAGGTTATCTGTAGTAGACATATCTCATAGTAGACATATCTCAGTTGGGTAGATTAAATGTAGTCACCTGTCCATTTGGTTGGTTACCAAAGCAGGTTATCTGTAGTAGACATATCTCAGTTGGGTAGATTGAATGTAGTCACCTGTCCATTTGGTTGGTTACCAAAGCAGGTTATCTGTAGTAGACATATCTCAGTTGGGTCTGAACAGGAAAACAAGTAAGTCATTGTCAAAGGTTTAATTTCTGCTTCAGTCTTGTTTATTCTCTGTGCCGTCTCCTGTCAGTTCTGCTACGATACCACCTGGAAGTCGGGGATACTTCATGATCTCCACGATCTGGGTTTTCGAGGTCATCTTCCGCTTTTTATTCAAAATTTTTTGGCAGAACGACAGTTTCAGGTCCGGGTTGGCACCACTCTCTCTGATGTCCACGAGAGGAGTTGGGTGTTCCACAGGGGAGCATACTGTCTCCTGCCCTCTTAGTATTAAAATCAACAACATTGTTCAATCAGTTCAGCAGGGCTCAGACTGCTCATTGTTTGTGGATGATTTTGCTGTCTACAAGCTTTATATTCCGTCCTTATTGAGACACTTATGAAAGGGCAAACAAACAAGGCTTTACACATTTGTAATCCAATATTTTTGTTGCTGTAGCTGAGCAGAGGCATGTATCAACTTGTGTACTACTTAACTATGGAAAATTAACTTCCCAGAAAGTGATGACGTCATTTTGCACAATATTTTGTTTTTTTGTCATTGTTCTAATATTTCCTGACCCCCTTGCGTACAAGCTTCATGCGGCATCTATGTTATCTACAAGAAAATAAACCCAGTCGAGTTTGGTATTAAAAGAATTGTTGGGAATTCGCCAAGTCAGTCATCTCAATAGCGCAGATATATTACATTTTTCATGACAATAACAATTATCAAACCTACAGCCCCATTTGTAATGGCCGCTCAACCTTGCCGACGCATTGCTGCCAGACCAGCTATGCACAGATGACATTCAGTTGGCCGAATACAGTGCGGTTACTGGCTGGTGGGGAGCGGCCTGCAAAAACATTCCTTTCCTCACCTGCATTCACAGCTTGGTCTCTGCAGCTGTAAACTCCCCGCGACTCAAAACTAAGTCACTTGCTCTAACACCGTTACGCAACGGAAGCCTGTACCCGAGTGTCCCAGCCCGCAATAAGCTTCCAGCGT
>CM031625.1:10345830-10359569 GCA_018398815.1 Conus ventricosus | reverse complement strand
CTCTAGATTTCCCTCATTTCTTGTCTCTCTCTGTCTCTCTCTCTTCTCCCTTCTTCTCTCTCTCTCTCTTTTAAAGGAAGGTTGGAAGGGTGGGAATAGGACATATATTCACTGTTTGTTTGTTTAAGTACATGGAATATGGCCATAAAAAAGCCATTTTCCTGTTCACTGGTTGGATGCGGTAGGGGACAAGTCAGGTGGTGGTGAGGTACCTGTTTCATTCTGGTTAACATCCACTCAACACGGTATCCAATTAATCTCAGGAGCTGTTGAGATATTTTTGCTTCTGTTTGCTGACAATGTCATTCTAATGTCTCAAACAGTTATAGGTCTCCAGAACCAATTAAAGTCATTAAAAGAAGAAACAGATCGTTTAGGATTAACTGTCAATTTAGATAAAACTAATATTATTGTATTTAGAAATGGTGGACACCTTTCAATGCATGAAAAATGGTTTTATGGAAATGAAGAAATAAAAGTTGTCAATTCTTATAGATACCTAGGAATGATATTTTCAACAAGATTAAGTTTGAATTTTGCTTGGGAAGAGGGAAGCAGAAAGGGTAGAAAAGGGTTGTAATTGAAATTTTGAAGTCATTGAAAAAGCTAAATACTATTGACTGTAATCTATTTTGGAAATTATTTGATGCCCAAATAGAACCTATTCTTACTTATGCTGCTGAAATATGGGGTTTGTACTCTAATCAGAAAATGGAAAGAGTGCATACATATGCTATAAAACGTTTCCTTCATTTACCTTTACATGCTTCTAATACTATGCTATACGGAGGAAAACCGGCCGATATCCTCTGTACATAAGATGTTTCGTCAAGTGCATAAAATACTGGCTAAAAATTGTAAAATTGCCTCAGTCTCGATTGTGCAAACAAGCATTATGACATGATGGTAATTCAACTCGAGAATGGCAAAGAGAATTAATAATAATAATAATAATAAATCGAGCTTATATAGCGCTCTTCGATGAGAGAAAGACTCATCCTCAGAGCGCTTTACAATACAGGAAAAATAAAGTTTCCATAAACATTGCACAATATTGGGAAAAAGGCATCAAAACAATAGGTCACAAAGCAAGCACTAAACAGATGCACAAGCCACATCCCCCCTCCCACTCTATCTCCCTCCCCCCCCCCCCCCCCCCCCCCCCCCCACCCACACACACCACGCCACCCCACCACACACGACATTATATGAACAACGCTCGACAAGAATTGGGCCTATCAAGTAAAAAAAGTATTATCTGTAAATGGTTTTGGTATTGTATGGATGTTACAGGGTGTCGGAAATGATAGACAATTTATTTCAGAGTTTAAAGACGACTGATATGTTCGTACAAACAAAACGGCATTACGGCTATGAGAACAATGAAAAATACAGTTGGTTTTATTCATTTAAAAATGTCTTTTAAGCTGAAAAGTATCTATATATTATATCAGACAAATGGCATAGGATTAATTTTGCTCCATTTCGATTCAGAACCCTCGGATTTAATACAAAGAAAAGATGGTATCTGCCTGGGGCTTCCTCAGAATCTTCATGCCCTATGTGTGGTTATGATGTTGAGGATGAAAAACATTTCTTGTTCCACTGTTCAGGATATGTAACATTACGCAACAAATGTGATTTTTTTTCATACGGATTTAGCTCAAACTCATAATGTTATATCTATTCTACTTTCAAATGATGAAATGATTATCAAATCAGTTGCAAAATTTATAGCAGAGGCTCAGAAATTGCGAAAAGAAAAGATTAAACTCAATATGATGCATAATCCATTAATATGACGAAGATAGAAGTGAATGTTCAGATACCATATGATAAAGTGGATGGTCGAATTTCATATATTTTTGATTGCGTGCGCTGTGCGTGTTTATCCACGTGTGTATATGTGTGTATGCATGGGTTTGGGCAGGTGTGTATGTACGTGGGTATGTCTGCATCGGAGTGTGTGTGTGTGTGTGCGTGTGTGTGTGTGCGTGCGTGTGTGTGTGTGGTGTGAAGTTGGGGTGGCTGGTGGATGAGTGCTTGGGATATGTGTCTGGAGTGGCACTGTCTTCATTCTGTCCGTGGGCAGGGGTGGTTGGGTCTGTGGGGTGTGCTCGGCAGCTGGGGGGGGTGGTTGTTTTTCGCCGGTGGGCTCTGCAGTCATGAAATACGGGCTGGTACACACCCATGGGGGATGCTACTTTGGGGCTGTTATGAGCTGCATCCTGTAGTCTAATTTACCTCTGTTCAGGAGCAGTTATGTCCCTGATATCTTAATGGAGTGTCCTGCGCGTGCCTGTACCCATCGTCAACACAGCGCAGGCTCCAGGGGTGGTACAGGACTGCTCTAAGGGCGGTGAAGACAGTGCTTCTCTGGGTCCTCCCCAGCACCTTCGGGTGTTTCTTTTTCTTCTTTGCCTTAACTAGGCTGACCCTGGAGAAAGGTCCAGTGGCGGTGAGGAAAGACCCACTGACCACAGGGAAAGTCCTGTTGACAGTGGGAAAGACTACAACTTTGGATTCTCTCTTGAGGGCACATAAGGCCGTATGGCGAAAGCTTGGCTGTGTCTGGAGTGGCACTGTCTTCATCTGTCCGTGGGCAGGGGTGGTTGGGTCTGTGGGGTGTGCTCGGCAGCTGGGGGGTGGTGTTTTTCGCCGGTGGGCTCTGCAGTCATGAAATACGGGCTGGTACACCCATGGGGGATGCTACTTTGGGGCTGTTATGAGCTGCATCCTGTAGTCTAATTTACCTCTGTTCAGGAGCAGTTATGTCCCTTGATATCTTAATGGAGTGTCCTGCGCGTGCCTGTACCATCGTCAACACAGCGCAGGCCTCCAGGGGTGGTACAGGACTGCTCTAAGGGCAGGTGAAGACAGTGCTTCTCTGGGTCCTCCCCAGCACCTTCGGGTGTTTTCTTTTTCTTCTTTGCCTTAACTAGGCTGACCCTGGAGAAAGGTCCAGTGGCGGTGAGGAAAGACCCACTGACCACAGGGAAAGTCCTGTTGACAGTGGGAAAGACTACAACTTTGGATTCTCTCTTGAGGGCACATAAGGCCGTATGGCGAAAGCTTGGCTGTGTCTGGAGTGGCACTGTCTTCATCTGTCCGTGGGCAGGGGTGGTTGGGTCTGTGGGGTGTGCTCGGCAGCTGGGGGTGGGGGTTTTTTCGCGGTGGGCTCTGCAGTCATGAAATACGGGCTGGTACACCCATGGGGGATGCTACTTTGGGGCTGTTATGAGCTGCATCCTGTAGTCTAATTTACCTCTGTTCAGGAGCAGTTATGTCCCTTGATATCTTAATGGAGTGTCCTGCGCGTGCCTGTACCCATCGTCAACACAGCGCAGGCCTCCAGGGGTGGTACAGGACTGCTCTAAGGGCAGGTGAAGACAGTGCTTCTCTGGGTCCTCCCCAGCACCTTCGGGTGTTTCTTTTTCTTATGTGGTTAAATGATTATTATAACTGATTGAAGTTTTGTTGAGGTATGTTTTGTAATTTTTCTATATTGATTTCATGTGCCAGCAACATTACTTTTGAGTGTATTGTTACCCCCTTGTCATCAGACCGTAATGGTAATGACAATAAAATACCGTGAATCGTGAATCGTGAATCCACTCAACACCTTAGGTGAGACATCAGACGGGGGGGAGGGGGGGGGGGAGGAGATGGAGCATGAGACCTGAACAGTACACTGACACCACCAGAAAGGCTCTTTAAGATAGGCAGAGAAAATGGTCTTCCTCTGTTAGGGATTCGAACTCACCAGATCTGACTTTGAACTCCCGGTTGTACCACCACCAAGCCAAGGAGAGAGGGAGGGGGGGGGGGGGGGGGGGGGGTCGATTTTACTGATTTTACAAGGAAGATAAAAAGAAACACTGAAGTAAAAATATTTCTGCATAATAATGTTG
Organism: Conus ventricosus; assembly: GCA_018398815.1. NCBI lineage: Eukaryota > Metazoa > Mollusca > Gastropoda > Neogastropoda > Conidae > Conus > Conus ventricosus. The sequence goes on along the minus strand of CM031625.1, from coordinate 10,355,658 downwards.
TTTTTGTGGTAATTTTGCTTTTGAGGGGGTGGAAGGGGGAGGGGTGGGTCATACCTGTCCAGATGAAAGCCTTATCCCTAGTTGTCATGGCACCCAAAAGAAAAGAAAAAAACACCAAAATTGGGAGAGCAAGAAGCTAAACTTGCCTTTCTGCCCACTAAGGCATGAAGAGTGTTGGCTCCTAGTCAGTTCAGTTCATGACGCCGGGTTCACACAAGCTTGGTTTTCTCCCTTTTACTAGGCATGAAGAGTGATGGTTCCTGGTTGACTTCAGTTCACGTCGTGTTCACACAAGCTTGGTTTTCTCCCTTTCCCTAGGCATGAAGAGTGATGGTTCCTGGTTGACTTCAGTTCACGTCGTGTTCACACTAGCTTGGTTTTCTCCCTTTCCCTAGGCATGAAGAGTGATGGTTCCTGGTTGACTTCAGTTCACGTCGTGTTCACACTAGCTTGGTTTTCTCCCTTTCCCTAGACATGAAGAGTGATGGTTCCTGGTTGAGTTCAGTTCACGTCGTGTTCACACTAGCTTGGTTTTCTCCCTTTCCCTAGACATGAAGAGTGATGGTTCCTGGTTGAGTTCAGTTCACGTCGTGTTCACACTAGCTTGGTTTTCTCCCTTTCCCTAGACATGAAGAGTGATGGTTCCTGGTTGACTTCAGTTCACGTGTGTTCACACTAGCTTGGTTTTCTCCCTTTCCTAGGCATGAAGAGTGATGGTTCCTGGTTGACTTCAGTTCACGTCGTGTTCACACTAGCTTGGTTTTCTCCTTTTCCTAGGCAGGAAGAGTGATGGTTCCTGGTTGACTTCAGTTCACGTCGTGTTCACACTAGCTTGGTTTTCTCCCTTTCCCTAGGCATGAAGAGTGATGGTTCCTGGTTGACTTCAGTTCACGTCGTGTTCACACTAGCTTGGTTTTCTCCCTTTCCCTAGACATGAAGAGTGATGGTTCCTGGTTGACTTCAGTTCACGTCGTGTTCACACTAGCTTGGTTTTCTCCCTTTCCCTAGGCATGAAGAGTGATGGTTCCTGGTTGACTTCAGTTCACGTCGTGTTCACACTAGCTTGGTTTTCTCCCTTTCCCTAGGCATGAAGAGTGATGGTTCCTGGTTGACTTCAGTTCACGTCGTGTTCACACTAGCTTGGTTTTCTCCCTTTCCTAGGCATGAAGAGTGATGGTTCCTGGTTGACTTCAGTTCACGTCGTGTTCACACTAGCTTGGTTTTCTCCCTTTTCCTAGGCATGCCTCCTCCCTCTGCTCTCCAGAATTTGGATTTCATTTTTTTCAGCATTTGTGGATCCTCTTAAACATCTTTGCAAGCTTTCGTTTGCTTCAGACAGGGATGTTCTCTTTCTCCTTTATGTCTCAGGGGTCAGTTTTGCCTGTGGGGGGAGGGATGAACATGGGGGGAGTGATTTTACATTTTTTTTAAAAAGAATCGAGTTAAAATGTTTCTGCGTAATACATCATTTCTATGGTGGTTTTATTTTCTGTCTTTTTTCAAGCATGACAAAGAGATTGATTGGGAGTTGGGGGGGGGGGGGGGGGGAATTAAGTCCCTTCATTGTTGATGTGTTGTTGCGGCTCTTTTCAGACTTCCACTGCTGAAGTCCAAGGGATTCTATCGCTATGCCAACAAGAGCAAGGAAGAGAAGGAAAAGCGTGAACGCCTCAAGGAACAAAGAAGAAGTCAGTAACCTTTTTTTTCTTTCTTTTTTTTTTTCTTCCAGTTAATCAATTTGAAGAAAAATCATTTGTACATTTTCTTTTCATTGTGATATGTGTATGTTTGTGTGTGCGCATGTATGTGCATACAACATGTGTTTGTTGCAGCGATACCATATGATGAATAATACACGGCCAAAATGGTGTTAGTAAAGAAAAGATTGAAATATAGACATTAAAAAAAAACAGGAATCAGTTCGTTCAGATGTTTTTAGCATCGTCTGAATGGAATCTGTAAGCAAGGGGAAATATCCCCGTCTTCTCACGCCTGTTCAGAGCCCTGCCTCCTGTCTTGTTCTGGAGGTTGAAACCAAAGTCATTGTTGAATGTCTGTGCTCGGCATCCAGTCCCGTTGTTGTGTGTCACAGTTTTGAGGCAAGTGCAAGAGCTGATGGCCGACGAGGACGACCCCAACCCCACGTCACCATGGACCCGGACTCCGATGACGACGCAGGCGGCGACAGTCAACCAGGACCTTCCAAACGCCCAGGAGACTCGGAACCCGACCCTGTGCCTAAAAAGAAACGCCAGCCGTACAGACGACGAGACCCGACGGCGCAGCCTGTGCGTCAGTCCACTCGCGTGATGCAGAAGAAGACTTACGTGGACTCCATCAACCGCAGGCGGGTGCACGGACCTCGCAAGCCCTGGTCAGTGCGTGTGCCGGAACCTCCAAAGACAGCAGTAAAACGTCCCAGCCGGTTGCACCCCTCAGTGCGCATGGCCATGATCGACGCCATCGTGGAAAACCACAACAAGTCGGCCAGGCGCAAGCATGGCACGCAGCTGGGGCACTGGAATCCTGGGGGCTACGTGTCCGACGAGGATCACGACGACGTGGAGGAGGAGCTGGAGAGGGGAGGGCAGTGGGTGGAGGCACTGCCCTCCGAGCTGCAGGACAACCTGGCGCTCTTGGAGAGGGAGTCCATTGTGGAGGACATGGTGGTGGACGCGGCTGATGCTTCCACCGCTGTGAGCTTCACGGCCGTGATCTCCTCCACCATGGCCGCCCAGTCAGCAGCCAACGTCACTGCGGCTCATCCTCCTGAACAATCCAACACACACGTTGTCTATACTTCTGTTCATCCTCACGGGCTTAGCCATCTTCCAGGCAACTCTGGAACCAACCAGCCCTCCAAGGACCTGCCCTCTGCGGCTGTTAGTGTGGCACGCAGTCTGCAACGCTTAAAGTCCACCGCCAGACCCACCCAGGCTGTGGGTCAGACGACGCTTCCCCAAACGTCCACGAACAACTCATCTCAGCCCACTGTGCCCAATCTGGACGTGAGCAGCAGTCACATGACTGTCGACAGCCAGATGGAGGCGTCGGCCCTGCAGCGGAGGGGCGTGGTCCCGGAAGTGGTGCTGCTCGAGTCGGACGATGATGAGCCGTCTGTGGCCAGTCAGCTGGCTGCCAGGAGAGGCAGGCAGTAGTTCTTGGGAGTGTGTTGACCAGTGAATCAAACACTTCCAGCAGGTTCGTGAAAATGTACAGGAGCGCTGTGCTTTGTGAACCAAGAACTCTGTTGCACAATCTGTGGTGCTTCTGTCAGCCCTGTGAATAGGATTGTGACGTGACGGTGGTGCATGCCTGTAAAAACTGTGAAAAGAAAAAAGAAAAAATGTCACTCCCTGTAAACTCGCTCTCTATGAAGATTTTCCTTTTAACATTTTTCTCTGTATTTAAACTGGGATCTCCAGACAAAGACTTCTTCCTTCCGAAGATTTGTTTTATTTGTTCGTTTGTTTTTTGGAACTTTTTTTAAAATTTCCTCTCATCTGTACTAAATTGACATCCCACAATGGGTTCTCTCCATTTGAAGCATGTTTCTTTTCTTTTTTTCTGGAACTTTTGTTTTCCTTTGTACCAAAGTGACATACCAGCAGAGATTCTCTCCCTTTAATTGTCATTCCTGGCTGTGAGTGAATCCTTACCTTCCTTCGTTCTTGGATTTCTATGAATTTTTTTACTTCATTATTGAATTTGCAGACAAACAAAAAAAAAGTGTGGAACAGGGTACTAGTTTCAGATATTCTGATATCATCGAATGTTGCAAACTACAAAAGTCATATCATTCTCCACATAAAGATTCATATGTGCCCCATTCTACGTGATACTGAAGGTTCATTTTCAGTAACAGTACTTGCCAATTTTTTTATTTCATTTTTTCAGTTAGTTTCTGAATCTGTTGAGATTTTGCTGTTTCTCTCCTCCACTAATTTTGATATGTTGCACAATTGTTCAGAGTTTTCATGCATTCCTGACCAAAAGGGGTGCATTTGTTGTTCTTGACCGAGACACCGGAGCCCCAATGGCATGCAGATGCAAACTTTAAGGGGAGCAAACTGTTCTCCATCCTATATTCCCTTGAAAGGCTGACTTATCTGCCTTTGCTCTAGCATGTCTTGGCCCACTTTGGCATTTGTTTGTTCTCCACCCTTCTTCGTAGTGAAAACAGGCTATTGAATTTGCTTTTGGAATGAACACTCGTCAGAATATAGATTGGAGTAGACTAGTCAGGCAGATGTAACCTGTCAAGGGAGATCAGTCAGGGGAATGAGTACTGGAATGGACAGTAGCTTACTTGAAGTTTAAAGGTGACGCTCAGTCTCAAGCTCCCTTAAATTTTGTTATTCATGTCCTAGTGGATAAGGGCATGTCTACACCATGCAGAATAAAGGCAAGGCACCCAGTCATTTTCTTGGGTAAGTACTTTGAACAAAAAATTATTTCAGTTGGAAATTTTTTTGTGCAAGTTAATGTGGTGACCAGAATGAATCATTTTTCTTTTTTGTTTTGTTTTTGTTTGTTATTGATGTTGAGTCTTTTGATTTTGTGTGGGAGGCTTATTGCATGATCTGTGTGTGTGTGTGTGTGTGTGTGTTTGTGTGTGTGTGTGTGTGTGTGTGTGTGTGTGTGTGTGTGTGTGTGTGTGTGTGTGTGTGTGTGTGTGTGTGATATAAACATTCAGACAAAGAAACAAACAACGATCATGTCATTTTTTTTCCATTATAGATCTATATAAATACACACACATACATACATTGTACATACAGTGCAATGGGGATAAAAAAAATCTTTTCACACATACATACAAAATGTTTATGCATACAGTACAGTGGAAAAAATATCTATACACACATACATATATGCATACACTATGCATACGGTACAATGGGAAAATATCTATACACACACATACATACATTATAAATGCAGTACAATGGGAAAAAATGTCTATATACATACATACATTATACATATAGTACAATGGGAAAAATATCTACACACACACACACACACACACACACACACACACACACACACACACACGCAAGCACACATACATTATACATACAGTACAATGGGGAAAATATCTACACACACACACACATACATAAACGTTATATATACAGTACAATGTGGAAAATATCTACACACACACACACACACACATTATATACAGTACGATGGGGAAAATATCTACACACACACACATACATACAAACATTATACGTAGATACAGTACCCTGCAGAAAATATCTACACACACACATACGTACATTATACACACAGTACAATGGGAAAAATATCCACACACACACATACATACATTATCCATACAGTACAATGGGAAAAATATCTACACGCACATACATATACTGACTTCCATAAAAAAAAACGCGAAAACAAAACAAGCTGAAGGTTGGGGGTGAATTTTATTGGTCACAATTGTACAGAGTGGAAGCGAGAATTCAACGTGATTTGATTCATTACACCGGTAATGTGTGAAAATGTCATCAGCAATATGTCTTTTGTGTGGAAAATCCAAGGTCACGTGACAAACCAGCTTGAAGTCCTAATACCGTGTGTGGCCACCATTTGCGTTGACAACTGCTTGACACCTGCGGCTCATTGAGTGGACCAGGTGGTTGATGCGTCCCCTTGGCACACCAGCCCACACATGGACGATGGCCTGGTGAAGTTGAGCCGCTGTTGCTGGTCGTGGACGCAGGAGGTCCAACCGTCTGCCAAGTTCATCCCAAAAATGTTCTATTGGGTTTAAATCGGGACTGAGGGCTGGCCAGGGCAGCACATTGACGTTGTTATGCTGAAGAAATTTCTGGGTGGCCCTGGCGGTGTGTGGTCTTGCATTGTCCTGTTGGAATATCCAGTTTGGGTGTTGCGCAAAAAAAGGATCGACATGGGGTCTGAGCACCTGGTTGATGTAGCGCTGTGCATTGACACCCTGTCCGTGACCAGGACCAATGTTCTGAAAGATGACTGGTCCTATGGCGTGGTTAATGCCAATTGCACCCCATATCATAACGTTCGGGCCTCCCCAGGGGTTCCGCTCTACCACACAGGAGTCAGCATAGCGTTCACCAGGTCGACGCCATATTCTGACACGACCGTCAGCCATGTCAATACAAAAACGGCTCTCATCTGAGAACAGTATGCGTCCCCACTGCTGCCTGCGCCAGTTGATTCGGGCTTGTGCCCACTGCAGCCTGTCCTGCCGGTGTCTTGGTGTCAGTACTGGACCTCTGTGAGGACGCCTACATGCCAGCCCGTTCTCCTGAAGATGCCGCCGCATAGTGTTGAGGCTGATTCGTTGCTGGAGATTCCCAGGCACCTGTCGAGCAGTGTTAGCGGCTGTTTGCCGCCTGTCCCGCAGATGGGTTCGAACAAAATGGCGATCCTCCGATCTCTTGGTGTGGTGACCCAAGGACGGCCTGGCCGGGGACGATCATCAGTGGTACCAGTGACTCGCATGCGGTGCTGCAGACGATAGATGGTTGAGATGTGGACGTTAAAGATGTTGGCGACCTGCCTGGCATCCACACCAGCCTCCAGATGGCCTAGGGCACGATTGCGTTCCTCTGCTCGTAGTCTTGGCATCTCTGTAGCGCTCAGACGGCAAGTCGTTACCTGAACCTTGTAGCGCGGCTTTATAATAAAGGCTGCATGCCTGCGCACTTGTCGCTGGTTAACTTTGCTCTGCATGGTGTGCACGTACCTCACATGCAGCAACCAGTTTGCCATTTTTGTTGACCCTCCAATGCCGGGAATGATGTGTTGCTCACACAATTTTTTCACTGCACGTGAGTCTTGGACCCAAACAACTTGCCACAATGGTTCAATATTGTATATTCCACCCTTTTCACCCGAAAAATAGCCTTTCAAATTTTTGCGTTTTTTATGGAAGTCGGTATACATTATACACACGCGCACGGTACAATGGGAAAATCAGGGTATTTGGTGCTTCAGGGGTTCTTGGTTGTGTGTAGCCTGGTGACAATGTGTGATGTGAGAGTTATGGCACACACGTGAACAACAGATGACACAGACCCCAAAAAATAGCACTTAAGATTTGATGCAGAGAACCATACAGAATATTGGTTCTTTTATTTATGTTTTAACAAATTTATTATTTGTTCTGCAAAGGGTTTTTTTTTTCTACTTCTGGTCATGTTTAGAGTTTAGGACTCTTTTATCACCAGGCGAGATGAATAGGTTTCATGTTTATGTTGACATGCTGAGGTATGGTATAATTGCATTCATGCATTATGTGCCTGTTCAGTCTGTTTAGTTTTACTGTTTAAAATGATGAGCAAATGAATAAATTAATGAGAGAAAAAAAAGTTGTGTTAATAGTAATTGAGAAAGTGCGTGTGTGTGTGTGTGTGTGTGTGTGTGTGTGTGTGTGTGTGTGTGTGTGTATGTGTGTGTGTGTTTTGAAACTGTGGTTCATGATGGTGACAAAACATCAACTAGGCGCCATGGTGCGGTGGGTAACGCTGCAGGCTTGGAGATCATGGGTTCAATTCCCTTTGGAGACATCTCTCTGGGAAATTCCCAGTCCAGCTGGCGGCTGTCCAGCGTTGAAAGCGTTGTAAGATCCAACAGGAAACTGGAACCAGTTCATCCACTGAACTGGCATGTTTCGAGGGTGTTTCTCAAGTTCCAGACCAACACTGCAGGTGTCTGTATCCATCAGGCCTGATTGATTCCCAAGATATTTTGAGAGGAATTGTTGAGGATAGCCCTAAGGTGTCATTTATTACTCTCAGACTAGAGTGGAACTCCTCGGCATCATCTTCAGCAGCAGCATCCTCAGTGATCATCATTTACAACAAAATGGTCTCACATTGTGAAGCAGTTCATGCCACGCTCTGGTGGTGACCTCAGTTCTAATGGTCTCTCCACACCCATGCAGTTAGTGACATCCTGTCAAAGTCGTTTGGATGTGACCACTGTTCATATGTAATAATAATAATAATAATAATGAATACTTATATAGCGCCTATTCTCGGCTAGAGGCCAAGCTCTAAGCGCTTTACAATCAACACTCGTTTACACAACGAGCTGCCTACCTGGGTAGTGCCGACTGAAGAGCTGCCAGCTGGCGCTTCATTCAGTCGTTTCCCGTGTCATCCAATCAGTATCGTTCAATAGCGATCACTCATTTTCCTTACTTCCTTCATTCTTTCCATTTCTCACGCAGAGTGCATGCTATGTGTAACGTGTCATCCATACCAACGGCCAAACTGGCCTACCCTTCCGAAAGTTGGTGATGGGATTTTACGTGTGTGCAAGATGTTATGCGTGCGTTCACACACGGAACCTCGGTTTATAGTCTCATTCGAAGGACTGTATGGGAAATGGAGTCAGAACCAATGTTAACTCCGAGGGAAAAATCCCCCTGCACCGAAACGCCCCAGCGGAGGTTCGAACCCGCAACCCCAGGATCACCGAGATTACGAGTCAGGCGCTCTACCAACTGAGCTATTCCGGCTGTTCGTGTGTGATCACTGTTCGTATGTGTCCAACGTTGGTAGGTGACCACCTCCCACAAAATGATGGACAAACTGAGCCAGGCAAAGTTGCTCTGAAGGCAATGAATTGTGGTGGCGGTGTGTCTGGGGGTAAAATGAGTTTTCTGCACCAACCTGTAACAAACCGTCCATCTTTGATAAATCGATTTAGAAATGTAAAAAAAGGATTGATAGTTTGACACATCCTTTCTTTCATATGTGAGAGAAACTGTCCAACACTTATATCCCCTGCTCAGATGTGAAACCCAAAATTAACGATTATGTGAGAGACCTCTGGCAGGAGGATTGGAACACACAGACGAATAACAAACTCTTTCAGATCCGTCCAAACCTTAAAGACTTCCTCCCATCTACGTCGGGTGGTCGTAAAGAGGAAACGGTTCTGTGCCGGCTGCACACCGGCCATTCGTATTTTACCCATTCTTACCTTTTAAAGAGTGAAGAAGCTCCGTGGTGCATTCCATGTCATGCGACACTCACAATGAAACATGTTCTTTTAGAGTGTTGGGACTTGCACGATGTGAGACACAAACATTTTACAGCGGAGTCCATGAAGATCCTGTTCAGGGATGTCCCGCCTGACGTGATCCTTGGGTTTTTGAGAGAAATTAACATTTTTCATCTGATTTGAGATTTTACGGAAGAAGGATTTTTAACAAAGTTTCTGGTTCGTTTGTAGACGATGTCATTTAACGAGATGTGTGAAAGTTTTTTTTTTTTTTTTTTTTTTTTTTTTTTTAAATGACTGGTGAGTTGATTTTAACGTGGTGACAGCCCTGATGTGGCCCTCTGCGGTCGGCTGGGCTATAAGCAACATTATCTTATCTTATCTTCTTTCATATGTATGGGTACAGCAACTTGAAAGTGCTTTTTCCCACAATTGTTTCTGTACCACTGAGACATTTTGGAGCTCCGTAACTTGTTTCTTTTTTCTTTTTTTTTAAACGAATGTAAACCCATCATATGCCATTGGAAAGGCATTCCTCTGCTCTTTCTACTGATATGTATATTTCGTTACTTTAAAGACACGACTTGTATGTTGTTTTGTGAGAGGTGGTCACATATTAGCAACTTCATGGAGAATGTTGTGGGATAGGCAGATGGCCCTTTTGGAGAGGGATGCACCTGCTGGCTTCATGATGAAGCGTCTATTGTTGACAGAAGATGGTGTTCTGGGTATGATGGTCACAACAGGCGTCGCTGAACACCTCCCAAGGGGCAGCGTGCAGAGCTCTCTGGTGGGGTGGCTGTGGCAACTGACGCT
>CM031625.1:10274018-10344830 GCA_018398815.1 Conus ventricosus | reverse complement strand
TTTCGAGAGGTTCGCAAACTGTGTTGCCGAACAGTTTTTAGGTTCTCAACCCGTGTTCTGGGAACTTGGTGTTTCTCCAATTTGACTGGTCGAACTCTTTGCGGATGACAATTCATTTTTGTCTTTCCATTGCGACAAAATGGCCGACACCACGCGATCACTTTGAGTAAACAAGACACAAGTCTGTTTATCGACATGTGGGAACAACATCCCTGTTTATGGGATTGTCGAGATCCCAAGTACAAAGATTTTCTCTTTCTCCGCTTCTGATCCTTCTCATATTCCTCTAATCGTCCAGCTATCAGAAGAATTGCAGCAAAATTTTCGACATCGGTGTCGTAGGCAGCCATTTTTGTTTGGACCGGGAAGGTCATGTGCATATCATTAAACAGAGGTTAGCTGATGACGTATGCATATCATTAACCGTCTTTAGTATGCCCTTACCTGAGCTTAGTTACGCCGAAAACCCATCGGCAAGGTAAGTAACTCCGTAATTTGAACATGGTTACCCAATTTAAAAATTAATTTAAAAGAGAGGAAAGGAAATAGTGAAATGAAAATAATGTTAAAAATTCCTACGAATATATATGTTGCTATATCATAAGTTTGAAGAATATCATATGAGCCATTTACTCGGGGGGAAAAAATCTTCTTCAGAACGTTCTTCCGAATCATACCTGGAACATCATCCCAGTCGAAATCTAGGTCACTCTAAGCTTTATTACCCAGCACTTTCACTAAGTCTTATGCCGTAAATCCTACAAATCACAGTATCTTCATCACCAAATCTCGTTATAGAACGGCAGAAATCAAGGTTAGCGATGGCGAAAAACAGCATTTCGACCACAAAACTTTAAAAATTCGTAACTCGAGAACTACGGCTCGTATCGACTCGCGTTTTTTTGCAAACGGAAGTAAATGGCCACAGGAAGAAGGAAGTCATGTTCTCGCGAGACTTCCTTTTCTACGAGAAATATGGCGGCGCCCATTGTTGCCACGTGTTTTACCGGTGCTGGCAGTTGCTCAGCGTTTTGGCCGTGTGATTTCCGGTTGGGCGCTAGCGTGTTCTCACCTGTCAAGAGGGTTAAGTGGTGGTTAAGAACGAGAACTTCAGTTCCTCCGAACTCGGGTTTTTGATCTAGTTCGTCGCCACTCTATTCGGACACAACACAGTGTTCACCGAAACACTTCGCGAATCAAAGGTTCAGCTGGTTAAGAACGCCTTTCACCTTAGTTAATGGAAAAGCGTGGTTGCTGTCGTCGCTGACCTGGGTCTGTGTGTGTGTGTGTGTGTGTGGTGCCCCAGGTACGCCAACAGTCTGGACCCCAGCATTTCTGGACAGCCCTGGACCTATGATGAGGACAAGAAGCTGCTGAACCTGGTGGCCAAAGAGGGCAAAGGTAAAGCGCTGCACGTCTTCGGAAATCCCTTCATTCAAACAGTTCTCTCGCCTACTAGAGTTAAATTTAGATTTGGAAGGATGCGCTTACAATGTAAAAAAAATGCTCGAGTCCTTGTCCTTGAATGTGGGTGTTACACTTAGATTTGAAGTGATACACTTACACTTAGATTTGAAGTGTTACACTTACAGTGTCAAAAACGCTACACTCCATGCCTTGAATATGGGTGTTACACATACAATGTCAGAAATGCTACACTCCATACCCTTGGATATGAGTGTTACACATAGATTTGGAATGATACGCTTGCAATGTCAAAAATGCTACACTCCTTACCCTTGAATATGAGTGTTACACATAGATTTGGAATAATACACTTGCAATGTCAAAAATGCTACACTCCTTACCCTTGAATATGAGTGTTACACATAGATTTAGAATGATATACTTACCATGTCAGAAATGCTACACTCCTTACCCTTGAATATGAGTGTTACACATAGATTTGGAATGATACACTTACCATGTTAAAAATGCTACACTCCTTACCCTTGAATATGAGTGTTACACATAGATTTGGAATAATACACTTGCAATGTCAAAATGCTACACTCCTTACCCTTGAATATGAGTGTTACACATAGATTTGGAATGATACACTTACCATGTCAAAAATGCTACACCTGTACCCTTGAATATGAGTGTTACACATAGATTTGGAATGATACACTTGCAATGTCAAAAATGCTACACTCCGTACCCTTGAATATGAGTGTTACACATAGATTTAGAACGGTACACTTACCATGTCAGAAATGCTACACTCCGTGCCTTTTGAGGCCTGGACAGCTTTGGAGCACAGCAGAGAAGGGGAACAGTCATTAAAAGGTTGACACTTCACTCCCCAGCAAACTGGCCAGGTCATAAGAACGCTGTGACCTTTCTGTCGCTGTGCGTGTCGGCAGGAAACTGGGTCAGGTGCTGCAAGGACTTGCCGGGGCGCACAGACAACCAGGTGCTGCAGCGGTACCGGCGTCTGGAGGACTGGCGGAAAAAGACGGAGTGGTTCAAGAAACAGTCGGTGGGTGTTCCGTCACTTTGTGTGTCGATTCACATTCTGTATGATGACGGTGTCAAGGAGCGTGAAACCTCTCACAAAAGGCATTAGATGCTTGGAGACAAAGGGACGTTGTACGTGGTATACAAATAGGTAATAGACCAATTAACCAGGGTACCTTACCCATCGCACACGGCCGAACTGTGTGAACGAGGCCGAAGTGGTCAGATGACAAACAACACCTAGGAGAGAGTTCGGACTGCCTGGTGGCGAAAGGGGAAGGGTTGTAACCACTACGACCTCGGGGCCCCAAGTGAGCGCTAAATGCTCGGTCAGCTGAGGTTCTTGTGTAAACAGTCAGTGAAGAGCAGGGGTCTTGGACTCGTTCGGATGGTATTGCCATGGGTCACTGTGTTGGTTCTATTGTCAGGCTGGTTGAATGTGTGTGGAGGTTGTAGTAACCCTCCTTAAGATAATTACTGTGTTAACTGACCACCGAAGTCGGCGGGAATTTTCGATGTCCATCTGGGGCTAAGTGTGTGTTTGCTAATCAATTAGGTAGGGGTGTGTGTAAATGCTGATGTGTGTGGAATGTAGCGAGTGGAGAATTCAGGGTACTTGTGAACTAGGGGTTTGAGAAGCAGCGTGGACAAAGGCATGGCCCGAAGGGGAATCCTTTGTTTCCCTCCCTATATAAACTGAGGAGAGAACAACGTGTCGAGAGAACAACACCAGGAGAGAGAGAGAGAAGGCAGAGAGAGAGAGAGAGAGAGAGGAGAGGAGTGAGCAGGACAGAGAAAGGGTCGAGAGAAACGTGGTCTGGGAGATAGAAGAGACAGCAAGGTCTTAGAGTTAAAGACAAGCTGGAAGAGAAGGAAACTAAGTTTGAAGTCCAGAGGTGGGTGAAGACAGAGAAACTGAATTTGAACCCAGAGGTGGGTGAAGAAGACGAAGAAGAAGAGTTCGACGTCGAGATCCCAGAGACGACCACGAAGACCCAGTCCTGAAGCCTGGAGCCAGTCAACCAAGGGCGTCACCATCAAGCAGTGCCGAAGAAGACGTGAAGAAACTTTTGCAAGAACTGTGGTGTGGTGTGAAAGCGTGGTTGTGTGTGTGAAAACCTGGCCAGGTAAGAAGTCATTTTATTATAACCCGGGATTAGGAAGTATTGATCTTTTATGTTCTGATATTTCATTGTGTGTGATTTGATTGTTCATGATTAATTATAAGTAGCATAGAAATTGCATTTCTTGTTCTCAGTCGTGTTAGGAGAGAGACGAATGCGTGACATCCCATTCCCAGAGAGAGGCGAATGTTTGATGGGCGCATGAGTGTGCATATGCGTGTATGAGTGCAAAGATAACCTTGGTGTGTTAAGCCTGACTAACAGGGTTCGCTCTAGGATTTTTGAAAAACCGGTACCGTGAGTTGCCATTTCAGAGATATCTTGACCAACCCCCCAAACATCGGTCCCCAGAAAATCAAAACCGGTACGCACTGTGACAGAACGAAACTATTGAGGTGGGATTGTTTGGCAACAAAACTAAATCTAAATTGAACAAAAGACCTATATGAGCGCTAAGCGTAGGAACAAGAAAGAAGAATAGCTTGAATTTACGTCACACGAATGACGGTCCTGCAGAACAACAAACTGACAGTGACACAGGCGCTAGAAAAAAAACATACACACAAAATAAATAAATTCCTATTTCCTGCGTGGCTTCATGCCCAAGAAGCGAGTGGCAGCAGCACGGCAGTCAAAGTCTCTGAGAGATTTGCCATGGATGTTGAGTCTCATCAGTCTTGTTACTCGTTCCTCATTCAGTCGGCTCCTGCCCTCTGTCTTGACCATGTTCTGTACACTGAATCCTCTCTCAGCTGTCACACTGGACACAGGCACAGCTAGCGCAATTTTTGCCAGCATGGCAAAGTCTGGATACTGTATAGCCAGGTTTCGGATGGCGATTCTACAGGACATGGAGAAGCTATCATCACCACCGTAACCACCAAGGGCCCGCTTGAATTGGCTGAATCCAGCCTGTGCGCGGGGGCCATTGATAACAGCAGCAAAGTGGCGAGTCAGCGCCCTCATATCATCAGCTGCATAAACATCCAGTGGGCCGGGTTGGGAGTGGAGGGAGGGTAGCGCTGACCAGGGAGACTAGGCCCCGATTAGTCATTGTGAAATGAAGCCACTGTAGTGCTGAGAAGAGCGCAACGCTCTATTCTTTGACAGTAAAGCTTGCTGTTCTGCACGCTAAAGAGGTTGGCGCCAAAGAGGTGTCGGGCGATTGCAAGAGTTCGTCGGAAGGGATGCGAAGGGGTGGGTGCGTGGGTACAGGCGCATGACTTTTAGTGCCTTTCCGAAATTGTCACGTCAGACTTCTTTTTTTTCAGACGGAAATCTAATCGGTCACTGGCAAACAGAATCGGTCCGTGGTACCGGCAGCTTCGAAAATTTTCGGTATTTCCTGTTTACAACCGGTAAATACCGGCAATTACCGGTTATCGCGACCCTGACTAATAATACATCAACTTAGTGCACTTAAGCAATACCATCACGATTTCCCCCGTCCTGGACAAAGTGGCGAGCCTGCCAGGATTGCATGGCCCAAATTAGTTCAGGAGGGAAACAAAGTGAGTACTAGAGTAGTACTGGGGCGAAGCGTCCACTAAAGGCAATTATAATTAGCTCTTCTAATTATTTTCTTTAGTTCTTTGAGTGTTGAGTATTGACTTGTGTGCAGGTGGTTGTATTAATCAAAGGTCGTTCAGAGAAACGAAGAATGAGGTTCTAGTCTTAACTCTCACAGAAGCTGTGGTTTAAGATTAAGGCTCCTTTGTGTTAGGAACACTACCACTGGTTGGTGTACTCATAACGTTTAGTAGATAAACTGTGTACTGACTTTTTCCGGGTCTATAAGCGTAACTGTTTTAGGGGTGCTAAAACATATCGAAAAAAGAAATGGCTGAAGAAAGTTTTACCCCCATTGAGAAACTGATGATGTTTAGGGGAGAAACTGGATATACAGGAGATGAACTGCGTAGTTTCATGAAACTCAGCAGAAGACTGAGAGAGATGAAAGGGCTGAAAGGAGGAAATTTGAAAAGGAACGTATAGAGGCAGAAACCACTGCGTCAAAAGCTAGAGCAGATGCAGAGAGTGCAGCTGCCAAGTGAGAGCAGATGCCGAGGCCGAGAGACTAGACTTGAAACTGTTGCGTCAAAGGCTAAAGCAGATGCAGAGAGGGCGAGAGCAGAAGCGGAATCTGAGATTTTAGCCAAACAAATTGAGTTGGAAAGAATAAAATCTGAAAATCGTAGTGAAATCGACACCAGTTCTGAGTCAGTAGGCCGCAGACTAAGTTGCGCACCTAGACCTAAACTCCCACTGTTCAGAGAAGAAACTGATTCGATCGATGCCTATATCAGTCGGTTTGAATCGTTTGCCGAGCACGAGGGCTGGCCCGAAGATGACTGGGCAATAAACCTGTCTGCCTTGTTGACAGGTCGTGCGTTACACACAGTTTCCACCCTACCCAAAGGTGATCAAGAGATTTTGACAAGGTGAAACAAGCAGTACTAAAGCATATGATTGACTGAAGAAGGTTTTAGGCTTAAGTTTCGCGAGGCGAGAATCGAACAGGGTGAGACATACACACAGTTCGGAGTTAGACTGGACCACTATTTCAACAAATGGGTAGAACTTAGTGGAGTAGACAGTGATTTTGAAGGCCTCAAGACACTGGTGATAAAGAACAGATACTTGATGGTTGTGGGACGGGCCTCACAATACACCTCAATGGAGAGGGGTGTCGTGACAATAGCTGAAGTACTTGAAGCAGCAGAGATTTACCGTGAATGCGAGGCGCGACTTGCCTCAACAAGAAGAGGGCCTGGAGGCATATCCAGAGGACGGTAGGCCAGCACATGACTCACACGACGAGTCAGTAGTACACACCCGTAGCCCACGGCGTCACGTGAGCAAACAAGGGTGAAAACCAATTGCCACGTGGCTAGGAATGAGCGTACTGTTTTCTGTGCAATAAGACAGGGCACTTGGCTAGGATTGTATATTCAAGTCACAGAAGGCAGCAGCAATGAGGATCAGGCCAAGAGAGAGGCAGATAGAAAAAGATGAACAAGATGACAGTGTTATTTTGTCTGGATTGTGCTGTGTGTTCACAGATTCAGGCGATAACATGGATGTGCACAAAGGCAGAGTAGGGGACAATGTGGTTAATGTCATTAGAGACTCTGGGTGCACTGGCGTAATGGTGAAAGAGTCCCTGGTTGAGAAGGGACAATTCACAGGTAAAACACAGAGGTGTAGACAAATAGATGGAACAGTAGCAGAAATTCAGAACGGCCCAGGTGTTTATTGCTACACCATTCTATAGTGGAGTCGTACAGGCTTTGGCTGTCCCAAAGCCGCCGTATGATCTGGTAATCGGAAACATCCCAAGAGCACGTGGGTATGGAGACCCAGACCGTGATTTCTGTGTCGAGTCAGAGAAAAGAAATCACGGGAGAGAAAGGCCCCAGGCAGTCAAACACTTCAGAACGCAATGGAGCGTGACCGTGAGACTAACCCACTCACTTACGAGCAGAACAAAAGGGCGATTACTCGCTTAGAAAACTGTTTAGGCTCGCTCACACAGGACAGAAGAAAGGTGTGAAGGAGGGCACCATCGGGTTTGAGATAAAGGATGGGGTATTGTACCGAACTTTCACTCACTTGAGTTCGGGAAGACAAAAAGACAGATCGTTGTGCCTACGAAGCGCAGAAAGGCGGTGATGTCATGAAAAACATGTGACGTCAGCCTCGGGCCATCTCGGTAGGAAGGCCACACAAAAGGCAGTGACGCGAGAGTACTACTGGCCCGGTATCCTGGTGATGTCAGGCGCTTCTGTGCACATACAACACATGCCGCGGGGTAGGCAAGGTGTGTGTACAGAAAGGGGGATCAGACTGGTCTTACCAAAAAGTTGGCCAAAATAAAAATGGTCGGTTCGAGAAGTCAGGTAGTGAGTGCGTGTGTCTTTTGCAGTGGCGCGTATGCGTGACGTGGCTAGTTGCGGGCCATGTGTATGACGAGAAGGGGAGAGAATTTCCGTAGAAACATAATGGTTATATGGCCATACGACTTAGAGCTGGTGGAGATTTCAGATTTATGTTGATATTTGCATTGATAGTGTGTATGTATTGATTTTTCTCTATAATTTTGTTGCAAGACAAATCTTGCGTGCGTTCTCTGGTGTAAGTAGGCTTATGAGAGGCCGATATTAGCACTGGTTTAAATGGGAAAATTATGAGAGTTTCATCTCCTTGAATGTTAAGTTTCAACCAATGCAGGGCATTGTCTTCGAGTGGGGGAATTTGTCAAGGAGCGTGAAACCTCTCACAAAAGGCATTAGATGCTTGGAGACAAAGGGACGTTGTACGTGGTATACAAATAGGTAATAGACCAATTAACCAGGGTACCTTACCCATCGCACACGGCCGAACTGTGTGAACGAGGCCGAAGTGGTCAGATGACAAACAACACCTAGGAGAGAGTTCGGACCTGCCTGGTGGCGAAAGGGGGAAGGGTTGTAACCACTACGACCTCGGGGCCCAAGTGACGCTAAATGCCGGTCAGCTGAGGTTCTTGTGTAAACAGTCAGTGAAGAGCAGGGGTCTTGGACTCGTACGGATGGTATTGCCATGGGTCACTGTGTTGGTTCTATTGTCAGGCTGGTTGAATGTGTGGAGGTTGTAGTAACCCTCCTTAAGATAATTACTGTGTTTAACTGACCACCGAAGTCGGCGGGAATTTTCGATGTCCATCTGGGGCTAAGTGTGTGTTTGCTAATCAATTAGGTAGGGGTGTGTGTAAATGCTGATGTGTGTGGAATGTAGCGAGTGGAGAATTCAGGTACTTGTGAACTAGGGGTTGAGAAGCAGCGTGGACAAAGGCATGGCCCGAAGGGGAATCCTTTGTTTCCCCCTATTAAACTGAGGGAGAACAACGTGTCGAGAGAACAACACCAGGAGAGAGAGAGAGAAGGCAGAGGAGAGAGAGAGAGAGAGGAGAGAGTGAGCAGACAGAGAAAGGGTCGAGAGAAACGTGGTCTGGGAGATAGAACAGGGTTCGTAGGTCCTTTCAAGTCCTTTTAAGTCCTTATGAATTGGATTTTGGTTAAAAGGCCTTTTAAGTGCTTTGATTCAGCAAGTTGGTCCTTTTAAACTCATCAGGAGGTCCTTTTAAAATTTTGAAAGGTACTGTTAAGTACCTGTTTTATCAAGAGAAAGAGACTTGAGAACGAAACTGAAACACCTTCGACAACCAAAACCGTACTTTTGCAAGTTGCAAAGAGTTGAAAGATCCCGACCGATATCGTCTGAAACTCAGTACTGTACAAGGATAGTACTACTAGGCCTATAACATTAGTGCGCTTTCTGCTCAGTGGCAGACGACGTGAAGCCGCGCGCAGTGGCTATGAGTCACGCCTGCTGCTTTGCTTAGCTTTGACGTCATGGGTTCCAAAGAGCAGACGCGGTGCTAATGTTTGCGGCATATAGCTGACTCAATATTTTCGGTCAAACGATCTATGTTAAAAGGTTCCCTGTATAGAAATTAATTAAAAGAGTGAGGCAATAAGATGAAAACATATTACCCAAATAAATGTAGGTACATAACATCAAGGTTTGCGAACATGCGAACATAACAAACTGCCTTGGAGAACAGCTATATGCTGCGTTCTTGAGCAGCATGTACAAGATAGATGCCTTCTCCCGTCTCTTCTCCTCCTTCCTCCTTTTTCCCTGCGCTAGCTAATTCTGACGGAGGCCTAGTTTGGAAAGTTTAAAAAAAGTTTTGTTTGCAAGCTAAACGTTCAAAATGCCAGGGAAATGTTCCTTTCAGGATAGATGGTTATCTGATAAAGTTTATTGCGAGTGGGTGAGAAGCGATACTGTGGACAAGCATTCTGCTCGGTGCCTTTTTTGTGGGGTTTCGTTGAAACTTGCATCAATGGGAGAGAGTGTCCTTAAGCAGCATGCCAAGACCGACAGACATGTGAAAAATGAACGAAAATTCAAGGCAGACACCAGATGTAACATGACTGATTTCTTTTCAACAAACAGCAGTTGAGGCTGACAACCTGAGTTTTAAAGCTCAGGAACAGAGGAGCTTGACATTCGTGGATAGGTCCAATGAGCTTCGCCTGTCTTCAAGGGACAAACTTGACCAAGCCAGCAGTCTAGCCATTCAACTGACAAAGAAACAAGAGGAACTTAAGAAACTGTGATGTGTGTGAAGAAAAATGTGTAAATAGTAGTGTAGTGGACGTGACAGTAGAATGTGTAATAGTAGTGTAGTGGGTCTGACAGTAAAAACAAAGGAATGAAAGTGATTCATCATTATGTGTCTATAATAGTTTGTGACTCACAGTGAAAACTCAGTAATCTACATATTTGTGAAATACAACTTTGTGACAATAACATTCAGCCAAAGAAACCTACAGTGACGTGAATTGCAAAGACTGAATTAACATTCAAATGGGATTAGCTGTTCCTCTGTTTATGAGAGGTAAGTGTCTGCTGTTCTGCATGTCAAAAGGTTTGGGTTTACTGTAAAGTCATGTTGGCAAAGGTCCTTTTAAACTGATTTGAGGTCCTTATAAAGTCCTTTAAAGGTCCTTTTTTGGCTTCATGCCCACCACCTGGGAACCCTGTAGAAGAGACAGCAAGGTCTTAGAGTTAAAGACAAGCTGGAAGAGAAGGAAACTAAGTTTGAAGCCCAGAGGTGGGTGAAGACAGAGAAACTGAATTTGAACCCAGAGGTGGGTGAAGAAGACGAAGAAGAAGAGTTCGACGTCGAGATCCCAGAGACGACCACGAAGACCCAGTCCTGAAGCCTGGAGCCAGTCAACCAAGGGCGTCACCATCAAGCAGTGCCGAAGAAGACGTGAAGAAACTTTTGCAAGAACTGTGGTGTGGTGTGAAAGCGTGGTTGTGTGTGTGAAAACCTGGCCAGGTAAGAAGTCATTTTATTATAACCCGGGATTAGGAAGTATTGATCTTTTATGTTCTGATATTTCATTGTGTGTGATTTGATTGTTCATGATTAATTATAAGTAGCATAGAAATTGCATTTCTTGTTCTCAGTCGTGTTAGGAGAGAGACGAATGCGTGACATCCCATTCCCAGAGAGAGGCGAATGTTTGATGGGCGCATGAGTGTGCATATGCGTGTATGAGTGCAAAGATAACCTTGGTGTGTTAAGCCTGACTAATAATACATCAACTTAGTGCACTTAAGCAATACCATCACGATTTCCCCCGTCCTGGACAGACGGTGTATGCTGTATAAGGTTACAGTACACTGAGGTATATTCCTCTGACTACATTTGTGTTGTTTCACCTTCTGTATCCTGACGATGTACACTGTGTTAGGATACAGTACACCACAGGTATATTCCTCTCTCTACATTTGTGTGTTGTTTTGCCTTCTGTATGTGTATTAGGATACAGTACGCTACAGGTATATTCCTGTCTCTACATTTGTGTGTTGATTTACCTTCTGTATAATGACGGAGTATGCCATATTAGGATATAGGTACACTTCATCAGCATGCATAGCACGAAGACATTGCACTCCACTGATGTTCATTGAAACCAATGATTCTGGTTGAAAATCCCATGCCAAAGCAGAAAGTGCGTGATGGTACCATGTGTGCTGTATAATTCATAACTACACAGCAAATTGCAATGTGACATGATTTTCACCACAGTGCATGTAGTGTGTAACATGATACATAGTCTTCTTATTCAGTGCATTACAGCACATATAGTATCATGCTACACAACATGACACAGTGCATTTACATCACAAGTCCATACAGTGTGTAGCATGATGCATTGTCCTCGTATTCAGGCATTACAGCGCATACATCATGGTGCTGTACAGTATGACACTTTGACAGTGCATTTACATCACAGTCCATACTGATACAGTGCATAACAGTATACATTGCCCACTGGTTCAGTGCATACAGTATTGTGCTGCACGGTATCACACAATACATTTACACCACAGTGCATGGAGTGTATAAGATGAGACATTGTTCTCTGATTCGGTGCAATACAGTATAGCGCTGCGCAGTATCACACAAAACATTCACACCATAGTATATAGAGTATATATATGTAATATATATATATATTATACATGATATATAGTCGTCATATTCAGTGCATCACAGCATGTACAGCATGGTGCTGTACAGTGTGACACAGTACATGACAGTTGTTGCTGCATGACACACCCACTGCCATAGAGAGAATACAGTACAGCACACAACAGCTGACACAGGCCCACTGCCCTAGAGACAGTACAGCACAGTAGGTTACAACACAAACAACACACAGCCCACTGCCATAGAGACAGTACAGCACAGTAGGTTACAACACAAACAACACACAGCCCACTGCCATAGAGACAGTACAGCACAGTAGGTTACAACACAAACAACACACAGCCCACTGCCATAGAGACAGTACAGCACAGTAGGTTACAACACAAACAACACACAGCCCACTGCCATAGAGACAGTACAGCACAGTAGGTTACAACACAAACACAACACAGCCCGCTGCCATAGAGGCAGTACAGCACAGTAGGTTACAACACAAACAACACACAGCCCACTGCCCTAGAGACAGTACAGCACAGTAGGTTACAAGACAAACAACACACAGCCCACTTCTATAGAGACAGTACCGCACATTACATTATAACACAGACAACACACAGGCCACTGCCATAGAGACAGCACAGCACAGCACAATACATTATAACACAAACAACACACAGGCCACTGCCATAGAGACAGTACAGCACAATACATTACAAGACAAACAACACACAGCCCACTGCCATAGAGACAGCACAGCACAATACATTACAACACAAACAACACACAGCCCACTGCCATAGAGACAGTACAGCACAATACCTTACAACACAACACACAGCCCCTTGCCATAGAGACAGTACAGCACAATACCTTACAACACAAACAGCACACAGCCCACTGCCATAGAGACAGCACAGCACAATACCTTACAACACAACACAGCCCACTGCCATAGAGACAGCACAGCACAATACCTTACAACACAACACACAGCCCACTGCCATAAAGACAGTACAGCACAATACCTTACAGCACAATACCTTACAACACAACACACAGCCCACTGCCATAGAGACAGCACAGCACAATACCTTACAGCACATACCTTACAACACAAACCCCAGCCCACTGCCATAGAGACAGTACAGCACAATACCTTACAACACAACACACAGCCCACTGCCATAGAGACAGCACAGCACAATACCTTACAGCACAATACCTTACAACACAACACACAGCCCACTGCCATAGAGACAGTACAGCACAATACCTTACAACACAACAACAGCCCACTGCATAGAGACAGTACAGCACAATACCTTACAACACAACACACAGCCCACTGCCATAGAGACAGTACAGCACAATACCTTACAAACACAACACACAGCCCACTGCCATAGAGACAGCACAGCACAAAACCTTACAGCACAATACCTTACAACACAACACACAGCCCACTGCCATAGAGACAGCACAGCACAATACCTTACAGCACAATACCTTAAACACAACACAACAGCCCACTGCCATAGAGACAGCACAGCACAATACCTTACAACACAACACACAGCCCACTGCCATAGAGACAGCACAGCACAATACCTTACAACACAACACACAGCCACTGCCATAGAGACAGTACAGCACAATACCTTACAACGCAACACACAGCCCACTCCCATAGAGACAGCACAGCACAATACCTTACAACACAAACAGTGCTACACAGTCCGGTCACTGCGGTCACTGCCATGCGGTTCCAGCTCAAGGACCGGGACCTGCTGCAGGGCAACAACCTGCCCGGGGACCAGAGGGTCAAGGCCAGGAGAAGAACTGGGAGCAGTTCCGCGACAAGTTCGGCGTTGTCCCCGACGACTACGTCAAACAGCAGAGGGACATTGAAAACGGGGAGAGAAAGGTTGATTTGGGTTTGACCCTGACGACTGCGTCAAACGGAAGAGGGACATTGAAAATGGTATGAGGAAGGTTGATGTTGGTTTTACCGCGATGACTATGTCAAATAGAAGAGGGACATTAGAAAATGGTATGAGGAAGGTTGATGTTGGTTTTACCGCGATGACTATGTCAAACAGAAGAGGGACATGAAAAATGGTGTAAAGGAAGGTTGATTTTGGTTTTATGGGTCCCCCCCTTTCCCCAAGCCCCCAAATGTGATTTGGTTTTTCCAATTCCCGGGGTGGGGCCCTAAGGGTCTACTGTTTTGAGAGGGGGGTTTGCTTTTGCATGAGTGGCTTCTTTTTGGCAGATTGGCCCCCTTTTTGTGGTTGAAAAGTGTGACGGGATAAAACCGGGGGTTTTGGTGATAAATGTGGGGGAAGCAAAAATCGAGGGGGTTTGGACAGAAATTCCCATTGGTTAAAGGCTTAATCTAGGGCGGGTTTTGGGGACAACCCCCTTTTTTAAATCTTTTCCCCCCCCGAAATTTGGGGAAAAGTTTTAAACGCGGAAAGACTCCCCCAATTGGGGGAATCCCCGTCTGTTCACTGATCTTTGGGGGCCGCGCGGTTTGTGTTTTGGCCTTGAAAAACTGAAATTTGGACTGGCAGGAAGGGGAACGTTTTCTTGATATTTTTTGGTGTTAGTTTTGGGTTCAACCTTTCGGCGGTGCTCATTCCCCCCACCCTCGATCACGACGAGATTTTGCGGGTTTTTTAAGGCCCCCTTTTGGTTTTTTTCCCAAAAAATGAAGCGTGCCCCCCCTATTCGTTTTCCCAATTTTTTGTGGGGAAAAGTGAAAAAATTTTTAAAATTTCTGTGCCAGGGCGGGGTGGGTTAAATCTTGAAGAAATGGGGACTAAAACCCCAAAATGGGGGGGTTTGGTGTTTACTCCCTGTTTGGCTTTTACTTAAAATGTAGAAAATAGATTAAAGGGCAGTTGGGCCCGCTCTGTGGGCCGATTTTTATCCGTGGCCAAGGGCAGTCATAAGACGTCACGTGCGTCCCCCCATTTTCCGCCTGGAAAGGGAACCCGGGTTTTAAATTTTCTTCTACCTCTTTCAGCGAAAGGCCCTCTGTGGAAAGGAAACCCCCGGGAAAATTTTGCGCTAGGGGGGAAAAGGGGTTAGGGAGGGCATTGGGTTTGGGACAGGGGTTAAAGTATATTACCCAAAACGGGAGTTTTAACACAAACCCCCTTTTTGGGGTCATATACTGTCCCCTTGTCGGGACCTAGCAGAATTTAAAGGAAATGGGAAAGGAGGGCGGGGCCCCTAGTGGTTTGGGGGGTTTTCCCGGGTTTTTTGGCTGCATTGGCCCCCACAAAGGGAGATCCCTTTAAAAACCTCACCCCTGGTCTGGGTTTTCCCCTAAGTAGAATTTAAATTAAAGGGATTTTCCAAAAGGGCCATTTGGTGCCTCCAGGAGATGGGCACGGGGCAGAGCATGGAGCCCCTTTGGGAAGTGGCCCAGTGCTCTGCCTCGTGGGCCCTGGGGGGAATTGGGCGGGGAGCCCTTGTGCCCCTGAGTGTGGGGCCGTTTCCCCCGTCTTGGAGACCCACCTAGAGATAGTCCCCCCGAGTTTGGTTTGTTTGTTGCGGGTTTGGGGAGATAAGGAAAGTCCCCTTTCTGGGAGGTGCGCCTGGGGCGAGTCCCGCTCCCAAAAAGATCTGGAAAACCTAGCAGGGAAAAGGGTTTAAAGGGTTTTGTCCCGTTTTCTCCCCTTTCCCAAAATCCGCAGGGAGGGTTTGACGAGGGAGGGAGGGGGGGGCCGGGTTTCCCTGATTTTTAGTAAGAATTTGGGGAAGGAATTGGGGGAAAAAAGGGCCCCGGCCCTGGGAAGGCGATATCTTGGGATCACCGCTGAGGGCGGGGATTCACTCCGTCGTTGGCGGGGGGCCAGGGAAAAAGGGAAAGGGGGTTTTTTAAAAAAGAGAGGGGTAAAAATGGAATGGGATGAAATGGGTTAAAAGGGGGGGTTTTTCTGGGGCGTCGAGAACGATGAAAAGGCCCCAAAGGGGGTGCCCCTAGGGGATGGGCTTTCCCCGGTTAGAGAAAAACCCCTCTAGGACCTCTTGAGCGGGAAAGGGCATTGTGAAAAGAAGGGCCCGCCCATTTGGGGTTGGTGGTACAGTAGGATTTGTTCCCCCGGAGGGCTAGCTGCCCAGTTTAAAGAGGAAGTAGGTTGGGGGGAAATTTTGCCTTTTGGAGGTTGGAGGGGCAGTCCGGGGGAAAACCGAGGTTTAAGCACCGGGGCAACCCTTTATCCCCCCGGTTTAAAAAGGTAGGGGGGACTGGGGGGTTGCCGGCTTCCCGGGGATGCCGGGGGTTTTTTTTTTTTTGGTCCCTCAATCCCGGGAGGTTTCCGGGCCCCGGTTTGGGTTTTCCCGGACGGCCCGGGGGCCTGTCCGCGTGGGGAGAGGTTGAATGTTCGCATTGGGGGCTGGCCAAAGAGCCACCCCGTGTGGGGCAAAAGCTTCGGGGGGTTGGGAAAGTGTGGGGGGGACCCAAACCGGGGTTGCCCTAAAAAGGGCCCCCCCGAGGGCAGGCTTTAGAGGTGGGGCCGTGAGGAGGGATTTGGGGGGTTTGGGAACCAAGACGGGGGTCGGCCACCAGGGGGTTTATGGGGAAATCAGCCGGGGGTTTTCCTCCCCACCCTCGTTTTCCCTGATCCCTTGTGTAGGAGGGGAAAGGGCGGAAAGGCGAAAACCGCCAGTGGGAACCGCCCAGGGAAGAGAAAAGGGCATCGATGCGAAAGGGCCTGAGGGTCCGGGACGGGGGGGGGACTTTCGGGGGCCCAGGGGGGTTGGTTGAACCCTTTGGTGGGAACAGGTCTATCATGGGAAAAAACCAATGTTCCCTTACCACAGACAGGGTTTTGTTTTTAGAGGGCCCCAATCGTGGGGAAATAGGCTTCGACCCCCAAATGGGGGGAATCCAAGGGGATGTTGCGGGTTCCCTGTTTGTGTCTCGCGCGGGGGGTGACCCCCCCCGCGCGTGACACCGCAAAAAGGAAAGGGCCCTCTGATCTGAGGGAGGGCTGTTGGAGCGTCCCCCCCCCCCCCTTTGGGGTTGACTTAAAAAAGCTCCCGACGTGTTGTCGGGGAAGGAAAAAAATTGTCGGGGGTGTGCCCTTTTGTGCGGGGAATGGAAAAGGGTTTGCATGCCGTTTCCCCGTTTCCAAGATGTTGATGGGGAAAGGGCCCCGGCGTCGTAAAGCCCCAAATCCCCTGGGGTTAAAAAGGGCCCCGTCCTCTGGGGGCCCCCCCAGCCCGGTTTGAGGCTTTCTGGAAACTTTCCCCAGGGGGGGGGTTGGGGTTGAGGGCTTTTGGGGGCCCCCGGTTTTGAGGAGTGCCCGGGAGTGACCCCAACCCCTCTATCCCCGAAAGAAAAACCATTTTGGACCGAGGGGAATGACCTGGTCCGGGGGTCGGAGGTCTGCAACCCAAGTGGCCAAAATTCCCTCTAAAGTTGGCGTTTGGGGACCCCCCCCGGGGGGAATGAGGGGAGCCGGGGAAACCCCCTTCATTCAAAGGGGAGGACGGGTTTTTTTCTGGCCGAGGGTGGGGGGGTGCCGGGGTTGGGGCTTGAGTTTGGGCCCAGTTTTCGTGGGGGACCTGTCCGGGGTGGGTGAGCTTTCATGGAGTTTGTACGAAACTCATCCCTTTGGAAAGGCGAACCTCGGGCCCCTGGGGAAGTGAGTTCGCACTTTTTGGGGGTTGGTGAAAACCCCCGTGTGGAAAAAAGACCAGGGGGGGGTTTGGTGTGGGCTTGGCATTTGGGCCGGAGGAGGCCAAGCCGGGGGCCGGGTCGCCAGGTAAAATAGGAGGGGGGATGTCCCCCTTTCCCTTGGCTGGGGGAAGCCATCCCCTTTGGGACAACCTTCGTGAAGGGGAAGGGGTTTGCCCAGTGGAGGCCAAAATGGGAGGGCCCTAAAAGGGAACACTCGGCCCTGCCGACAAACCGTGGGGAACGTTCTGGGGGCCCGGGGTGAATCAGGTTTGGAAAGTACGCGTTTTTTTAAATTTCTAGGGAAGGGGCCCCCAGCCCGAGAGATGGAAAAGAGCCCCTTTGTTTCTGGGGGGGGGTGTCCATCTTGAATTTGACGGGCCTGAGGAATTTGTTGGGGGGGGGTTGGTTTTTAGGATGGGCCCCCATCCCCCTGAGGGTTTTGGGGAAACACGAAAAGGGGGGAGAGTAGAAGAGGGGTTGGGGTGGGACAACCCCTTTTGATGGGGGCCTTTAAAGGGGGAGTCTTGGACCCCCACGCGGAGCGCCCTTTCTTTTAGGGGGGGGGGGTTGGGGGGGAAGGGGGGGGAGTGTGCATGGGGGGGGGGTTCGTCGTGAATCCAAGGGGGGACGATTCCCCCCCCGTTGCACCCCCCTAACCCCGGGGTGGGCCCAGACGTCTCCATGGTTTGGCGTGCCTGGAGAGGAGGGGCCCCCCCAGGGGGGGGCCCGGGGGAAAGTGGGTTTTGAGGAGGGGGCGAACGGGGGGGGTGGGGGGAGCCGCCGGGTTTGGGTTTTCCCCGGGTTGCCCGGCCCCCGTCTTTTCCGGGGGGCGAGCTGTTGGCCGAAACGAAAATTTTTTTTGTGTGCTTTGGGTTTGGGCCCCGGGGGGAAAAATTTTGGGAAAGCTTTTGCGGGCCCCGGGGGTGTTGGAAGGCGATTGCCTGGGGGAGGGTTTGGGGCCCGGGGGAAAGGGCCTATGGGTGGGTTTTTTTCAGGGCGGGGCAGTGGGGTGGGGCCCAAAGGATGCCGCTGCCCGGGGTTCCTCGATGCTTGTGTTAAACAAAGTCATTTTAGTAATCGCCGACAGGAGTGGTCCCGGCCCCGGGGCACCCGCGGGGTGCCTTTAAACGAAAGGGTAGGGGGAGGGGAGAGGTCCCTGCCCCGCACGGGATCTCTGGCCACCAACAAGCAGTTTGGGGTGGTGGTAGCTGCCCCTTTTCCGCCGCAGCCGGGGAGGGTGAAAGCGAAATCCCGTTGACCCGGGTTTTCGCATTTAAAAGGGGGGGGGTTTGCTAAAAAAAGCGGGAATCATTCTCCTGGGACCCTCGGAGTCCAAGTCCCAAGGCCCAGGGGGGGAGCCATCGTCCCCCGGCCTTTTGAGGGCCTCCCCGTTGGCTGAAGGGGCATACCTAAGTAGGTTTTGTCCGGCCTGGGGTGGAGGATGCCCATCCCGGTTTTTCGGTTCCCCTTCCTTTAAAAACTTAAAAGAAATGGTGCCGCGTAGGGGGGGGGCAGGTGGGGGATCAAAAAACGGTTTGGGGCTGGGGAAAAGGCCCATCTCCCCCGGTAAACCCGGGTTGTCCCGGGGAACAGGGGGGGGCGGGCCCAGGGGTTTTCCCGCGGGTCCCCAAGGGGGGTTTAACCCACTTTTTTCGGCCCCTTTTTTGGGGTTTAGGGGGGGGTCCCCGTCTGGAGGGGGGCCCCGGGCCCGCGCACCCCGGGGGCGAGTTTGCCGGTCCTTCCCGGGGAGGGTTAGTGACAGGGGGGGGCGAAAGTTCCCTTTGGGTTTTGGGCCGCGGGGCCCGGGGGGGGGGCCCCCCCCCGGGGGTTTAAAAGGGAAGGGGGGAGAGGACTTCGTCGGGGGGGGTCGGGGACCATCCCCCCCAACGGGTCTAGGGCCGCCCCCCGTTCCCCCGTTGCGGGGCATTTGTCAATGGGGGGAGGTAGGGCCTCCTCAGGGCCGCCCCAGGGAGGGTAAAGGTTTCCCGGCAGGGTTTTGGAAGGGAAACCCCCCGTGGGAAAGGGCCTCGGGGGGACTTGCGGTTTGACTCCAGGTGGCTCTATGATGTTGGGGGGACGCATTTCCCCGCCGATCGGGACAGCGCCCAGGAGGGGGCCCAAAAGGTTCCCACCCGGCAAACGTTGCCGGGGGCCAAATGCGGGCCTTTAAATTGGTCGTTTTGGGTGTTGGCCCTTTTTAGCCATGGTCTCTCCGGGGGCATAGAGCCAACCCCGGGCCCCGGGGGGGAAAAAGGGCTGGGGGCGGGCCCCCTTTGGGGGACGGCAGAAAAGGGGAAAGGTTTCCCCGGGGGGGCCGGGTAACCTTGAGCCCCCCATTGTGGGGGGGGGGGGTTTAAAAAGAGGCAGTGGCCTGTCCCCCCCACAGGTCCCTGCACTGCGCTTGCCGTCCTTGGTGGGGGCCCCGTGAGGGCCGATTGCTAAAAGGAAAGGGGGATGCGGAAGCCCAAACCTCCAACCCGCGAGGCGTGAAAAATTTTGGGCAGGATGCGGTCCCCTGTCCCCCCCCTGGGATTGGTCAGGTTACCCGCCCGGGGGCCCCGGGGGTGAAACCTTTCCCCCCCCGGGGGGAGCGGGGACCCTGGACCCCTACAAACGGGGACCCGGAAAAAAAGGGTTTACCCCCCCAAGTCCCATACCCTAGGGGAGAAGGTGATGGTCTCCCTGGGGGGGGTCGAACCCCTTTCCCTTTTGCGAAAACCCCCGGGCCGCCCCTTTTATGGGCGATTTTTGCCGCCGCCCCCCAAATTTTGGCACCACCCGGGGGGGGGCGTGGGGGGTGACCCTAACCCTGGAAAGGGGAAAATCTAAGCGCTCCTCGGGCTCCCCGGTTTTGGCTGCACCGGGGACCCGGGGGGGGCCCGGGGCGCTGCGAGTGAGTGTCGATTTTTGGGGGGAAAAAAAAGGACCCCGTGACTCACCCGGCGAGTGACGGGGAAAGGGGGTTTTCCTTTCCAGACCGTCCCCCCTGTGGTCCGGGGGCTCGGCCCTTTATTTCCCCGGGGGGGCCGGGTTGCGGTGGGGTAGCATGATTGAGAGAGGTTCCGGGAACGCGTTCCGGGGGGAGAGGGGAAGCTTTGGCCCATGGAAGACGGGGGGGGGGAGGGGGGAAATTTCCCTGTTTATTCTTAGGGTCGGGAAGGCCCCCGAGGGGGGCCTTGCCCCTTTTTCCTTTGGAAATTTAAAACCCCTCTTTTTCCCCCAAGGGGCAAAAAAAAAAAGGGAATTTTTAAAAAAGGGGGGCCTTTTTCCCAGCCGCCTTGGACGCCGCGATCGTTTCGTCGGGCGGTGGGGAGGAAAGAGGGAAAGGTCACGCGGGCCCCTCCGCGGAAAACAGTAAACTCTTTCTAAACCCCAAAACCCAACGTTTATTTAAAGCGAACGGATTGCTCGGAGGGCGGAATTTGACCGCCGGTTCTCGGGAAAAGGGGCGAACTCCGGCAAATGGGGTTGTCGACCCGGCGGTGTCCTTCACCTGGGTTTGGGGGCCCGGTGGCAGAAACAAACCCGGAACACCCCGACCCCCAAAGAGGAGACAAGGTGGTTCGATCGAGGGAAATAATTAAAAACCCTCGCTTTGAGTGGTGTCGTTTCAAGCCCGGAGGTCGACCCGAAAAACTCAAGGGGCCCGTACACGCCACCCCATCAGAAAAAACAAACAAACTTAAAAAACCCGGGCTAAGTGAGGGGATTAAAGGTTTTTTCTCCGCCAAACCCTAAGAGGGTCTTGCGACAAGGGGGTGACAAAACCCCAGGGTCGGAAAAAGGGGGGGGAAAAAAAAGAAGGCGAGGGAAAAGGGAAAAAAGGGGTGCCGCGGAAACCCCCGGGGAGGAAAAATGGGGGGTAGAAAAAAAAGGGACGACGGGAGCCCAAAAATTCGCGGAAACAGAGGGTTTTAGTCGAAAAAAAGAAGGAGGGATGCGAAAGTAGGGTGCGACCGGTTTTTAAAACCCCCAGACGGGGGGTTAGGGTTTCGATCCGGAAAAAAAATTTTTATTTGAAAATGAAAAACCCCGTGGCGTTTATAAAAAAAACGCACAAGTGTAGCCCAAAGGGTCGAAAAAAACCGGGGAAGGGTCGGAAGCTAAATGCGGGGGAAATATGGGAAATTTGGGAAATTTTAGAATTGCGCTCCCACCAAGAGCCCCACGCCGGCAAAAATACTTCCGGGTTTTGCGCAAGGCACAACTGAATCAAGATAAAAAACAAAGGGCACCAGCAATTTAACACAAAAGGGAAGTTAGGCGGGACAGAGCCCCAAAAATTATCTTGCTTTTTCGGGGAGGCCCCAAGGTGAATAAGGTTTGAAAAAGTTGGACACCCGGTTCTTCCGGAGGCCCGGGAAGGGGGGGGGGTGGGCGTCACGTGACTGGTTTTTTGGCGGGATTGGCCACGGATAAAATTCGGCCCCCGACAGAGTGGTTAAATGCCCTTTAATGCATGGGGCTTTCATGGTACAGTTTTGGAGCCCAAAAAAATGTGTGTGTTTTTGGTTTTTGTGTTTGGGGCGCGCGTTTGTATGTATTTTCTGTTTTTAAAGTGGGGTTATTATTTTGTTTTTTTTTTTTTTTGTTTAATCTAGAGGTTTTGGGTTAAAGGGTTTTTGAAGTCTGGGTACAAGGGGGAGGAGGTTTGTAATGGGGGGGGGGGTGGGGGGGGAAAGGTGTGCCCCCCCGGGCCCCCCCTTTTTTTTTTTTTTATATGGGGGGGGGGGGGCTGCCCCCCCCCCCCTTTTTTTTTTCAAAAAAACCCGGGTTAAAAATCTGTTGAATTGGACTGGAAGATTAAAAATTTGGGAGAGAAAATGGGTTTAGGAAAAAAAAAAATTGGCAGATTTTTTTTGGGAAAAGGGCCCTTTTTCCCTTTGGCACCCCTTCCCGTGGTGTTACTCCCGTGCCCTTTATGCCCCCTTTCAAACCAAAAGCCACCCCAAAATCGTTTTTTTTCCAAATCCGACAGCCCGTTCAGGGGAAACTGCCAGTGGTATGTCGTCAGGAGGCAACAAAACCCCCCTGGGGGTGACACTGGTGTTTGCTGAATTTGTGTGTGTGTGTGTGTGTGGGTGTTTTGTTGTGGTTTTCCTGTTTGGGGATCCAACATATTTTTTCCGAAATTTACCTACTACCATGGACCCAAAATGGGTTTTAGTAAGGTCTGCTTCCTCCTCCACCGTCTGTTTATTACAGGGTTTTAAAGGTTTTGTATTGAATTGATTTGAAAAATAAACCCAAAAGTGGGGCAGTTGTTTTAGGGCATTTACAGTAATGTCATTACAGGGTTTTAAAAGGGGTTTTATTGAATTGGGTTTGGGGTTTAAACCCTTTGGGGGGCCCTTGGGTGGGTCACAGTACTGTAAATTTAAAAGGGGTTTTTTTAAAGGGGTGTATTCACTATTGAAATTGATTTGAAGATAACCAATTTGGCAGTTGTGTAGGGCTTTTACAGTACTGTCTTTCGGGTTTAAAAGGTTGTGTTTTGTTTGATTTGAAAAAAAAAACCAATTTTCGGGGCGTTGTGTAGGGCATCACATTTCTTTCAAATTCAGGGGGTTTTAAAAGGGTGTATTGAAATTTATTTGAAGAAACCAATGTGGGGCAGTTGTGTAGGGCATCCCCAGTCCCGTCATTACAGGGGTTTTTAAAAGGGGTGTTTTGAATTGATTTGAAGGGTAACCAATAGTGGGGCAGGGGTTTTTAGGGCTTCCCCCCCCACTGTCAATTTCGGGTTTTAAAAGGGGGGTATTTAAAATTTATTTTTTAAGATAACCAATTGGGGACAGTTGTGTAGGGCATCACAGTACTGTCATTACAGGGTTTAATGGTGTGTATTGAATTGATTTGAAGATAACCAATACTGGACAGTTGTGTAGGGCATCACAGTACTGTCATGACAGAGTTCATGTTGTGTATTGAAAGGCTGCCTTTTCTGGTCCACTCTGCTCTTGCTAATGTATAAAAGTCATGCACACTGAATTGACGACCCCCCCATCGTTCATGCCTGCCGTCCCAGGGGACATGGTGGTCCCGCGGCCGCCCTTCATGATCGGGCTGGCCAACAAGTCGGGCTGCAAGGTGTGGGGAGCGCCGCATCAAGCTGCACAAGCTGATCGAGAGCCACATCGACCGGCTGAAGGAGAAGTACAACTTCATCCACCCAGCGTGGCCGGCGTCTTCGAGCTGCAGGATGCCATCTCCCAGCTGTCCAAGGACTGCTCAGCCAGCGCGACCAGCTGATGGTATGGCAATGGCTGGAAGAGAGGGGGGGGGGGGGGGGGGGGCGGGGGGGGGGGGGGCGGGGGTATGGAGAGGAGGAGGAGGTGGGACTGCCTCAGCCAGCGCGACCAGCTGATGGTATGGCAATGGGAGGGGGGGGGGGGGTATGGAGAGGAGGAGGTGGGACTGCCTCAGCCAGCGGACAGTGATGGTATGGCAGTGGGGGGAAGGGGGGGGTATGGAGAGGAGGAGGAGGTGGAACTGCCTCAGCCAGCGCGACCAGCTGATGGTATGGCAATGGGGGGAAGGGGGGGGGGGGTTTACGGAGAGGAGGAGGAGGTGAGACTGCCTCAGCCAGCGCGACCAGCTGATGGTATGGCAATGGGGGGAAGGGGGGGGGGGTATGGAGAGGAGGAGGAGGTGGGACTGCCTCAGCCAGCGCGACCAGCTGATGGTATGGCAATGGGAGGGGGGGGGGGGGGGGGGGGGTATGGAGAGGAGGAGGTGGGACTGCCTCAGCCAGCGCGACCAGCTGATGGTATGGCAATGGGAGGGGGGGGGGGGGGGTATGGAGAGGAGGAGGTGGGACTGCCTCAGCCAGCGCGACCAGCTGATGGTATGGCAGTGGGGGGAAGGGGGGGGGGGGTCGGGGGGGTATAGAGAGGAGGAGGAGGTGGGACTGCCTCAGCCAGCGCGACCAGCTGATGGTATGGCAATGGGGGGAAAGGGGGGGGGGGGGGGTCGGGGGGGGGGTTTATGAGAGGAGGAGGAGGTGGGACTGCCTCAGCCAGCGCGACCAGCTGATGGTATGGCAATGGGGGGAAAGGGGGGGGGTCGGGGGGGTATGGAGAGGAGGAGGAGGTGGGACTGCCTCAGCCGGCGCGACCAGCTGATGGTATGGCAATGGGGGGAAGGGGGGGGGGGTATGGAGAGGAGGAGGAGGTGGGACTGCCTCAGCCAGCGCGACAGCTGATGGTATGGCAATGGGGGGAAGGGGGGGGTGTGGAGAGGAGGAGGTGGGACTGCCTCAGCCAGCGCGACCAGCTGATGGTATGGCAGTGGGAGGAAGGGGGTGGGGGTTTGGAGAGTGTGAGGAGGTGGGACTGATGGTATTGGGAGAGGGGTGGGGGGTGGGGAGGGTATAGAGAGGGGTGGGAGGTGGGACTGTCTCAATGCACGTACTTGAAGTCTCGTCTGTAGAGAAATAGGCAGTGGAATAGAAAACATGCGCGCATACACTCGCACACTCGCGAGCGCGCGCACACGCACGCACACACACAAGCACGCACGCACGCACACGCACACACACATACACACACACATATACACTCAAACCAAAATAAACAACAACAAAAAACACGACGGCACACGAAATATCCTAGGTG
The DNA here is from genome assembly GCA_018398815.1 of Conus ventricosus. Classification (NCBI taxonomy): domain Eukaryota; kingdom Metazoa; phylum Mollusca; class Gastropoda; order Neogastropoda; family Conidae; genus Conus; species Conus ventricosus. The sequence continues at coordinate 10,319,879 of CM031625.1, read as the reverse complement.
AATCAGCAGCCCGTGTTTTAAGTTTAGATAAAAGTTTGTTCAAAGTATGTCCTCAGAGTATTAATTGAAATGGAAATGGAGTTCAGATGAAAGTTTGTTCGAAGTATGTCATCAGAGTGTTAATTGAAATGGAAATGGAGTTTAGATGAAAGTTTGTTCAAAGTATGTCATCAGAGTATTAGTTGAAATTGAAATGGTTGAAAGTAAATTTCACTCAGGTGTCTAACAAAGTAGTGGCATTAGTCGGAGTTTAATCAAATCGTTTTAAACTAAATTTTCTTCAGTTTATATCATTTCTGCATGGATCAGAGTTTAAATTCCATTCAGTGTATGTCCATCATGGTGATTTGGAGTTGAAATGGTTTCATTTTCACAGAGAGTATGTCATCATAGATTTAGCATTAGTCAGAGTTTAAATTCCATTCATATGTATGTCATCATAGTGATTTGGAGTGAAATGGTTTCATTTTCACAGAGAGTATGTCATCATAGATTTAGCATTAGTCAGAGTTTAAATTCCATTCAGTGTATGTCCATCATAGTGATTTGGAGTGAAATGGTTTCATTTTCACAGAGAGTATGTCATCATAGATTTAGCATTAGTCAGAGTTTAAATTCCATTCAGTGTATGTCCATCATAGTGATTTGGAGTGAAATGGTTTCATTTTCACAGAGAGTATGTCATCATAGATTTAGCATTAGTCAGAGTTTAAATTCCATTCAGTGTATGTCCATCATAGTGATTTGGAGTTGAAATGGTTTCATTTTCACAGAGAGTATGTCATCATAGATTTAGCATTAGTCAGAGTTTAAATTCCATTCAGTGTATGTCCATCATGGTGATTTGGAGTTGAAATGGTTTCATTTTCACAGAGAGTATGTCATCATAGATTTAGCATTAGTCAGAGTGTAAACGGTTCAAACTAAGTTTCATTCAGTATTTGTTATCGTAGTATTAGTGTTAGAGTTGAAATGGTTTTAAATGTATTTGGTTCAGGGTATGTCTTCATAGTATGACTATTAGTCAGGTTTGAATGGTATAAACTGACTTCATTGAGTGTTTTGTCATTGTTCTATTAGTCGCAGTTTGAACTAGTAATTTCATTCTTTTATGCCATGGTGGTATTAGTAGAAAACAGAGTGTAAATGATTTCAACTAAATTTGGTGTAGTATATAAGATCATGGTATTAGTATTTGTGTAGAAACGCACTCATCTCAAAGGTTATCAAAATCTTTTCTTTTTTTCTCATTGCTTTTGTTCAGAACACTCGGTTTCCTGACAAAACTTTATCCTGTTTTGTGAAATGTGACCCTCGTCCTTCAGTTTCCACACACAGCGTGACGAATAGTATGTTACATAAATGCGTGACTGATGTTGTATATAGACATCAAGTTCACCACGGAAAGTGGGTACATTAATAATGGTGAGATTAAAAACAGTCACCTACACAGAAATCTCACCGAGAGTAAACCCGAGAGTCATAGCCAAGAAAACAGAGAAAAAGGAGGTTTTACCATACTGAAACCTAATGCACTGTTGCATTTCTCTGGTCCCAACAGAACAAGCGCAAGGATCGTCTGGGCCAGCTGATCCACGGCCTCCCCTCAGTGATCAGGTCAAGGATTTGCTGGCGGTTGTCCGAGGGGGCAAAGTTCATGAGAAGAGGACGCGGGGCCCCATGCAGGGCAAGAAGAGGAACAGGGTCAAGAAGACGCTTCTCCCAGGTAAGCGTCACACCGACTGGACACGGCCGGTTGTGTTGAACGCTGGTCGTAGTGAAAGTAAACATGAAATGAGGCGGGGAACAGTCATCACAATCATCGTCACGGATGTCCCTCGTGGTCGACGAAGACGCCGGTGGCTGCGCATGTGTGAGCGCAAGCCGAAGCTGGACACACAGATACGTCCGCACTCTGGGCCTGCGACAGCTGTCATTGGGTCAGGTCTCGTCTCTTTGCGGGCTTGGCGCTTCTGGTCCAAATTCCTGCAAATGCTTCTCTTCGAAGCTGTTTCTTCCTTTGTGGACAGCAAGTCCCCAGGCACTGCGGTCTGTGGCAAGTGTTTCCCAGCCCTGAAGGGGAATAGTGAACAAACAATTAGGGTAACTCTTGCTCCCATGATGAAATCAATACACGTCCATGATCCAAAGGAATTACTGCCTGTGACACCTGGTCACCTAGCAGGTGTGACAGCACACAGAACAAAGAAAGAAACATCTCCCAAAAAGGATGTTCCAAGCCTGCCTGTATACCTGTGCCAGACACATCTACACAGCAACAACAACCGGAGAAATGAGAAAAAGAAATACAAATTAACATTTGTTCAAGACTGTCACAGCCTTTTTGGATTTTTAGCGTACCCCGACACATGTACACGCAACAACAATCGGAGAAAAGAAAAAAGAAATACAAATTAACTTTTGGGTTCAAGACTGTCACACCCCTTTTTGGTTCTTGGGACGTAGCAGACCCCATTTTCACAGCAACAAAAACCCGGGAAAGAAATGAACAAATACACATTCATTTGTTAAAGACTGGCACCGCCTTTTTGGACCTTAGCCTTTAGCCCGGACCCCATCTAACGCAACATAAACCGGAGAAAGAACAAATACACATTAACATTTTTTAAAGGGAGGGACACCCTTTTTTGGGAAAATCTTGGGAGTAGTCGGAAAGTATTGGAGGAGCAGAAAAAAAATTACAGGAAAACCTCGATTTGGGGAAATAAAAGGTGAATAGGAAACGAAAGGGCAGGGAGCGGGTAAAAAAACAAAAAAGTCGGGGGGGCCTCTTGCCCCAATGATGAAATAAGTACCGCCCAAAAACCCCCAAAGGGAAATGTGCCCAGGGACCCCGAATCCCCCAGCCCCATATGGACAGCCGAGCACACGAACAAAAAAGGAACCCCCCCTGTGGTTTTGTTTGCTGATGGGGAAAGTCTGATTTTGGGTTTGTGTCCATTTGATGGGGAAAGGTTTTAAAGGAAATGTTCTTTTAGCCCACCCGCTGCAACTTGCCGTATCAGGGCTGTCCTGCGTTGAATTTCAACTAACATGTCTTTTTTCCCACACACCACACCCCCAGAGTCAAAAGGCCCAAAACATGCACACCCCACAACGGGATTTTCCCTTAAAAAACAAGATCAGGGGGGGCCCGCTCCCCAAAAAATTGGAAAGGTCCCGGGACTGGGGAGGGGAAACCCCAAAAAACCCCTCCTCCAATTGGGGTCAGTATGTTCTTTGGGGGGGAAGTTCAGGTCCACTTGGGAAAGGCCAGGTCAGGGGTGCGTGGGGGTCGTAAAATTTTGGGAAGGGGTTGGGGAAACGGGGGACGGCCCCCTGTAATCGGCGGGGAAAAAAATGGGGGAAATGCCGGTCGGACAGCCCCCGGGGGTTTTTGGGGGGGCCCAGGCCGACCCCGCTTGGGGGGCCCCGGATGGCCACATGAGCCCAAAGTTGGAGTCGGGGGAAGAGTCAGAGCTAACCCCATGATTCCTTGGGGGGGAATTTGGAACCACCGGTCCCGGGGAGAAAGAAAGGGGGGCTGTGGGGGCCCCAGAGGCAGGGTCCCCTGGGGGCCCGGGTAACCTTGCGCCCCAGGGAGGCACTGCCTCCTGCATCCCCCGGGGGTGGGGGCCCGCCCCGGGCCCCCCTGGGGGCCCGGGGGTGGGTTTAGTGTTAAAACCCCGAGCTCCTGGCCGTGGGGGGTTGCGGGAACGGGGATGGCGGGAGACAAAGCTTTAAGATTTAAAAAGGGGCGAAAGGTTACCCCGGGGCCCCGCGGGTTTCGTTCCCCCCCCCCTGGGAAACGGGGACGCGGACGTTCCCCAAATAGGGGGGGGAAAAGAAGTCGGCCCCCCAAACCCAACCTTGCCCCCCTTTGGGGAGATTGAGCGTTTGGGTCGGGGGGGGTTGGGACGTCGGGGGTGAGGGCGCAGATCCGGCTGTCGACCCTGCTTTCCCACCCGGGATTTTGGCCCAGGGGGGGGGTTTCCCAAAAAAGGGACGGGCCCCGTCCCTCCCCCGGAAAGGTGTTGACGCCCCTCGGGTCGGGTCGGGGGCTGAACCGGACCGGTTGGGGGGAAGGGGCGGGGTGGGGGACTGGGTGACGTTAGGGGGGAAGGTGCTAGGCCCCACGAGTCTAAATTAAAATGGGGGTTAAAGTGGGGTGATTCCGCCCGCGGTCCCCAACCGTCCGGGGGGGTTTTTTTTGCAAGGGCCCCCGGGGGCCCAAAGGGATCCCCGGACGGGGCATGATAGGATAGGGTCTCCTTCCCGGGGGGTCGAAGTCGAAATGGGAAACAGGGGGGGAAGGGGAAAGATTTAAACGGGCGGGGTCCTTTCAGGGGAAAGTTCCCCTTGGGTTTGGGCTTGGGGAAAAAACCCAAATGAAAAACGTCGGAAATTTGACTCCCGATTGTTTTCCACGGGGGAACTGACTTTTGGACTTCTTTTCGCGACGATCTTTGTATCCGCCGGTCGGGTAGGGGGGAAATTGGGAAAATTGATGGTGGGCCCCTTTTCCCCGGCGGGGAAAACCCTCCTCTAAAACCGACCGTAGCTTTTTCTTTTGTGGTAAACCCCCGGTTTGTCCGTGGAAATCGCCGCGGCCCCCCCGGGGGGTAAAAGGAGCGACTGCCAAAGAGTGGAGCCCCTGGGCCGTTGTGCCCTTTCCCACCATTTTTGGGAAACTGGTGGGGGGGAAAAACAAACACGGAAGGCCATGATCGCAAAGGGGAGAAAAAGAGGTGGATCGGGGGGAAAAAAGAGCTAACCCAAACCCTCGGGAGGGAACTGAAAGTGTTGAAAAAGGTAACGAGTTTAAATGTTAGATGAGGAAGGGTCGATCTTTAAGTGCCGCTTTTTTGGGGCCGGTCGAAACAAATTTGGCGGAACGACCGGCAAAAGAAAGGGAAACCCCGAGGGCCGACGTGCAAGTTAGGCAAAATCGGGAGTCCAAATGGAAGGAGAAGGGACTGAGATTCGTTTTAACAAAGGGGGCCCTTTAAAACCCCAAAAATGGGGAGAAGGGGTGAAAAAAGGGGGATGGAAATTCCGACTTTCGAAGATCGGAAAAAAGCGGGAAAGGCCCAGGTCGGAAGGGGCCGAGGGCAAAAAGGCCAAAGGCGGGGGTTTGGGGTGGTTTTAAAAAAAAATGAATAAAGCACCCAAACCAAAAAACCCACGGTTCAAGAATGAAAGGGGTGAAACGCGCAAACCACAACAAATAAGCAAAGGGAAACAAAAACAAATTTTTCTTAACCCCAAAGGCCAAAAAAGGGAAAGGGGAGCAGAGCCCCAAGACTTATCTTGCTTGGACGGCAGGGGCCCAGAGGAAAGCTTTTTGTTGACATGGACCCGTTATGAGGCCCAAAAAATGTGTTCCCATATCATCAAAAAAGCTTTTGCATGTGGGAAGGTAGTGTTAAAACCAAAGTGTTTTGATTTCCTCAAAAAGTTTTGCATGTGAAGATAGTGGTTTTTAAAAGCATGTGTTCGATATTAAACAAACGCTTTATGCATTTTGTGATAGTGTTAAACAAATGGGGTTCGATTTTCATCAAACAGCTTTATGCCCGTTTAAGATAGTTTTTTAAAAAACTTTGTTCGATTTTTTCAAAAGCTTTATGCATGTGAAAAGCACATGCAAAAACTGTTTTATGGAAAGGGGAATTTTTTTTTTTTTTTGGGAATCATCTGACCCTCTCAAAAATCGTTTGTAATTTGGGGACGTAGTTTTGGGGCCCGGGCTTTGGGGCTTTTCCTTTTTCCCAGTCCCCTGCTTTCTTTTCATGGGTGGGCCCTTGGAAAAACAAGGGGCCGTAGCGTTTCAGTCAGTCGTTCCCGCTTCTGTAGGGAAACACGTTCTGATAGTTCAGGGATAACCCCCGTTTTTGCTTCCCGGGTAGTGTGAGTTGGATTGTGTAATGTTCTCGCCTCAGGGATGTTTGTTGCTGAAAAAACTTTTGTTTGGGACATAGGTGGCGGGGCCCGTTTTTGGAAATCCCCCCCAAAGGTAATTTACCCAATTTTTTTTTTTTTTTTTTTTTTTTTTTTAGGCTGCAACAGTTTTATGAAGTTGACAGGAGCTACCCGATTGTGCGAGCCAACCCCCAAGGGTCGTTTGTTGAAAGGGAAAAAACGACCCAGAAGGTTTTTTGTAAGTGCGGGCAGGGGCAAAAACTTTTGAAGTTTTTAACAGACTTGGGCAAACTTTTTTTAATGACTTGTTTTCCCAAAATTTTTTGGAAGATACTTTTTGGAAGTTTGAAAAACTAGGGTTTTTCATATTGTTATTTCTTTAAAATGTTTTTAGATTTTTTTTATAAATCAAAAGGTTTTTCCATAGGGGGGTTTGTTTTTTTCTCCCCGATTTGGTAGCATTACTTTCCTTTTAGACCATTTGCGTTCCACGGCAGTTAGGGAGCTTGCCGGCGTGATTTTTTTTGGCTTTAATTTTCAATAATAAGGCCATCAAGTGGGCGCCCACATCTTCCCCCCCAGGGAAAAAGCTGGTGTAAACTTCGTGTTCCCCATTCAACAAGGCCCCATGCCCAAGGGAACCCCAGAACCATAGCGTAGCGGGGAAGGTAGGGTGGGGATTAGAGTTGACATGGTAAGTATTTTTGCAAACGGGGTTTTTAAAAAAACCCCCATTTTGGGGGTCTTTTTCTGTACCATGTCAGACCATAGCAGGAATTCAAAGGGGAAACGCGGAAGTTGTGTGGGTGTCCTTTATGGTTTTCTGCATCAGCCCCAAAAAAACTCGGTTGGCCCGGGGTGGTTTTAAATGCCCTGGAAAGCTTTGGGTTTTGACATGGGGAAAAGTTTATGACGCCAAATGTGTTTTGATTGGGCTTTCAGTGTGTTTTGAAACGCGGGTTTTTGCGGGGTTACCGTGATTTTTTCGTTTTTGGCCCCAAAAAAAATCCGAGGGGATGCCCTTTCGAGAGCCCCTTTAAAAAGAAAAACGGCCCCCTCTTTCTCAGGGGTGGGGCGGCATCACGGGCATCGTCTGGTTTTCGTTGAAATGGGAAATCAGAAAGGGCGGATAATTTGGCAAAATTGAAAGGGCCTTTCCGTTTTAAAACTGCCGGGGATTTCATTTGGGTTGGGCAAGTTCCGAGCTCAACCAATCAGAAAAAATTTTATGACGTTTTTGAAGCGCCTTTGTTCTCACCCCAGGGTTCGAAGCCTGCTGCCCCGTGACCTCGTTTTAAAGGAGACAATATCTTTCACCCCTTTAAAAAGGGTTTAAGACCCGGGTTTTTCCCTTTTTTTTCAAAAAGCAAAAAGAGTTGTCAGGTACCTAGTACTTCGGGCAATCCCGATAATGAAGGTTTCCCGTGAATGGGGTTAGGTGATGAAGAAGGGGTGGGGGTTGAAATAGTGGGCAGGGCAATTCGAATTTCCCTTTTTGAGTGAAAAACCACGACTTCGATAGAAGAACCCGGGAACTTGGGGAAGAAGAACCGGGGAAAAAAAAAAGGTTTCTGGTAGCTTTTCTTTTATTATAGATTTTTTTTACAAACTGTTGTGACCCATACACACTGGTGATGGTATTGGATGTGCTATTTCTAAGACATTTAGTGGCTGGTGCAGATTTAAAGACCTTTTGAAGAGGCAGACTAAACATTGTAAAAGTGGCTCTCTTTAATCCATGAGGAGTGTGACAGACTGAACTTTGTGAAAGTTAAGTAGATAGCTGGTGGCTCTCTTTAATCCATGATGGAGTGTGACAGACTAAAACTTTGTGAAAGTTAAGTAGATAGCTGGTGGCTCTCTTTAATCAATGATGGAGTGTGACAGACTGAACTTTGTGGTAGTTGAGTAGGTGGCTCTCTTTAATCCATAATGAAGTAGGCAGACTGAACTTTGTGAAAGTGAGAGCTGGTGGCTCTCTTTAATCCCTTCCAAGATGGAGTATGGCCTGAAACATTATCAGCTGCAGAAATCAAGAACTTGGTGAGTTTTACAAGTGAAATGACATGTTCTGTACCTTTTTTTTCCTTTCTATTTATTTTTTTTTTCAGGCTGTACGTGTGTGTTCTCAGTCACTTCAATTCATTGTTGTATTACTACATTTACTTTAGCCAAGTAATGTTGCTGGCTTTGATGAATAGTCGCAAATATTTGGAGCCTCCCTTTTCTTTGCCCAAGAGACCCCTGGGGCCCCCTTTTTGCTTCTGAGGGAGGCATTGGGCTCCCTTTTTTGAAATCCTAGAATCAACACTGGGCTTTCATGAAACTGCATTTTCAGCTGACAAACACAGAAAATGATACAATGGCATTGCAAAGGTGTGTGTCGGTGCATTGTAGCATTGTGGTGGTGTTGTTTTTATCTTGTTTTAATCATCCCCCCACCCAAAAGTTTTCGAAAGACTTTAAACCAGTTTGTACCAACCTGCTTCGCTGTTCAGGTGACTCAGCGGGAGGAGCCCTCTCCCTCATTTCCCATCTGCACCGGGAAAGGTCTTGTAGGGGAGAGAACAATGCCATGACATATTGCCCATTTGCCTCACAGCTGCTGCAGTGAGCACACAGTGAGAAAAGCACTTGTCATGACTCATGGTCAGTCTGTTAGCAGCAGAGTAGTAGCATCTCTTCAACTTACGAAGCCCGAGTATTAATCAGCTGGAGGAATTGGATGTGGTGCTGAGAATGATCATCTTATATGGAATGCCCAGGACTCGTTCAGTACAAATTATATTCATGCTAAAAATTCTGTGTTAATAGTCTGTTGCTCGCTCTCTCTCTCTCTCTCTCTCTCTCTCTCTCTCTCTCTCTCTGCCTTTTTATGTTTCTGTTGTGTCGTCTTGCTTTTGTGTGACCCAGTCTCCTGTCTTTTGTTATTGGAACACTTGGTGCATTTTTCTCTTGTTACTGTTCGTAACGCTTTTCCTTCACAGTCTGGGAACAAGAGAGTGAGACTATACACAGTGTCCACTGGGAACGTTTGCTGTACCGTTGGCTGAGTCTGCTTGCCCCTACTACTTCATTTTCGTTTTGCAGCCCTGCCTTTGTGTAGTCACAGCCCTGCCTTTGGGGTAGTCACAGCCCTGCCTTTGTGGAGTCACAGCCCTGCCTTTGTGGAGTCACAGCCCTGCCTTTGTGTAGTCACAGCCCTGCCTTTGTGTAGTCACAGCCCTGAAACGCCTGTGAGCGGTTGACTGGGCTATACAGTTAAACAGAAACTGAAAACCTAAGAGGCCTGGTTTTGTGATGTGCAGGGGACATAACTGGAGATCAAGTGCTGAGTGATGAGGAGATTGCGGAGTTGAAGGCGACAGCGTTCAGCCTGTATTTGAAGGTGACAGTTGCTGGCCTTGTGTCTCCGCAAGGAGTTTCTGTGATTCATTGTGATCCTAACTTAGCGTGTGTGTGTGAGTCGTGTTCATTTGTACCTGTGAATGTTCACCTGCAGGTCTGCCTGTAGACCACAGACGTTAAATTTTGATTTTGTTCCATGTTTTTGTTTTGTATTTTATCAAAAGAAAAAAAAATCGTTTTATTTTGCTGTCTCACCCCTTGCTCATACTCTCTGTGGCTTGACAACCGCATTCCAGCTCCACATGCACAGCTGCACCTGGACATGTGCGTTTTGTGGATCAGTTTGGTTTCGGTGTTTGTTAGATTTGTTGTTGTTCATTTGTCTGTTTTTTGAGGGCCGGAATATAGCTCAGTTGGTAGAACGCCGGACTCGTGATCCTGGGGTTGCGGGTTCGAATTTCGGTACAGGGGGATTTTTCCCTCGGAGTTAACATTGGTTCTGACTCCATTCCCCACACACTCCTTCGAATGAGACTATAAACCGAGGTTCCGTGTGTGAACGCACGCACAACATCTTGCACACACGTAAAATCCCATCCCCAACTTTCGGAAGAGAAGGCCAGTTTGGCGGTTTTGTATGGATGACACGTTACACATAGCATGCACCTTCCCCTAAGATGGGAGTATGGCTGCCTTAATGGCGGGGATAGAAAACGGTCATACACACAAAACTCCACTGCCTGTCTATGCAGGCAGTGTCCGCAGGAGTATCAGCCTGCGTACGCAGAAAGAAAGAAAGAGAAGAGGTAGGATTGGTCGTTTGGGACGAACCTGTTTAAACCCAAATGGTGACAGACCCTGAGAGGTCCTGTACAATGACCTTGGCTCTCTGCTCGAAGCCATACACTCTGTTGTGTGTCTTTTTGTACAGTTTGGTGAGGGGTTCATGTATGAATTTAAGCCGTTGTTTTCATGACACATTGTTGGCCTGTGTCAGTCACCCACGTTCTTCTCATGACACATTGTTGGCCTGTGTCAATCACCCACGTTCCTCTCATGACACATTGTTGGCCTGTGTCAATCATCCACGTTCTTCTCATGACACATTGTTGGCCTGTGTCAATCACCCACGTTCTTCTCATGACACATTGTTGGCCTGTGTCAACCACCCACGTTCTCATGACACATTGTTGGCCTGTGTCAATCACCCATGTTCTTCTCATGACACATTGTTGGCCTGTGTCAATCACCCATGTTCTTCTCATGACACATTGTTGGACTGTGTCAATCATCCATGTTCTTCTCATGACACATCGTTGGCCTGTGTCAATCACCCATGTTCTTTGACACATTGTTGGCCTGTGTCAATCACCCATGTTCTTCTCATGACACATTGTCGGCCTGTGTCAATCACCCATGTTCTTCCATGACACATTGTTGGCCTGTGTCAATCACCCACATTCTTCTCATGACACATTGTTGGCCTGTGTCAATCACTCCACGTTCCTCTCATGACACATTGTTGGCCTGTGTCAATCACCCACGTTCCTCTCATGACACATTGTTGGCCTGTGTCAATCACCCACGTTCCTCTCATGACACATTGTTGGCCTGTGTCAATCACCCACGTTCCTCTCATGACACATTGTTGGCCTGTGTCAATCACCCACGTTCCTCTCATGACACATTGTTGGCCTGTGTCAATCACCCACGTTCCTCTCATGACACATTGTTGGCCTGTGTCAATCACCCACGTTCCTCTACTACTTCCTGCCTTCCTCTCTGCACCCTCACCCAACCCTCAGCCCTTCCTGCCTCTGCACACTCCTCTCTTAGAACTCTTTGGATAAAGAGAGAGAAACTGTGCATTTCTGGCATCTTGATTTCATGAGAACATGCACATACAGTCGCATTAACTCTCAACACTTTTGGGGATTTTTGCATGAATTTTTCCAAATTTTTTCATAACATTCTGCGCATTATTTCTAAAAATAATAATATTTTGTGATGAATGTGTCTATTTTAGGTCTTTTAGGCGATACATTGCTTCAGATAACAAAATGTTGTTTTAGATACCATAATTCTGGGAAGAAAACCGTCGATCACCGGTGATCGAAATTCAAGGGAGGGAACTGAAGAGAGTTAATAGGATTCCCTGTTTTCCAAGTCTTTGCCCTTGCGACAGTTGGTGTCTGTCTTGCTGATTGAAGCTGTGTAAAAGTATTGAAGAAAGTGTATTAAAATCGGAAAGTCTTTTTTTAAATTTTATTTAGTCTTTCCGATTCCACCGTATGTTCAATCATTAAGGATTTTCTTTGTTTTAGTGGGGGGGTGGTGGGGGGGGGGGGGGGGGAGATCATGCTTATTATCCACTAACAGTGTTGAATTGTGTGTGTGGAATCATCATAATGCTCAGGTTTTAAACAGGAACAAACTGTAGAAAGCTATCATGAGTGCTGGTATTTTCAGACCAACAGTCGTGTATCATTTCCAAAGTGTTGTAGATGATTCCCCTCAATTTTGAGGGTCATAGTGACTCGGATATTGACGTGATTCCATGTCAGTGGTATAAGATTGTATTTTAATGTCCACAGTCACATTTGTTTGACGGGGTATCTCTGGGAAAGTTGCTCAGATTTCCTGAATGTTGTTGTTGTCTCGTTCGTCATGTCTTTAGATGGATTCCCCCATCTCCTCGACAAAGGTGGCAGTACGTCGCAGGTCCTCCAGTCCTCCGTAGAGCTTCCGGGCCACTGGTACTGGGTCGGGATTTCCTGAATGTCAAGTTCACGCCCTTCCTGTGTGCGCATGAAGACACTAGTTGGGCGATCCCCTAAGAAACTGTCTTCAGCCCTGTGCTGCTTGCTTCTTTACAGCCACGTTCGAGTTCTTTCAGATACATCTCAACAAGGGAGAGTAGGACGTGATGTGCTGTCGCGGTCATTCTTTACTTCGTTGAGGCGTCTCCCCACTTTCGCTCTCAGCAAAGAAAGTTGCCTAGAGTCAGGCTGCTCTGAGGACCCTCACCAGAGGAGCCCTGCTCTGAGGACCCTCACCAGAGGAAGCCCTGCTCTGAGGACCCTCACCAGAGGAAGCCCTGCTCTGGGACCCTCACCAGAGGAAGCCCTGCTCTGAGACCCTCACCACAGGAAGCCCTGCTCTGAGGACCCTCACCAGAGGAAGCCCTGCTCTGAGGACCCTCACCAGAGGAGCCCTGCTCTGCTGCCGAGCAGTGTTGTCACATTCAGAAGTGCCTGATTTGATTCAGTAGGGATCCTGAAGCGAGGGCAACAGTGATGTAGCGATGACACTAACTGTCTGCCACGTTCAGTCAGTGTCCTCTGTATTGAATATTTAAGAGATGAACTGGACTATAGATTTTTGCCTGTCAAAATTCTAGCATGATTTACAAACGGTTGGCATGATTGTCGCATTTTACTTTTTCTCATGGACGATCTGTTGAAGAATGTTCCTTTTCCTGTGTGCGTCTTTGGAGCAGACATGTGAGATGCTCAGAGCGGTCGCCGGGCCTACCCCCAGTTGTTCCACAAGCTGCAGCAGCAGCAGCTCCAGGATTCAGAAGACGACCAAAACGGGGACCACCCAGGGCCTTCCCAGGCACAGCCTCTGCGCCGGAGTCGCCGCAGGTACGAGAAGATGCAAGCTGAAAGCGAGAGCCAGGAAAAGGCCGACCCCTTCAGCTGTGGGTTGCGGCCAAACTCGGCAGGGTTCGCCGAGTGGCAGAGGCAGCGGACTACGAGCTGCTGGAGTGGCTGGCCAAGCAGCAGAACATCCTCGTGGACGACCAGTCTTCCTGAAGGCATGTCCAAGACGGACGAGATCCCCACTGCAGCCTCTGTAGAGGTCAGCACGGGCAGCGGGTCTAGTTTCCAGCGCAACTGCGGAACAGGCCGGCAGGTCTGTGATTGGTCACGGGATGAGTCTGGTGCACGCCAGAATCCAAGAGGCAGCGGAGGAGGAAGAAGCCGCTCGGCAAGGTCAGGGCCCTGAACAACCCAGTCAGAACACAGCAGGGTTCAGCCCAGAGAAACTGTGGTCACGTTGACAGTGATGAAGACGCCAACAACGAAGCAACGCGTCGCGATGACAGCAGAACACATCAGACACTCGCTGACGGAGATGGCAACATCTCAGAAAGCGCGCTGTCGGGCAGGGACTTCACAGTCGGTGACCTCGAGTCATCAAGACAACAGAGTTCAGTCGTCAGGCAACGCCACGTTAACCCAAAACGGACAGAACACCCCACGACAGCAGCAGCAGCATGTCGCTGGAGCAGCGCCCGCACGGCAGTTACCAAACCTTCCCCCGACCATGAACTCCATCCAGAGCTTCAAGAACCTGCTGCTGAAGCGGCTGGGCTGATCAAGAAAGCAGGTGAGTCACCTTGTTGCAGGCATGCCTTGATTGGTCGATCAGGAAAGCAGGTAAGTCACCCTGCTGCGGATGTGCCTTGATTGGTCGATCAGGAAAGCAGGTAAGTCACCCTGCTGCAGATGTGCCTTGATTGGTCGATCAGGAAAGCAGGTAAGTCACCCTGCTGCAAATGTGCCTTGATTTGCCCGATCAGGAAAGCAGGTAAGACAGCTCTTGCACAATGCTTCCGGTCAAACAAGAAAGCAGATGGGTGACGTCTTTTAAACATTCCTTTGTTTGGTCAGTCAAGAGAGCAGGTAGGTCACCTTTTATAGACATGCTTCTGGTTGAAGAGGAAAGCAGGCTGCTCACCTCTTTGCAAGCACACCTGTGTTTGACTGATCAGGAAAAGAGATAGATAAGTGTTTAAGACATACCTCTAGCTAAACAGGAGAACAGATCAATTTAAGTGTCTAAGACATACCTCTAGCTAAACAGGAGAACAGATCAATTAAGTGTCTAAGACATACCTCTAGCTAAACAGGAGAACAGATCAATTAAGTGTCTAAGACATACCTCAAGCTAAACAGGAGAACCGATAAATTTAAGTGTTTAAGACATACCTCTAGCTAAACAGGAGAACAGATCAATTAAGTGTCTAAGACATACCTCAAGCTAAACAGGAGAACCGATAAATTTAAGTGTTTAAGACATACCTCTAGCTAAACAGGAGAACAGATCAATTTAAGTGTTAAGACATACCTCTAGCTAAACAGGAGAACAGATCAATTTAAGTGTTTAAGACATACCTCAAGCTAAACAGGAGAACAGATCAATTTAAGTGTTTAAGACATACCTCTAGCTAAACAGGAGAAACAGATCATTTAAGTGTTTAAGACATACCTCTAGCTAAACAGGAGAACAGATCAATTTAAGTGTTTAAGACATACCTCTAGCTAAACAGGAGAACAGATCAATTTAAGGTTTTAAGACATACCTCTAGTTGAACAGGAAACAGATCAATTTAAGTGTTTAAGACATACCTCTAGCTAAACAGGAGAACAGATCAATTTAAGTGTTTAAGACATACCTCGTGTTGACTGATCAGGCGAACACATGTTTAAGGAATCTTTGTGTTTTTCTGCTCAAGAAAAGAGACAGACAGGTGTTTAAGACTTTATCTCTGGTTGGGTGATGAGGAAAACAGGTGAAGTGTTTAAGACCATGCCTAGAGCTAATTACGAAACAGAAAAAGGTTCAGATAGGTTTAGTATTTAAGACATATCTCTGTTTGGCCGATCAGTCTTTGAAAATATATCCATTCGCCTGATCAGAAAAAGGGATAGGGTCAGTTTCAAGACGTGCTGAATCAGAACACCTGGTTAATGTTTTAGACCATATCTCAGTTTGGCTAATCAAGAAAACACGTAGAATAAATGCAGACACGTGTCCATTTGGTTGGTTACCAAAGCAGGTTATCTGTAGTAGACATACTCATAGTAGACATATCTCAGTTGGGTAGATTAAATGTAGTCACCTGTCCATTTGGTTGGTTACCAAAGCAGGTTATCTGTAGTAGACATATCTCAGTTGGGTAGATTGAATGTAGTCACCTGTCCATTTGGTTGGTTACCAAAGCAGGTTATCTGTAGTAGACATATCTCAGTTGGGTCTGAACAGGAAAACAAGTAAGTCATTGTCAAAGGTTTAATTTCTGCTTCAGTCTTGTTTATTCTCTGTGCCGTCTCCTGTCAGTTCTGCTACGATACCACCTGGAAGTCGGGGATACTTCATGATCTCCACGTTCTGGGTTTTCGAGGTCATCTTCCGCTTTTTATTCAAAATTTTTTGGCAGAACGACAGTTTCAGGTCCGGGTTGGCACCACTCTCTCTGATGTCCACGAGCAGGAGTTGGGTGTTCCACAGGGAGCATACTGTCTCCTGCCCTCTTTAGTATTAAAATCAACAACATTGTTCAATCAGTTCAGCAGGGCTCAGACTGCTCATTGTTTGTGGATGATTTTGCTGTCTACACAGCTTTATATTCCGTCCTTATTGAGACACTTAGTGAAAGGGCAAACAAACAAGCTTTACACATTTGTAATCCAATATTTTTGTTGCTGTAGTCTGAGCAGAGGCATGTATCAAACTTGTGTACTACTTAACTATGGAAAATTAACTTCCCAGAAAGTGATGACGTCATTTTGCACAATATTGTGTTTGTTGTCATTGTTCTAATATTGCCTGACCACTTGCGTACAAGCTTTCATGCGGCATCTATGTTATCTACAAGAAAATAAACCCAGTCGAGTTTGGTATTAAAAGAATTGTTGGGAATTCGCCAAGTCAGTCATCTCAATAGCGCAGATATATTACATTTTTCATGACAATAACTAATTATCAAACCTACAGCCCCATTTGTAATGGCCGCTCAACCTTGCCGAACGCATTGCTGCCAGACCAGCTATGCACAGATGACATTCAGTTGGCCGAATACAGTGCGGTTAGCTGGCTGGTGGGGAGCGGCCTGCAGAAAACATTCCTTTCCCTCACCTGCATTCACAGCTTGGTCTCTGCAGCTGTAAACTCCCCTGCGACTCAAAACTAAGTCACTTGCTCTGAACAGCCGTGTCTACGCAACTGGAAGCCTGTACCCGAGTGTCCAGCGCAGGCTCCAGCTTTGCGTAGATAAATTCCATCAGTGGGCGGATGTAAACGGTTTCACCTTTTCTGCTACAAAAACGCAGTGTATTCACTTCCATAATTTCCGTCAGTTTTTTCCAGATCCTGAACTTCAAGTAGGGAAATCTCCCATTCCAGCTGTTAAAGAGGCCAAATTTCTGGGAGTCATTTTTGACCAGAAACTTAACTTTCTCAGCCATATTAAAAACCTCAAAACTGCTTGCCAGAAAGCACTGAATATTCTGCGGGTCGTAGCGCACACCGACTGGGGCGCTGATAAGACAACTTTGCTGCACCTCTACAGAGCCTTGGTCCGTTCCAAACTGGACTACGGTTGTGCTGTCTACGGCTCCGCAAGACCGTCTTACCTTAAACTCTTGGACCCTATCCACCATCAAGGGCTTCGTCTCTGTCTTGGAGCGTTCCGCACCACCCCTGTGTACAGCCTGTACGCAGAGGCGGGTGAACCTTCACTGTCCAACCGCAGGCTGAAACTGTCTTTGAATTATTATATCAGACTGTTCTCGGAACCAGAAAAACCCTGCCTATGACTGTGTCTTTGACCCTCCGTTCCAAAGTAAGTTTGAAAACAACCCTAAAATGTATTCCGCCGTTTGGTCTTCGTATGCAGCCTCACGTGCGGAATGCAGGTTAGACCTAGGTGTCGTATCTGATTTTTCCAAGTTTCCGGATCAACCACCGTGGACCTTTTTCACACCAGAGATTCGTTTCGATCTTGCAGCTTTTCGCAAAGAGTCGACCAGCTCTCTGGCGTACAAGGCTTTGTATGCTGAGCTCTGTTCGAAATTCCCATCCTATCAAAAAGTTTTCACTGACGGTTCCAAGTCTGAGGATGGAGTGGCCTGTGCAGCCTACTGCCCTGGGGCTCCTTCTCAGATACTGTTGGAACATATACATTCAGATGCTTCTGTCTATTCTGCTGAACTTACTGCTCTAGTACTGGCTTTGAAGATAATCTCACATTCTTCGAAGAGGGACTTTCTGGTTCTGTCGGATTCGCTGTCAGCTTTGGAGGCCATAGCTGGCCGCAACCTTCAGCATCCAGAACTTTTACTTTTTTTTTAACTTTTTAGCAAGTTGAAGGCGGATGGTTACAACATTACTCTTGCTTGGGTTCCTGGTCATGTTGGCATCGGCGGGAACGAAATGGTTGATCGTTTAGCCAAGAACGCCACAAGAGAGAAACTGTCCAACGTTTATATCCCCTGCTCAGATGTGAAACCCAAAATTAACGATTATGTGAGAGACCTCTGGCAGGAGGATTGGAACACACAGACGAGTAACAAACTCTTTCAGATCCGTCCAAATCTTAAGGACTTCCTCCCATCTACGTCGGGAGGTCGTAAAGAGGAAACGGTTCTGTGCCGGCTGCACACCGGCCATTCGTATTTTACCATTCTTACCTTTTAAAGAGTGAAGAAGCTCCGTGGTGCATTCCATGTCATGCACCACTCACAATGAAACATGTTCTTTTAGAGTGTTGGGACTTGCACGATGTGAGACACAAACATTTTACGGCGGAGTCCATGAAGATCCTGTTCAGGGATGTCCCACCTGACGTGATCCTTGAGTTTTTGAGAGAGATTAACATTTTTCATCTGATTTAAGATTTTACGGCAGAAAGATTTTTAACAAAGTTTCTTGTGCGTTTGTAGGATGTCATTTAACGAGATGTGTGAAATTGTTTGTTTTTTTTTTTTTTTTTTTTTATTTTTTTTTTAAATGACTGGTGAGTTGATTTTAACGTGGTGACAGCCCTGATGTGGCCCTTTGCGGTCGGCTGGGCTATAAGCAACATTATCTTATCTTATGTCAGTTCTGCTAGGCAATTAGCCGTTGTAAGCAGCATTCGTTTGGGGTTACGGGCATCTGTTCGTTTATTTCATCAAGGGAGCAAGAGTTACCCCACTTGTTCTTTAATTCCTGTTTACTGTTCCCTGCCTCATGTACGATTTCCTTTCAGTCTTGTGTGTGGGTGACTGTTTTCATTGACATACATCATGAACGTGGGTGTCTCGTGGCTGCCGTGAGGGAAAGTGTCCCCTTCCTTTGTCTGTTACCAACCATGTACAGGGAGCTGGAGGGTTGATATCTGTAGTAAAATAGGAGTGAAAGTTTTGTGAACAGCTTCACTGAAATGAGTCAAAAGGGCAGAGCAGGGAAAGAAGGAAACATTGCATTCATATGATGTTTTCCCCTGGGGATTGCTGGCAATTTATGGTACTTCAAGTGGTCAGATGGTAGAGCGCCCGACTCGTAATCTTGCTGATTCTGGGGTTGCGGGTTCGAATCTCTGCCAGGCTGTTTCGGTACAGGGGAATTTTTCCCTCAGAGTTAACATTGGTTCTGACTGCATTTCCCAGAGAGTCCTTCAAATGAGACTTATAAACCGAGGTTCCGCATGTGAATGCACACAAAACATCTTGCACACACGTAAAATCCCATCACCAACTTTCGGAACAGAAAGCCTGTTGGGCTGTTTTTATGGATGACACGCTACACGTAGCATGCACACTGCGTGATAAATTAAAAGAATGAAGGATGAAAGGAAATTGAGTTAATGATATTGACTGGATGACACAGGAAATGAATGAATGAAGCGCCAGCAGGCAGCTCTTCAGTTGGCACTACCCAGGTTGACAGCCCATTGCATACACAAGAGTGTGGATTGTCAGCGCCTAGGACCCTTGGCAAGGCGCTTTATAAATGCTTTGCTGTTATTATTTATGATTGATGTTTTCCTACAGGGGGATGTCATTTCACTTTGGATGATGATGTTCCCCCAGGGGCCTTCTACAACCTGCCCTACTACATGGCCCAGAAGGACCAGCAGGTGGCCCAGCTCATCCAGACGGGCAACAGGCCGCAGGAGTTTGAACCGCGGCACCATCGACCTGTCACGCATGATGAACCGCGTCAGCCAGGAGACGGACTTTGTGGAGCCGCACAAGTGGAAGAAGAGGAAGGACAAACCGGAGGACAGGGAGTCCGCGGAGTCCAGGAACGCTGATACAGGGTGGGTGGGTGTCTGTCTTTGGTGCTGTGGCGAACTCCACTTTTTACACTCTCTGCTCTGCGTGGGAGGAGGCAGCACTTGTGCACTGCTTGTAAATGAATGAGGAACAAGTTTAGAAAATTCCTTGTAAAATTGTTTCGTTATTTTGGACGCTTCTGTCATTAGGTCTTGATTTTATTTCTTGATCGGGAATGTTGTGAACATGTCATGTTAAACAGTGGCGGAGGGGGGGGGGGGGGGGGGGGGGGGCAGTTTTACTGGTTTTTTTTTTTTTTTTTTTTTTTTTTTTTTTTTTTTTTTTTTTCGGAGATCAGAATTTTCAACTGTTTCCTATCAGAGGAAGAGCAGTTGACGGGAATCTTTTTTCTTTACTTTGTATTGCTATGTTCTGTTATAAATGGACATAAGTTACGCATGCATTAATGTAAGCTCTCTCTCTCTCTCTCTCCTCCTCTCTCTCTCTCTCTAAGGTGTTCATCATCGTCGGTGTGTCTTGACTGTCTTCTTTCTGTTCACTTCTGGCTTTCTGTCGGTGGAGGTCTTCATTCTTCAGTACGGCGTTCTCTTCAGTAACAAGTTGAGCCCGTAGTGGTGTGGGTTCATGTCTTGGAAGGTCAAGTTCTCTCTTGTTTCCATCATGGCAAGGGATGTTCTGTGTTGTGGCTGCGCTCGCGTCACTACATGAGCGTTGGTTTTCTTCCTCTTCGTGGCTGCCGTTTCGCTCACTTTCACGTTTCGTTCGCCTGCTGTTCCAAAATGTAGCCGTTCGCTGTGATTCTCCGGGGCCAAGTTTTATTTTCCTTAAATCATTCATTTGTCACCTTGTTGGTCTGTATTCTATGTACCTATTATAATTTGATTCCCTTTCTCATCATCTCTCCTTTTTTTTTTTTCTTTTCTTTTCGTTTTTTCCCAGCATGCACATTCCCCAATATAAGACAAATCATTAGGTTCATGCATTTCTCTCTCTTCTCTCTTCTCTCTCTCTCTCTCCTCTCTCTCTCTCTCTCTCTCTCTTCTCTCTGTGTTTTTGTTTTGTTTTATTTTGTTTCTTTATTCTTATTCAACTTGGGGTTTTTCATATATTTCTAACATTAGTTCCGTCTCAAATATCAGTTCCAGATTTTTTATACTTGCCATATTTAAACTTTGAATAGAAAGTTTTGCAATTAATAGAACCATGTTCGCTTGTTTTCTCGGTTTATCTGTGAATACATCTGTTTTGGTAATGCCAAACAGAGCTGTTGTTACATTCATAGGGATCTGTATGTTGTAGCGTGTGAGAATATACTGTTTTACTTGGTTCCAGAATGTGGATAACTGAGGGCAGGAATAGAAGGCGTGTTCAATGTAATCTATTCTTTGCACCAGTGGCATTTATTTGTTTCACTACAACCCATTTTTTGTAACATTATGTTGGTGGGGTAAATGTTGTGAAGGAATTTAAAATGAAGGAGCCTCAGTCTAGATTCCTTTGTTACATTCGTACGCTAGGTTAAAGTAGTCTTCAATGTTGATGTTAATTTACGCTTCCAAAAATATGTCGCGCATATTTCATGGTTTTGCTTTTGGGCAAAAATCTTTCTGATTTGTTTATTTGATAGGGCTGTGAGGTTTCCTTCGTCTTGTTACAACATCAGTAGGGGGTTCGTCTTTGTGTTTCAATGTTAGCAAGTTGTTGCTTCCATGTGGATGGGATTGCGTTTGTCAGCGCATTGTATTCGAATGGAAGGATTGGGGAAGTGCCTAATTTTTCTTCTATTTCTCTCTAAAGGTCATATATGTCCATTTTGCCAAAGATCTTGAACGAGAAGGATACCAGCTTTATACCATTTTGTAAAATGTAGTGTATTCCCTTTGTATTTTATATTTCTGTTGTTCCACAGAGGTTCTGTTTTAACATTCTCTACTGGTCGGTCTTTGTTAAAGGTGGTGGACTGCAATGATTACGTCTTTCCAAAAGACTGAGGTAACTTTTTCTAATCCTTGGATTTCTTTAGGATCAACATTACAGTTAAAAACGCAGTGGCTGTTCTGGAAAGGTGACATGTTATTTCACGCGAGGATGCTCAGTGAGCTTTGGTTTGTTTGAGGAGTCTTGCTGCCCATTTGACTAGGAACGTTTGTTGGTGATGTTCGATGTTAATCATACTTAGGCCGCCTTTTTCCTTTTCTAGGCTAAGGACACCTCTTTTTATCTTTTCGAATGCTTTTTTATTATTGAACTTTTTTTTCCATAGGAACCTATAAATCAGTGTATTAATAGAGTGGAGGGTTGTTTTGGTATAGATGCTGCTTGCAATTACGTGAGAGAATTGTGACAGCAGAAATGTTTTAGTTAGAATAACTTTTACCATAGAGGGATGGGTTTCTGTTTTCCCATTGCTTGATGATTTTGGTCATCTTGTCTACTCTGGGCTTTCCAGTTTTCTTCGATCTCAGAGATTTCTTTGTCTGCCGAGAAGTAGATGCCTAAAACTTTGATTTTTACCAGATTTCATAGGTATATTACTAACGTGCCCGTTTCACACTTTCGTGATCCTAACCATATGCCTTCTGACTTGCTTTTTATTTAGTTTAGGCCGGAAAAATCCTCGAATTTCACAATTATGTTTGTGGCTTCCTGAATATCTTGCTCATCTTTAAGGGTCAGTGTTGTATCATCCGCAAATTGTTTTATTTTAGTACAGTTGAATGCGTTGCTTACGTCAGGATTTTGTGTTAACTAATTCCTTGAATATCTTTACTGTTCCTTATTCGGATAGCTAGTGTCTCAACAGTTATCACAAAAAGGAGAGGACTGAGTGGGCAACCTTGCCTAATGCTCTTTCTGTTGGGAACCAGTCAGATAACCATCCACCATTGTGAATACGCTTTGTGTGTTTTCCATAACGGTTTAAAACAGATCTTTTAAATCGTGGGCCGAAATTGAACAAATCAAGCGTTTCTAGGATACAGTCTTTAGACAGGGTGTCGAACGCTTTAGAGAAGTCTAGTGCAAGTAGGGCACCGGCTGGTTCGTTCTGTTGAGGTATGCAGTGAGATCATCAAAGAATCTAAATGGAGGGCTATGTTTCTGCCTTTTATAAATCCTATTTGGTCTTCGCTTACGATGATGTTATTATGTTCTGTAGTCTCAAGGCTAGTGCCTTTGTGAATATTTTGTAGTCTGTATTTGTGAGTGTAATTGGCCTGTAATTAGCGAGGTTGTGTTTGTCTAGATCGTTACCTTTGTGTATTAATGTTATGATTCCTTTTTCATAGAAAAGGATAATTCACCTTGCTCAAGTGAAGCTGTGATACAATTCAGTAAGGGTTGTCTTAAATTTATCCCAGAATTTCTTGTAGAAGAGTGGTGTGAGGCCATCACTCCTGGTGCAGACTCATTTTTTAAATGATTAAGGGCTTGCGTGAGTTCGTCTGGTGTAATTCTTGTCGCAGAATTCTTTTTCTTCATCTGTGAGTGTGGGGAAGTCATCATCGGTTAGGAATCGTCTTTTATCGTCTCTCCATGTTTAATTGGTGTGTCTTTTTTGTATAGCTGAGTGTAGTATTCCTTAATTTCATCTAGTATTGTTTGGAAAATTGTCTGTTAATGACTGATTTACACACAGTGATGCAATAGTGTTTGCTGCTCCTTGTGTCTTTTCTAAGCGCAGAAATATTTAGTGTTCTTTTCACCCTCTTCGATCCATTTGACTCTTGATCGAATTTGAGCGCCGCGTGCGTCTTTCAATTCTTGCAGTTCTATTTCTTTTTTAAGTTTGATGTTGCTTTTGTTGCTAAGCCTTTATCCAAGGGTTGTATGACAGTTTTTGTTCAATTTCTTCCAGCTGTTTGACTTGGTTTGTTTCTGTTGAGGCCAAATTTTGTGCCCCTTGAAAAGTTTATACAGAAGGATTTATATCTTACTTTAAACATTTCCCATGCCTTTTGTGGGTCTTCCTTGTCATACTGAATAAAGTGGGCGTCAATGAAGTTAGTCGTTTCATTGAGAAACTCTTCCTTTGACAGCAATGAGCTGTTAAATTTCCAGTATCCAGGACCTCTTAGGAATTTATTCGTATTATATTTAACTTTCACAAGTTTGTGGTCTGAGTGTGGGAATATTTCAATATTTGCTCCTCGTATGGATGTGTATGAAAAAGCATCACAAAATATGTAATCATTCTTCTTGCAATAAACGGGCAGATTTGGACCAAGTGTAATCTCTGGCATCAGGATGGAATGTTCGCCATGTATCTTTTAAGTCATAGGATGTTAATAAATTCGAAAGAGCTTCTCTTTCTTGTTGTGGGTGAAATTTTCCTGAAATGTTGTCAATGGGGGTGTACTGCTGTATTAAAATCTCCCATGACCCAAAGATGATCGTAATCTTGTCCTTGTAGTATTCTATCGAGCTGATTTAGAAATGTTAGTTTATCACTTGTTGAGTTAGGGGCATAGCAGTTAGCTATGACAGTAGTTTTATTTTCTAATACAACCTTTATTAACAGTATTCGATCTGTTGCTTGGATGAGTTCTGTTTTCATTTGTTTATCATTTATGAGAATAATGAGTCCATTACTTCTGTTTGTGCCTGGACTGTAATAGGCGTTTCCTGTCCATTGTGTACTGATTTCTTGTATTATATCGTTTGTTACGTATGTTTCTTGTAGGCATAAGATGTCTATGTTTTGTTTCCTCATGAAATTAATGTTGTTCTTCTTTTTAACTTATTTCTGAAGCCACGTACATTAAGTGTACCAATACATATGTTGTTATTCTTCATGGAAAAGGTATTAATAGATCAGAGTACCATATCGTTAGTCCGTAATTCAGAGCTGTAGGTCGAAAGGTGAGGTCAGTCCGTCTGCCGTGTGCACACATCAGGTTCCACTTTCGTCTGCTAGCCCAGGCTCTTCACTTTCCTGTTGACGCTCAGGCATCTTTGTTGGGCGTTTCGCTTCGAGCTCGTTCGTCGGCGATTCGCTTCTCTCTCTCTTTTCTTTTCTTCCTGGTGCGCCACTCTCCGCAGTGCCGCGTGGCGTGGTGTTGTCCGTTTTCTCCCCCTCTTTTCGTGTGCCGTGTTCCGTGTTCCAGACACGTCGGCCCCGCCTTGCACGGCTGCGGCGGTACCATTAGGCCTACGTTTGTATTCCCCACCACCTCCGTGCGGGTGTGTTGTCCGACGGTATTTCGGTGCTGGCCTGGTCGCTCGGTTTCACTTGTGTCTGGCATATCTTTCGGACAGTCAATTCTCTTGTGCCCTGGCTGTAGGCAGTTTTTACACACAATCTGATTTGCACAGTTGGCTGCCACATGGTCCACTTGCAGGCACTTGCTACATCTGAGTTTTTGTTTCATCTCCCTATAGAAGATGCCTGCCGTGAAACACACCAACTTTCAATACTGGCAGCAGAGGTGTGCGTGGTAGTGTAATATACACAATCTGCGGCCAGTTTCGAACTGTGTCAGCTGTCCCCTGGGGTTCGTGCAAGTTCATTTCGCACTGAGGAGCGTAGCTCCACACCAATTTTTTTAAGCGCATCCTCAATGTCTTTGTTTTGCATGTGCAGTGGAACACTATCCACCCACAGTTTCGTGGAAGGTTTCTCCTCCCCCTGTCCTCTAACACTGAAGGGGTTCGTGTCTAATAGAGCCACTCGTGCCCCCTGAAAAGAAAACCTTCTAACAGTAGTATGTCTCTGTCTTTCTTTTGTTTTGGATAAATTTGCCACAGTCCTCTAATTCGCTGTGCTCCCTAATCGTTCCCTTTCCTGACACCGCTTCTGCTGCTACACAGATGTCGTAGGTTGTTGGAAGGGACTCGTACTGCGGCAAAGCACACGCGGTCACATACACTGGGTCCACTGACGGGGCCGCACGGCCACCGCCATTTTGCCCCGGGCCCTACACTGGTTCACTGACCTTGTTTTTCCTCCGGGCTTCGGTCGAGACGTTGTTGTCACGGAAATAGACAAGTAGAATACCTACCACTGCACACAGCAAAACTCTGTACTATATTTGGAGCATCCCATCATCTCCTATACACACCCTCCTCTCAAAACACTCAGAGCGCTGAAAACTGTGGCCTGCTGACATCAGAGGCCGGCCGGAAGTGTCCGTTTACTGGTTTCTAGTGTGTTCAGAGGTTCATCAGGGAAAATGTTGTGTGGAAACTGATAGCTTGAAGGTCTGGTCTGTCCACCAAGAATGGAATGGTCTGTCCACAAGAATGGAATCTGTCTTTTCTAGAGCTTTTCAAATGACAGAACTGTTTGGATGAAGCTAAAGACACTCCCCTCCCTTCCCCCCTTTTAATACATGACTGTTAGATCATCTCTTTCAGTTGTCAGTTTCGGGGTAAAAATCCCTGCTGACTTTGCATTACTTACTGTAACATGAATTTATCATCCTCACCAAAAATTAGCCGTTTTCACATGTACAAGATGCAAAACAAAAGGGCGGGCCATTCACTAAATCCTGGAACCATTCATTCACCTGTACAATTAGCCGCACTGTCGTCAGGAAGGCAGAGTGGCTTCCCTTAATGAATTCTGGCAGCATGGATCGAGACAATAATGTGATGGAAACTTAACCACCATGCGAGGGGCTGCCACAGGAGTGGTGAACTGTGGAGGAGCGTCTGGCGCATTTTAAATGCAAGAGAGTTTTAAGTACAGGCACCTCGCCCCTCTCTGACAGGATATGTTGTTGGAAAGTGGCCAGGGTTGCTTTTGATCTTCTGAGATGGACTTGTCCAAAAAAAACCAGAAGCGTTAGTCCGCCCCTGGTATAGCGGAGACCAATAGACCTGTTCACTTGTAACAGTTTTGACATATTTTGTGCACATATGGTAAAATTACAACACATACCACTAATCGAAAAAAATAAAAAAAAATAAATAAATTTGCCCCCCCCTCCCCCTCCTCCCAAATCTGAAGATGAAGGTCTTGAGCGATAATTGCACTTGCTGAGTGTAACCATGGTGGTGTCTCCATGTGACAAATCAGGTACTTCTACTAAAGAGCAACAACTCTCACTTACTTTCTGTCACGTGTGAAATCGCACACGGCTGTGTCTGCGTCTTCAAGAACATGCTGATAGCAGATACATAGGAACTGGCTCTGAAATATGAACAACATGCTGACACATAGGAACTGGCCCTGAAATATGAACAACATGCTGACACATAGGAACTGGCCCTGAAATATGAACAACATGCTGATACATAGGAACTGGCCCTGAAATATGAACAACATGCTGATACATAGGAACTGGCCCTGAAATATGAACAACATGCTGATACATAGGAATTGGCCCTGAAATATGAACAACATGCTGATACATAGGAACTGGCCCTGAAATATGAACAACATGCTGATACATAGGAACTGGCCCTGAAATATGAACAAACAAAACCAAAAAAAAAGAAAGAAAGGATGACATAAATTTGTGCCAAAGTGCTGTGATGAATCAGACTGCACAGTAATTTGCGAAGGAATTAATTTTACTGTTGTTCCAGCAAGATGTCTTTCTACCCTCTTCTGCTTGATCAGAAGTGAAAACAGATTATCCCCCCCCCCCTTTTTTTTTTTAAATAAAATTTGGAAGATTTGTACACATTCTTTGTGGGGAAAATACACCCATTTTTGGAGGTCGAAAATACACCAGTGGCAATTTTAGGGTAAACAGGTCTGGACCTGCTCACATTTCAGAGGAGAAATTCTTACCACAATAGGAGAAAATCTATTTGAAATTTGGAGAAAAAAAAAAAATCTACAGTCCAAATATGAACAAATTGATGTAAAAGACTAAAAGAAAATGAAGAGCAACTTAGCTTTCAAAGGACCGCACACCCCCCCCCCCCCCCCCCCCCCCCCCAACTCACTGAAAAAGTCTTGGAACTTTTTGGTGGTGCTGTGCAGCATGGATTGCTTCCTTGTCTGACCTTCGGTGACCTTGACAGGTGCTGGGGTCCATCCGGAAGACAGAGGAGTTCCAGCTTCTTCAGGCGCGCTTCCTGTCGGTGTTCACCTGGCGGCCGTCCTGTCGGCCATCTATCCCCCTTCGAGAGGAAGGAGTTCAGCCACAAGGCCGGAGGCAGGAGTTACTTCCACAAACCCCCGGGTGAAGAGCTGCCGGCCTTCCAGTCTGTCAGAAAGAAGTCAGTGTCGTTGGCCAATCAGAATGAATCGATCGTGTTCCTTTCTTTCGTCTTCGTTCTCCTCTGTGTCTCTCTTTCTCTCTTTTCTCTCTCTCTCTCTCTCTCTCTCTCTCTCTCTCTCTCTCTCTCTCTCTCTCTGTCTCTCTCTCACTCTTTCTCTCTCTCTTTTCTTTTTCTCTGTCTGTCTCTCTCTCTTACTCTTTCTCTCTCTCTCTTACTCTTTCTCCCTTTCCATCTCTTCCTTTCTCTCTCCCTCTCCCTCTGTCTTCCTTTCCCTCTTTCTGTCTCTCCCCCCCCCCCCCCCCCCCTCTCTCTCTCTATCAATCTCTCTGTCTTTCCCCTTTCTCCCTCTCTCCCCCTTTCTCTTTCTTTCCCTCTCATTCCCACTCTCTTCCCCCCTCTCTCTCTCTTTTCCTCTCCTTATGTCTTCCTTTCCATTTCCCTCCATTTCTATGTCTCTCTCTGTCTCTCTCTCTTCTCCCCTTCTCTCCTCTCTCTCTCTCTCTCTCTCTCTCTCTCTCTCTCTCTCTCTTTTAAAGGAAGGTATGGAAGGGTGGAGAATAGGACATATAGTTCATCTGTTTGTTTGTTTAAGTACATGGAAATGGCCATAAAAAAGCCGTTTTCCTGTTCACTGGTTGGGTGCGGCAGGGGACAAGTCAGGTGGTGAGGTACCTGTTTCATTCTGGTTAACCTCCACTCAACACCTTAGGTGAGACATCAGACAGGGGTGGGTGGGGGATGGTGGGGGGGGGGGGGGGGGGGAGGGGACCTGAACAGTACACTGATACACCACCAGGGGGCTGGAGACCTTAACAGTACACTGACACCACCAGAAAGGCTCTTTAATTAAGATAGGCAGAGGAATGGTCTTCCTCTGTTAGGGATTCGAACTCACCAGATCTGACTTTGAACTCCCGGTTGTACCACCACCAAGCCCAAAGGGGGGGGGGGGGTGGTGGGGGGGGGGGGGGTCGATTGTACTGATTTTTCAAGGAAGAAAAAAAAGAAAACACTGAAGTAAAAATATTTCTGCATAATAATGTTGTTTTTGTGGTAACTTTGCTTTTGAGGGGGTGGGAGGGGGAGGGGGGGTCATACCGTCCAGTAAAAGCCTTATCCCTAGTTGTCATGGCCCCAAAAGAAAAGAAAAAAACACAAAATTGGGAGAGCAAGAAGCAAAACTTCCTTTCTCCCCACAAAGGCATGAAGAGTTTTGGCCCCAGTCAGTTCAGTTCATGGTGTGTTCAAGGGCTTGGTTTTCTCCCTTTCCCTAGGCATGAAGAGTGATGGTTCCTGGTTGGTTCAGTTCATGACGTCGTTTTCCAGGCTTGGTTTTCCCCCTTTCCCCTAGGCTGAGGTGAGGGTTTCCTGGTTGATTTTCAGTTCAGTCGTGTTCACACTAGTTGGGTTTTTCCCCCTTTCCCTGGAGAGGAGTAGGGTTTCCCCTGGTTGACTTCATTTCCCGGTGTGTTCACATATTTGGTTTTCTCCTTTTCCCAGGATCCCTCCTCCCTTGCTCTCCAGAATTTGGATTTCATTTTTTTCGCATTTGTGGACCCTCTTAAACATCTTTGCAAGCTTTCGTTTGCTTCAGACGGGGATGTTCTCTTTCTCCTTTTGTCTAAAGGGTAAATTTTGCCTGTAGGGGGGATGGGGGGGGAAATTAACTGGGGGAGGTTTTACATGAAAAAAAAAAATGGTTTCAAATTTTTCTGCGAAATAAAATTTTTTTCTATGGGGGTTTTATTTTTGTCTTTTCACAAAAGATAAAATGGGGGGGGGGGGGGGGGGGGGGGGGGGGGGGGGTGTGTGTGGGGGAAAAAATGAATTGGGGGGGGGGGGGGGTTTAGCCCCTTCATTGTTGATGTGTTTGTTGCGGCTTTTTTTCGGGTTTCCACTGCTGAAGTCCAAGGGGATTCTAGCTATGAAAAAAATGAGCAAAAAAGAGAAGGAAAAAAGGTGAAGCCCCAGGACAAAGAAAAAGTCAGTAACCTTTTTTTTTTCTTTTTTTTTTTTTTCTTCCAGTTCATAATTTGAAAAAAAAAAATCTTTGTCATTTTCTTTTCATCTGATAGGGGTGTATGTTTGTGTGTGCGTGTATGTGATAAAATGTGTTTGTTGCAGCGCCCATATGATGAAAAATAAGGGCCCAAAAGGTTTTAGTAAAAAAGATTGAAATATAGACATTTAAAAAAAAAAGGAATCAGTTCTTTAGTGTTTTTTACCCGTCTGAATGGAATCTGTAAGCAAGGGGAAATAACCCCCGTCTTCCCCGCCTGTTCAGAGCCTGCCTCCTGCTTGTTCTGGAGGTTGAAACAATTCTTTGTTAAATGTCTGTGCTCGGTCCCCCCCGTTGTTGTGTGTCACAGTTTTGAGGAAAGTGCAAGGTGTGGCCGTCGGGGACGACCCAACCCCCCCGTCACCATGGCCCCGGACTCCGATGAGAGGCAGGCGGCGCATTTAACCCAGGCCCTTCCAAACCCCCAGGGACTCGGAACGCCCCTGTGCCTAAAAAAAAAAACCCCAGCCGTACAGACGACGGGGCCCCGCGGCGCAGCCTGGCGTCAGTCCACTCGCGTAAGCAGGAAGACTTACGGGGACTCCATAAACCCGCGGGGTGCCGGCCTCGCAAGCCCTGGTCAGTGCGTGTCCCCGGAAACCCAAAAACAGCATTTTAAAAAGCCCCACCCGGTTTTTGCCCCCCTCAGTGGCAGGGCCATGATCGAGCCATCGTGGGGAAAAACCCCAACAAGTCGGCCAGGGAAGCATGGAGCAGCTGGGGCATGGAAACCCCGGGGGCTGTGTCCGACGGGTCAGACGCGTGGGGGAGGAGCTGGGAGGGGAGGGGAGTGGGTGGAGGGGACTGCCCCGGCTGCAGGACAAAACCCGGGCTCTTGGGGGGAGTCCATGTGGGGACATGGGGTGGACGGGCTGATGCTTCCACCGTGTGACTCCACGGCCGGACCTCCTCCACCATGGCCGGCCCGTAGCAGCCAACGTCACGGCGGCTCATCCTCCTGAACGTCCAACACACACGTTGTCTATAATTTGTTCGTCCTCACGGGCTTAGCCTCTTCCCGGGGAAAATTGGAACCCAAACCAGCCTCCAAGGACCTGCCCCCCCCGGGTGTTAGTGTGGCACGCAGTCTGCAAAGCTCCAAATCCCCCGCCCGAACCACCCAGCTGTGGGTCAGCGGCGCTTCCCCCGACTCCCCGAAAAATCATCTCGCCCACTGGGCCAATTGGATGTGGCGCGTACATGACTTGACAGCCAAGGAAAGGGGTGGCCCAGCGCGGAGGGGCGTGGGCCCGGAATGGTGTGCTCGAGGGGACGATGTGGCCGTCTGTGGCAGTCAGTGGTGCCAGGAGAGGAGGCAGTAGTTTTGGGCGTGTTGTTGACCCCTGAATCAAACACTTTGCGGACGTGAAAGTTACGGAGCGCTGTGCTTTGTGAACCAGAAGTTGTTACACAATCGTGGGGGCTTCTGTCGCCCCCGTGTGAATGGATTGTGACGTGGCCCCGGGGGTACATGCCTGTAAAAAAGTGAAAAAAAAAAGAAAAAAAAATCATCCTGTAAACTCGCTTCTTGAAGATTTTCATTTTAACATTTTTCTCTTTATTTAAAAGGGATTCCGCAAAAAACTTTTCCCTTCCCGTTCGTTTGTTTTTTTGGACTTTTTTTTTTCTATTTCCCCTCATCTGTACTAAAAAAACATCCCCCTTGGTTCTCCATTTGAAGCCTTTTTTTCTTTTTTTTTTCCCGGAACTTTTTTTTTCCCTTTTTACCAAAGTGACATACCAGAGAGATTCTCTCCCTTTAATTGTCATCCTGGCTTTTAGTGAATCCTTTCTTCCTTCGTTCTTGGATTTTTATGAATTTTTTTTTCTTCATTATTGAATTTGCAGACAAACAAAGAAAAGTATGGAACAGGATATAGATTCAGACATTCTAATATCATTGAATGTTGTTAACTACAAAAGTCATACCTGCCCCATTCTACATAATGCTGAAGGTTCATTTTCAGTAACAGTACTTTACCAATTTTTTATTTCACTTTTTTCAGTTAGTTTTGAATCTGTTGAGATTTGCTGTTTCTCTCCTCACTAATTTTGATCTGTTGCACAATTGTTCAGAGTGTTCATGCATTCCTGACCAAAAAGGGGTGCATTTGTTCTTCTTGACGAGACACGGAGCCCTAATGGCATGCGATACAAACTATAAGGCCAGCAAACTGTTCTCCATCCTATATTCGCTTGAAAGGCTGACTTATCTCCCTTTGCTCTAGCATGTCTTGCCCACTTTGGCATCCGTTTGTTCTCCACCTTCTTCGCAGTGAAAACAGGCTATTGAATTGGCTTTTGGAATGAACACTTGTCAGAATTATAGATTGGACCAGCCGCCGTGGCGAAGTGGTTAGCGTCGCGGACTCCGGCTGGGAGGTCGTGGGTTCGAATCCATCAGAGTCATGTGGGTTTTTCTGCCCGATCGGCTCCTACCAGAGTTGTGTTTGCTGCGGACTCAGTTTGGAAGACTGGGACCACCAGTCGAGTTTCATCCACTTAATGGATGCATTTCTGGGAGTGTTGCTCAAATTTTCTGACCAACACTGCAGGTGCCTGTATCTCTCGGGCCTGGTTGACGCCAGGATTATTATGAAAGGAAGCGTAGAGTACAGCCCTGTCATGTAGTCTCAGACCGAAATGGAAATCCGTAGCCAACATCTTAATCATTCCTCATTCTCATCGATCAGCATAAAATTAGAAAAAAATGTCTCAAATTCTATGGCCCTTCATGCCTGCTCTCATGGTGACCTCAATTTCGATATCCTCTCTACGTCTGTGGCCTTGGTTTGGTTCCGTCGGGGTCACCAGTATCGGCGAGTCCATGGGGGCTGTCGTTGGTACGGACGTGGTGGTGCCCTCCGGAGGGAGAGCTCATTCACGCCGGCTCCGCGAACTAAGCAATTATTGTCGTCAGTAGGGGGCTTAGTAGGTGGTGTCCACGTATGTTTGATCAGAACAGGCGCCACTGAACACCACCGAATGTGACTCGGCAGCAGTGCAGTGTCTCCTCCGGTGGGTTGCCTCTTGACGACTTGACATGACTGCTCCCTGTGGATTGCGGTGCGGGGCTTCGGCAGGGCGACCAGGCTGTGGCTGTGGACGGGGTGTCGGAATTGAGCGGCGTGGGCCTCTGAGGTGGCGTAGAGGTTGGGACAGCAAAAAAACAACAACAAAAAAAACAAAAAAAGAATATTAGATTGGAGAGTAGAGTAGTCAGGCAGATGTAACTGTCAAGGGAGATCAGTAGAGGAATGTGTACTGGAATGGACAATAGCTTACTTCCCTTAAAGTTTTTAGGTGACGCTCAGTCTCGAGCTCCCTTAAGTTTGTTATTCATGTCCTAGTGGACAAGGGCATGTCTACACCATGCAGAATAAAGGCAAGGCACCATTCATGTCCTAGTGGACAAGGGCATGTCTACACCATGCAGAATAAAGGCAAGGCACCATTCATGTCCTAGTGGACAAGGGCATGTCTACACCATGCAGAATAAAGGCAAGGCACCCGGTCATTTTCTCAGGTAGGTACTTTGAACAAAAAATTATTTCAGTTGGAAATTTTTTTGTTGCAAGTTAATGTGGTGACCAGAATGAGTCTTTTTTTTAATTTTTTTTAAATTTTTGGTTATTGATGTTGAGTCTTTTGATTTGTATGGGAGGCTTATTGCATGATCTGTGTGTGTGTGTCAAGTCAAGTCAAAATTTTATTTAGAGATGGAAACATTGAATTAAGCAACATATCTGCTTTTTTACATCAAGCCATCTATGAAAAAAAGAAAGAAAGAGAAAATAAATCAAATCGTATATAATGGCTTTCATCAAAAGAAAAGTAAACATGCCGTCTTCCCCCCTCCCATCTCCTCCCCTTTACCCACTCACTTCCATTCACGTGAAAAGTATCAATGTCATTACCACCCTTAAGGTTACATTCACGAAGTGTATATCTTTACTAATGTATTTCTTTTCTGCACAGGATGGACTTTTTTCAGTATCATATGTGGTCAACGATTCATGAGATAATCTTTCATTTTTTTCTTAAAGTGTTTTTATTTTTTGTATTTTTTAAGGGTTTTGTGAGTTTATTCCACAGATTTCCACTGAAAATACAAAATGGATTTGTTTAAATTGTTGTGTGGTCTAGGAATTTGGACAATAAATGATTATGTCTATGGCAATTGACTCTAAATGTTTCTGTAATCTTTTGGGGAGCTGTTCCATTAATAACGTTATTCATGGGGTGTGTGTGTGTGTGTGGTGTGTGTGTGTGTGTGTGTGTGTGTGTGTGTGGGTGTGTGATATGAACATTCAGACAAAGAAAAAAAACAGCAATCATGTCATTTTTTTTTTTTTCATTATAGATATATTTATACATGCACATACATACATTTCATTTTACATACAGTACAAAGGGGTAAAAAAAATCTGTTCCACACATACATACCAAAATGTTTACATTATACATCAGTACAGAGGAAAAATATTTTATACACACATACATACATTATAAATGCAGTACAATGGGAAAAAATTATCTATACATATACATACATTATACATATAGTGCAATGGGAAAAATATCTCACACACACACGCAAGCACACATACATTATACATACAGTACAATGGGGAAAATATCTACACAACATACATAAACATTATATATACAGTACAATGTGGAAAAATATTTCACCACACACACACACACACACACACACACACACACACACATTATATACAGTTACGATGGGGAAAATATCTACACACCCCACACACACACACATACAAACATTATACATAGATACAATACCCTGTAGAAAATATCTACACACACACATAAATGCATTATACATACAGTACAATGGAAAAAAAATATCTACACACACACGTGCATACATTATACACACAGTACAATGGGAAAATCAGGGTATTTGGTGCTTCAGGGGCTCTTGATTGTGCATTTGCCCGGTGAAAATGGGTGATGTTCACGAGAGTAATGGCACACATATGACACAACAGATGACACAGACCAAAAAAAATAGCACTTAACATTTGACGCAGAGAACCAAACAGAATGTTGGTTCTTTTATTTTTTTTTAACAGATTGATTATTTGTTCTGCAAAGTTTTTTGTTTTTTTTCTACTTTGGTCATGTTTAGAGTTTAGGACTCTTTATCACCAGGTGAGATGAATAGGTTTCATGTTTATGTTGACATGCTGAGGTATGGTTAATTGCGTTCATGCATTATGCGCCTGTTCAGTCTGTTTAGTTTTACTGTTTAAAATGATGAGGAAATGAATAAATTAATGAGAGAAAAAAAATTGTGTTAATAGTAATTGAGAAAGTGTGTGTGTGTGTGTGTGTGTGGTGTGTGTATGTTATGAAACTGTGTGATTCATGATGGTGACAAAACATCAACTAGGTGCCATGGTGCGGTGGGTAAACGCTGCAGGCTTGGAGATCATGGGTTCAATTCCCTTTGGAGACATCTCTCTAGGAAATTCCCAGCCCAGCTGGCGGCTGTCCGGCGTTGAAAGCGTTGTAAGATCAAACAGGAAACTGGAACCAGTTCATCCACTGAACTGGCATGTTTCTGAGGGTGTTTCTCAAGTTCCAGACCAACACTGCAGGTGTCTGAATCCATCAGGCCTGATTGTTGTTGTTGTTGTCGTACCCTGGCTAAAGACTCCAGGGATTCATCCGAAAAGCCAAAGCACTTGAACACTATGGTACAAATGCATCAGCAAGGGATGAGAACATTACATGTGTGACGTTTTTGATTACCCTGCCACATGGGCAGCCACACTCCGACTTCGGGAGATTTTGGAGACTGATATGTTATGCTAGGAGCTGGTCACAACTGAAGACAATCCCCGCATAACTATGCAGAGCATAACAACATTTTGATGTAGCCTTGGTGTTCTAGCCCATGTCAATTGGCCTGACACAGCCTTAAGCCAAGGCGCATCAGGCCTGATTGATTCCCAAGATATTTTATGAGAGGAAATGTAGAGGATAGCCCTAGGGTGTCATTTATTACTCTCAGACTAGAGTGGAACTCCTCGGCATCATCTTCAGCAGCAGCATCCTCAGTAATCATCATTGACAACAAAATGGTCTCACATTGTGAAGCAGTTCACGCCACGCTCTGGTGGTGACCTCAGTTCTAATGGTCTCTCCACATCCATGCAGTTAGTGACGTCCTGTCAAAGTCGTTTGGATGTGACCACTGTTCGTGTGTGATCACTGTTCGTGTGTGATCACTGTTCGTATGTGTCCAACGTTGGTAGGTGACCACCTCCCACAAAGTAATAGACAAACTGAGCCAGGCAAAGTTGCTCTGAAGGCAATGAATTGTGGTGCCAGGTGGCGGTGTGTTCGGGGGTAAAATGAGTTTTCTGCACCAACCTGTAACAAATCATCCATCTTTGATAAATCGATTTAGAAATGTACAAAAGATTGATGTTTTGACACATCCTTTCTTTCATATGTATGGGTACAGCAACTTTAAAGTGCTTTTTCCCACAATTGTTTCTGTACCACTGAGACACTTTGGAGCTCCGTAACTTGTTTCTTTTCTTTTCTTTTTAAACGAATGTAAACCCATCATATACCATTTGAAAGGCATTCCTCTGCTCTTTCTACTGATATGTATATTTCGTTACTTTAAAGACACGACTTTTATGTTGTTTTGTGGGAGGCAGTCACATAATAGCAACTTCATGGAGAATGTTGTGGGACAGGCAGATGGCGCCCTTTGGAGAGGGACGCATGCTGGCTTCATGATGAAGCGTCTACTGTTGACAGAAGATGGCGCCCTTTGGAGAGGGA
Organism: Conus ventricosus; assembly: GCA_018398815.1. Taxonomy (NCBI): domain Eukaryota; kingdom Metazoa; phylum Mollusca; class Gastropoda; order Neogastropoda; family Conidae; genus Conus; species Conus ventricosus. Next base: position 10,283,471 of record CM031625.1, on the reverse strand, counting down.
CGCACCTGCTGGCTTCATGATGAAGCGTACTACTGTTGACAGAAGATGGCGCCCTTTGGAGAGGGACGCACCTGCTGGCTTCATGATGAAGCGTCTACTGTTGACAGAAGATGGCGCCCTTTGGAGAGGGACGCACCTGCTGGCTTCATGATGAAGCGTCTACTGTTGACAGAAGATGGCACCCTTTGGAGAGGGACGCACCTGCTGGCTTCATGATGAAGCGTCTACTGATGACAGAAGATGGCGCCCTTTGGAGAGGGACGCACCTGCTGCTTCATGATGAAGCGTCTACTGTTGACAGAAGATGGTGTCCTTTGGAGAGGGACGCACCTGCTGGCTTCATGATGAAGCGTCTACTGTTGACAGAAGATGGCGCCCTTTGGAGAGGGACGCACCTGCTGGCTTCATGATGAAGCGTCTACTGTTGACAGAAGATGGTGCCCTTTGGAGAGGGATGCACCTGCTGGCTTCATGATGAAGCGTCTACTGTTGACAGAAGATGGTGTCCTTTGGAGAGGGACGCACCTGCTGGCTTCATGATGAAGCGTCTACTGTTGACAGAAGATGGTGTCCTTTGGAGAGGGACGCACCTGCTGGCTTCATGATGAAGCGTCTACTGTTGACAGAAGATGGCGCCCTTTGGAGAGGGACGCACCTGCTGGCTTCATGATGAAGCGTCTACTGTTGACAGAAGATGGCGCCCTTTGGAGAGGGACGCACCTGCTGGCTTCATGATGAAGCGTCTACTGTTGACAGAAGATGGCGCCCTTTGGAGAGGGACGCACCTGCTGGCTTCATGATGAAGCGTCTACTGTTGACAGAAGATGGCGCCCTTTGGAGAGGGACGCACCTGCTGGCTTCATGATGAAGCGTCTACTGTTGACAGAAGATGGTGTCCTTTGGAGAGGGACGCACCTGCTGGCTTCATGATGAAGCGTCTACTGTTGACAGAAGATGGTGTCCTTTGGAGATGGACGCACCTGCTGGCTTCATGATGAAGCGTCTACTGTTGACAGAAGATGGCGCCCTTTGGAGAGGGACGCACCTGCTGGCTTCATGATGAAGCGTCTACTGTTGACAGAAGATGGTGTCCTTTGGAGAGGGACGCACCTGCTGGCTTCATGATGAAGCATCTACTGTTGACAGAAGATGGTGCCCTTTGGAGAGGGACGCACCTGCTGGCTTCATGATGAAGCGTCTACTGTTGACAGAAGATGGTGTCCTTTGGAGAGGGACGCACCTGCTGGCTTCATGATGAAGCATCTACTGTTGACAGAAGATGGTGTCCTTTGGAGAGGGACGCCCTGCTGGCTTCATGATGAAGCGTCTACTGTTGACAGAAGATGGCGCCCTTTGGAGAGGGACGCACCTGCTGGCTTCATGATGAAGCGTCTACTGTTGACAGAAATGGTGTCCTTTGGAGAGGGACGCACCTGCTGGCTTCATGATGAAGCGTCTACTGTTGACAGAAGATGGTGTCCTTTGGAGAGGGACGCACCTGCTGGCTTCATGATGAAGCGTCTACTGTTGACAGAAGATGGTGTCCTTTGGAGAGGGACGCACCTGCTGGCTTCATGATGAAGCGTCTACTGTTGACAGAAGATGGTGTCCTTTGGAGAGGGACGCACCTGCTGGCTTCATGATGAAGCGTCTACTGTTGACAGAAGATGGTGTCCTTTGGAGAGGGACGCACCTGCTGGCTTCATGATGAAGCGTCTACTGTTGACAGAAGATGGTGTCCTTTGGAGAGGGACGCAACTGCTGGCTTCATGATGAAGCGTCTACTGTTGACAGAAGATGGTGTCCTTTGGAGAGGGACGCACCTGCTGGCTTCATGATGAAGCGTCTACTGTTGACAGAAGATGGTGTCCTTTGGAGAGGGACGCACCTGCTGGCTTCATGATGAAGCGTCTACTGTTGACAGAAGATGGTGTCCTTTGGAGAGGGACGCACCTGCTGGCTTCATGATGAAGCGTCTACTGTTGACAGAAGATGGTGTCCTTTGGAGAGGGACGCACCTGCTGGCTTCATGATGAAGCGTCTACTGTTTGACAGAAGATGGTGTCCTTTGGAGAGGGATGCACCTGCTGGCTTCATGATGAAGCGTCTACTGTTGACAGAAGATGGCGCCCTTTGGAGAGGGACGCACCTGCTGGCTTCATGATGAAGCGTCTACTGTTGACAGAAGATGGTGTCCTTTGGAGAGGGACGCACCTGCTGGCTTCATGATGAAGCGTCTACTGTTGACAGAAGATGGTGTCCTTTGGAGAGGGACGCACCTGCTGGCTTCATGATGAAGCGTCTACTGTTGACAGAAGATGGTGTCCTTTGGAGAGGGACGCACCTGCTGGCTTCATGATGAAGCGTCTACTGTTGACAGAAGATGGCGCCCTTTGGAGAGGGACGCACCTGCTGGCTTCATGATGAAGCGTCTACTGTTGACAGAAGATGGTGCCTTTGGAGAGGGACGCACCTGCTGGCTTCATGATGAAGCGTCTACTGTTGACAGAAGATGGTGTCCTTTGGAGAGGGACGCACCTGCTGGCTTCATGATGAAGCGTCTACTGTTGACAGAAGATGGCGCCCTTTGGAGAGGGACGCACCTGCTGGCTTCATGATGAAGCGTCTACTGTTGACAGAAGATGGTGTCCTTTGGAGAGGGACGCACCTGCTGGCTTCATGATGAAGCGTCTACTGTTGACAGAAGATGGTGTCCTTTGGAGAGGGACGCACCTGCTGGCTTCATGATGAAGCGTCTACTGTTGACAGAAGATGGTGTCCTTTGGAGAGGGACGCACCTGCTGGCTTCATGATGAAGCGTCTACTGTTGACAGAAGATGGTGTCCTTTGGAGAGGGACGCACCTGCTGGCTTCATGATGAAGCGTCTACTGTTGACAGAAGATGGTGTCCTTTGGAGAGGGACGCACCTGCTGGCTTCATGATGAAGCGTCTACTGTTGACAGAAGATGGCGTCCTTTGGAGAGGGACGCACCTGCTGGCTTCATGATGAAACGTCTACTGTTGACAGAAGATGGCGCCCTTTGGAGAGGGACGCACCTGCTGGCTTCATGATGAAGCGTCTACTGTTGACAGAAGATGGCGCCCTTTGGAGAGGGACGCACCTGCTGGCTTCATGATGAAGCGTCTACTGTTGACAGAAGATGGTGTCCTTTGGAGAGGGACGCACCTGCTGGCTTCATGATGAAGCGTCTACTGTGACAGAAGATGGTGTCCTTTGGAGATGGACGCACCTGTTGGCTTCATGATGAAGCGTCTACTGTATGACAGAAGATGGCGCCCTTTGGAGAGGGACGCACCTGCTGGCTTCATGATGAAGCATCTACTGTTGACAGAAGATGGTGTCCTTTGGAGAGGGATGCACCTGCTGGCTTCATGATGAAGCGTCTACTGTTGACAGAAGATGGTGTCCTTTGGAGAGGGACGCACCTGCTGGCTTCATGATGAAGCGTCTACTGTTGACAGAAGATGGCGCCCTTTGGAGAGGGACGCACCTGCTGGCTTCATGATGAAGCGTCTACTGTTGACAGAAGATGGCGCCCTTTGGAGAGGGACGCACCTGCTGGCTTCATGATGAAGCATCTACTGTTGACAGAAGATGGTGTCCTTTGGAGAGGGACGCACCTGCTGGCTTCATGATGAAGCGTCTACTGTTGACAGAAGATGGTGTCCTTTGGAGAGGGACGCACCTGCTGGCTTCATGATGAAGCGTCTACTGTTGACAGAATGGTGTCCTTTGGAGAGGGACGCACCTGCTGGCTTCATGATGAAGCGTCTACTGTTGACAGAAGATGGTGTCCTTTGGAGAGGGAGGCACCTGCTGGCTTCATGATGAAGCGTCTACTGTTGACAGAAGATGGTGTCCTTTGGAGAGGGACGCACCTGCTGGCTTCATGATGAAGCGTCTACTGTTGACAGAAGATGGTGTCCTTTGGAGAGGGACGCACCTGCTGGCTTCATGATGAAGCGTCTACTGTTGACAGAAGATGGTGTCCTTTGGAGAGGGACGCACCTGCTGGCTTCATGATGAAGCGTCTACTGTTGACAGAAGATGGTGTCCTTTGGAGAGGGACGCACCTGCTGGCTTCATGATGAAGCATCTACTGTTGACAGAAGATGGTGCCCTTTGGAGAGGGACGCACCTGCTGGCTTCATGATGAAGCGTCTACTGTTGACAGAAGATGGTGTCCTTTGGAGAGGGACGCACCTGCTGGCTTCATGATGAAGCATCTACTGTTGACAGAAGATGGTGTCCTTTGGAGATGGACGCACCTGCTGGCTTCATGATGAAGCGTCTACTGTTGACAGAAGATGGTGTCCTAGGTGTGATGGCCACAACAGGCGTCGCTGAACACCTCCCTAAAGGGGCAGCCGTGCAGAGCCTCCTCTGGTGGGGTGGCCTGTGGCAAGCTGACGCTGACCGCGCCCTGAGAACTGCCTGTGTCTGGATTCGACTGGTATGTGGGAGCTGGCCATGGCATGAATAGCAGGGGAGGAATGTCCACGAGAGAGAGCATAGAAGATGAAATGGCAAAAACAGGAGAAGAACGTGAAAGAACATCTTTGCTTCAGTCCTGGAATTTTCACTGGAATTGTAGATGACAGTTCCCAGTGTCGAACAGGAATCACCTCATCAAAATAACTTTTCAAAAATTACTTACATGACAAAAACTAGGGCCATGCTCTAGCTGACTAGGATGATAAAACAGGCCGTACAGCTGTGCTACTCTTCATTCTGACTCGCCTGTTTTGACTGTCATGTGCTTCCACCAGGGAGGTTTACACATCGGTGTTCCCCATCTTCTCCACTATGTGGGGAGATGAGACGGTGTCCTCATGTTTAGTTTGGTAAGTACTTAAAAGAAAAACATTTCTCAAAGTCAGAAATGCAAAATTATAGAATAAACGAAAAAACAAGGTGCAAATTAATGCTTTTGTTACACGCAATATGAAGTAGACATGTGAATTTTCGATGAGTGCGTCTTTTTTTCACATGTCAGAAAGAAATACCACACATAACAATGCATAAAACAACAATCTACAGACGGCTGCGGGGTCCAGGATGGCAACATAGAAAGACGTAAGTGGCGGATTGCAGGCAGTTCAAAAACTTTGGTACAAATGTCTTCTACTCTTCTTACCAGGCCACCTGGAGTATCTGCCTATCTCAGTAGTCAATTCTAAAACCGCATGAGCGTCCTTACATTCTAAGTGACGCGGTGTATCTCTCTGTCTCATGGGTCAGTCCTTTCAGTTTTACATCTTGCCTGAATGTCCTTACTTCCCAGGTGGCATAGAGTATCGACCTCACTGGTCAAATTCTTCCAGTTTACCAACTTGCCTGAGAGTCCTGACATTCTAGGTGACACAGTGTGTCTCTCAATCTCACAGGTCAGTTCTTTCAGTTTACCAACTTGCCTGAGTGTCCTTGCATTCCAAGTGGCATGGCGTGTCTCTCAATCTCACTGGTCAATTCTTTCAGTTTACCAACTTGCCTGAGAGTTCTGACTTTCTAGGTGACACAGTGTACCTCTCAATCTCACTGGTCAGTTCTTTCAGTTGTCCAACCTGCCTCAGCGTCCTAACATTCCAGGTGGCATGGAGTAACTGTCCATCTCACTGATCAGTTCTTTTCATTTCACAGCCTGTCTGAGAGGCGGATTTCCCAACGTTCCTTCTACGAATGCTCTGCGGTTTTGTCCACCAGAGGCAGCTGGTTTGCGGCCGCTCCGTTGGAGGTCAGGAGATGGCATGGTCATCGCTGTCAGCATTCTTTTCTGCCTTGTGGCGCGTCTTGAAGCAGATGATGCCCGTCCCTGTCTTTGTTCCATTTTCTGGGCTTGCCTCCCCACCCGCGACGTGTAGAGCTGGGTTTCCATGGTTACCAGTAGCTGGGGAGAGCCTGTGACTGACGGCCATGTTGGGATTCTGCAAAGTTAGATGGAAGAACAACGGAGAGGTACAGACAGCAGGAGGGTATGATCTGTACTACACTGACAGAGTTAGATGGAAGAACAACGGAGAGGTACAGACAGCAGGAGCTATGATCTGTACTATACTGACAAAGTTAGATGGAAGAACAACAGAGAGGTACAGACAGCAGGAGGCTATGATCTGACTGACGGCCATGTTGGGATTCTGCAAAGTTAGATGGAAGAACAACGGAGAGGCACAGACAGCATGAGGGTGTGATCTGTGCTATACTGGAGAAGAGGACAAACATGAACGTGGATTTTGCTGTTTAACCAACAGGAAACGTTGTACTGGCGTGCTACCTTTCCCAGCAGGATCATGACCATCTGCCTGCGAGTGGAACACTTCAAATTCTCGGTATAACAAAACTGTGCTTCTCTGTCAGACTACGACGATGACCAGGTTTAGAAATTCAACACTCGGCTTCACCATCCAGTTCATCAACGAGGTTGGAGAGAAAGCCATCCTTCATCGTTCAGGGTGACTGGCATGCCAAGGTTGGCTACACATGTCCAAGAAGACTGGAGGAAGTTCTTAGGCTCCTTCTGTATTGTAAACACCAATGGTAGGGCACTAGCCGGCTAGAATCCACCCGTGATAATGACTTGGTTCTTGCTGATACTCTGAATGAGCTTAGAGCATCCCCATGATGAACGTGGCACTGCCCAGACGTCAGTATACCGTCAGATAGACTATAGTCTTGTAAAGAGCAGGCATGGGTCTGAGGTTCCATGAGACTAAAACGAGAACATTTCCAAGAACTGACTATGGCAGGGACAATAACCTTGGCATGACGAAGTAAGGCTGAAGAACATCAACCATCTCAAATTAAATCCTTGAAAATACGGAAAGGTCATGACGTTTGTTAGCAACTTCCAGCTGGCACAAGAGGGGACATTCACCACGCTACTGCTGCTTAAAGACCACGCTGAAGCCCTCATGAACTATGTCCACCCAGTGTGATGACTGAGATAGCATCACAGAGATCCTAGGGATAAGCCGATGGAAATCCAAGCCATGGGTTGTAACCAATGTCTTGGAGATGTCTGATTCTAGAACAGCTTAAAACCGCACAAGAAGATGAAGAAACAAGAGGCACATTCCAGATATACAGAATGTTAATGACACATTCTCGATATGCAGAATGCTAATGACACGTTCCAGATATACAGAATGCTGACACATTCCAGATATGCAGAATGCTAATGACACATTCCACATATGCAGAATGCTAATGACACGTTCCAGATATGCAGAATGCTAATGACACATTCCATATATGCAGAATGCTAACGAGACATTCCACATATGCAGAATGCTAACGACACATTCCACATATGCAGAATGCTAATGACACATTCCACATATGCAGAATGCTAACGACACATTCCCGATATGCAGAATGCTAATGACACATTTCACATATGCAGAATGCTAATGACACATTCCACATATGCAGAATGCTAATGACACATTCCACATATGCAGAATGCTAGTGACACGTTCCAGATATGCAGAATGCTAATGACACATTCCACATATGCAGAATGCTAACGACACATTCCCGATATGCAGAATGCTAATGACACATTCCACATATGCAGAATGCTAATGACACATTCCACATATGCAGAATGCTAATGACACATTCCACATATGCAGAATGCTAGTGACACGTTCCAGATATGCAGAATGCCAATCACACATTCCAGATAGGCAGAATGCTAATCACACATTCCAGATATGCAGAATGCTAATCACACATTCCAGACATGCAGAATGCTAATCACACATTCCAGATATGCAGAATGCTAATCACACATTCCAGATATGCAGAATGCTAATCACACATTCCAGATATGCAGAATGATATTGTAAACTGAACAAACAACAGTACAGAAAACACTGAGAAAAATATCGACAACAATGACACGACCAGGATAAGATCTTAAAGGTTTTCTTTGTGCCTTTGTTGACACAAAGAAAGCTTTTAAGACCGTATATGAGTTGACCAAATAGAAACAAAGCCTGCTTCATTCAACAAGACGGGAACTGTCTCGCACTGCAAAAAGACACCGTTCAAAGGTTGACGGAGTGTTGTGTCTGAACTCTACAAAAATACAGAGGAACGGAGATCTAACTGTGCTGATAGTACAAAATTAGTTATATTGAGAATGACTTTCCAATATTCTGTGAGGAAGTCGCAGCAGCAGCAGCAGCAAAGTTACTGACACGTGTTACTGCTGGAAGCATTGACAACATCCCTGCAGAACTGTTGAAATAGGCTGGAGATATCCTAACTGCTATCTGCCGCAAAATCCGGCACTTAAAGGGGTTCTCACCCATTTTTACAAATCTATTTTGACCAAATACACGGTTTTGGTATGTGGTCGTATTGCGAAACACTATAGTCTTCAACTGCTATCTGCAGCAAAGGCTGGTGTGTGTGTGTGTGTGTGTGTGTGTGTGTTGTGTGTGTGTGGTGCATGCGTGTGTGTATGTGTGTGTGTGTGTGCGTGTGTGTGTGTGTTGTGTGTGTGTGTGTGCGCGCGCGCGCGGTGTGTTGGGTGGTGTGTGGTGGTGTGTGTGTGTGTGGTGTGGGTCTGTCTGTCTGTCTGTCTGTCTGTCTGATTGTCGAAAGGCATAAAAAATAATTGTGAGATTGATTTTGATTTTGAGTAAAGTACAGACCCAAACAAAAAAAAAAAAAATAAAAAAAAAATAAATAAATAAAAAATAAAATTAAAAATCCACAGCTATTATTGCAAAAACTGACATTTTCTACCAAAAAGATGAGAAAGTAAGATAGACATTTTCTACCGATAAGATGCGAAAATAAAATAAACAAACCCACAAACAAATTAAATGAAATGACACAAACGGAAATAAATTGGAAAAGAAAGAAAGAAAAGGCCACAATGAAAGTAACACAAACGAGCAAAGGAGTTAAATTGAATGACACAAATAGATTTAGATTTTTAAAAATGGGGGAAAGAGGAAGAAAAGGCCGAATAAATTAAACGAATAAACACGCATTTTGAAAGCAAGGAAGAAAGGCTGTGTTCACAAATAAACAACCATTAAAACACACACTTATGCCCGCACTCTCTCTCTCTCTCTCTCTCTCTCTCTCTCTCTCTCTCCTCTCTCTCTCTCTCTCTCATACCACACACACACACACACACACACACACACACACACACACACACACACACACACACACACACAAGACAGACTGTTTACAAAGACTTAGTTTGTTGCACACGCGAGTCAATGGATAAAGTTATTTTCAAAGTAAGATGACTGCCGTCGAAAATTGAAACAAGCTTGAAAGAAAAATTACTGTTCCGCCGAACAAAAGAGACAAACAATTTACAAGACAAACAACGACGCGTTTCGACCTGTTTGGGTCTTCTTCAGGCAAAACAAACAACTTTCAGGACAAGGACAACGAAGAACGA
>CM031625.1:10254018-10264018 GCA_018398815.1 Conus ventricosus | reverse complement strand
AATTATTTCAGCTTTCAAAAATGTAGAATTTCCTCGATGTTACAGCTCGAAAAAAATTCTTCCATACAATCTATTTCATCATCTGTCGATTATGCTCAACACTCCATGATCTATGTAGTGCAAACACATTGAAATATCTAAAGAGGATCTGTAAACGCTCTATCAAGTTAGTACTTTTAAAATCTACTAGTTTGACGACTGAAGACTACTTAGCGCTGGATATCCTTCCATTGTCGAGTAAACTACAGTATAACAACTCATCATCTGTTGACTTCTATGAATTGTCCTTTCAAGGAAATGAACTGCGAGTTCAACGCGATGGAGAAGAGAAGAAAAGGACTCAAGTGAGCAGTTTGTTACCTTGTATAGTGGTGTGAAGAATTATCATCGAGCAGTCTCTGGAGTGGCAGACCCCCTTGTACGCAGTATTTGTAGATTTCCAGAAGGCATTTGACAGCATCGACAGAGATACCATCTGGAAACTCATGCACCACTATGGCTTCCCACCCAAGTTTGTTGCCATCATCCAGCAACTCTACGAGGATGCCACATGCCAGGTCGTCCACGATGGGAAGCTAACGAAGCCCTTCACTGTACAAACCGTCGTCCGTCAGGGGTGTCTACTATCGCCAACAATTTTCCTAATGGTCGTTGACTGGATAATGCGGCAGTCTATAGAGGGCAAGAGGACAGGAATCCAGTGGACTTTCACCAAGCAACTGGAAGACCTGGACTTCGCCGACGACATCAGCCTTCTGTCCCACAAACAGCAAGACGCACAAGAGAAGCTGTGCCGGGTAGCAGAAGAAGCAGGAAAGACAGGCCTCCAAATCAACATAAAGAAAACAGAAGCCATGAGAGTCAACAACCAGCAACGAGACCCACTACGACTACAACAGGAAGACATCATTGAAGTTGACAAGTTTGTCTACCTCGGCAGTGTGGTCAGCAAAGATGGAGGTACAGATGAGGATATCAAGAGTTGCATCAATAAAGCCAGGCACACCTTTACTACGCTACGGCCTATCTGGAATTCCTCTGCCCTCTCACTCCATAACAAGATCAGAATCTTCAACTCAAATGTGAAACCTGTCCTTCTGTATGGTTCTGAAACGTGGCGAACAACAAAGACAAACACCCACAAACTCCAAACATTTATCAACAGATGTCTGCGAAACATTGTGAACATCAGATGGCCAGATGTTATTGCCAACGCAGAACTGTGGAACAAGACCCAGGAAGTTCCAATAGAAATAGAAATCAGAAAACGGAAGTGGGGATGGATTGGCCACACCCTCAGAAAGTCTCCATCCAACATCACAAGACAAGCCCTTGAATGGAACCCTCAGGGCAAAAGAAGAGTGGGAAGACCAAGACAGACATGGCGAAGGAGTACCGACGCGGAAGTGAAGGCCGCCGGAATGACGTGGGCCAAGCTGAAGAAGATCTCCCAAAACCGTGTCCGCTGGAAGAGTGTGGTTGCGGCCCTATGTTCCCCAGGGAATTCAGAGGACTAAGTCAAGTCAAGTAGTGGTGTGAAAGATCAACAGGAGGAGGTGGGGGTCCGGTGGAAAGAGAACGCTTATCTTACAAAGCAGAATTCTGAATTGCTCGCTGAAGTGGACCAGTTAAGAGAAAAAAAAAAAAGAACCTGACGATGTAAAATGCAGATTAAAACGAAACATTTTTTTTTAAAGGCATACCAAAGGATCAAAATGAAACAAGTGAACAACCTTGAAAGTAAATGACACGATGTTATTACTCATAAACCAGATCTGGATCGTGACATTGGATTTGAGCGAGTCCAGAAGAGCCTGGTATGCTAAGCCCGACTCACCCATCATCACTTGTTGCCCTTTTTATATAGACAAAGTCAGCATTCTCAAAGCAAAAAGCACGCTAAAATGGTCCGACATTTTCGTTGGAGAAGATTTTTCCTGCCGTGTTAGGGAAAGCAGACATAGACTCCGCGGCCCCTACCCCCCCCCCCCCCCCCCCCCCCCCCCCCCCCCCTCCCGGCTCGGAGAATGCACGATCTGAAGGGGAAAAGGGCTACCATGATTGTTGATCACCTGATCATCGATGAAAAAAGTATTATTTAGGTGGACGTGGTGGTCTGCACGAGTACAGATAGGGGGCCGAGGCGGCCTTTAGACAACAAAAAAAAAAAAAAAAAGGGGGGGGGGGGGGGGGGTACGTGTATTGACGTGTCTCAAAAAGGGAATCACAAAGAGCAAACCCAAACACCGGTTGAATTGTAGGTCACAGGTGACGGTGTCACTGGTGAGTTGTGCTCTGTTTGTCAGGCTAGTCAAGCACGACCGAAAGCACGTGCAAACACGAAAAAAAAAAAACATAGTTTTTTTTTTTAATGTTAATAAATTCTTTTCCTTCTTGTTGTGGAACGTGAATGGTGTGTCCTGTGTCAAATTAATGAGTCCGATTTTTTTTTATCAGTCTTATTCGTGGGTTTGATTTTGTGTGTCTGGTAGAAACATTCTTGGAAGAGTGCCGTTCTGACATCTTTGCTGGATGCAAAATATTTCATAAAGTCTGCTGTTAAATTATCAAAACAAGGGAGAAGATCGGGAGGGGAACTATGCCTGATTCAAGACGAACCATATCCTTTTGTTCAATCCATTGAGCTGCCTTATCCAAATATCTGTACGTTTCTGATTGATGAAAAGTTGTTTGGAACGGATAAAAGGTGTTTTATATGCTTGTGCATCTGTTCCATAGAATTCACCCACTTTCGCCAAGTAATACCTGTAGTAAAGCTGTATGGAGCGATTAGGAACAAGAAGATTACAAGACTGGGTAAATGTGAACAATATTACAGGTATCAAGCTTGTCCCAAAAAAAAATTTTTTTAAGCCACTCAACTGTCGAGCACATGTTCACTTTGTTAGCGCTAGTACAAAACAGTTTTCATACAATCGAAAACTCTCCATTGCTTTCATAGATTTTGAAAAAGCATTTTATTCTATCAATAGAAATATTCTTTGGCCAATTCTGCTTGAAAATGGTGTGAATGGAAGAGGTGGTGACGTGAAAGTAAAGCCACTGATAAGACATACCACATTCAACTGAAAAGCAATAGCAGCGCACAACAACAGGAAAAAAAAAAGAAAAAAAATTCTTAAATAAATGTTAGCGAACCGCTAGGAGAAACGTGGACTAACGAGTCACAAGACAAAACACGACGCGTTTCGACCTCTTAGGTCTTCTTCAGGCAAGACACAAACAAATAGGACAACGAAAATGAAAACGAATTTGGTACTTAGCTTCGATCTCTTCACTCTTCAGCGCAAGGTAGGCAGGCGTTGAATGAAAACGAGGCTGGTTTGTTTGTTTGTTTTTTTTTTCAACGGAAGGTCGCCAGACGTTGAATGAAAACAACAACGCCTGCCTGCCTTGCGCTAAAGAGTGACGAGATCGAAGCTAAGTACCAAATTCGTTCATTTTCGTTGTCCTATTTGTTTGTGTCTTGCCTGAAGAAGACCTAAGAGGTCGAAACGCGTCGTGTTTTGTCTTGTGACTCGTTTGTCCACGTTTCTCTTGGCGGTTCGCTAACATTTGTTTAAGATTTGTTTAGATTTCCGCTTGCAGTCGTCTCACTTTGCAACCAGGAAAAAAAAAAAAAAAGCTGAAAGAGTAGAAGATGGAAAAGAAGGATGTTTTTCATTACAGAGATCATGATCATGGTTTGAACTGACTGGTGAGGTGGAGGGCGGCGGAGGGACGAAAGGGAGTGGGTGGGGGCATGGGGGGGGGGGGAGGGGGGAGGGGAAGCGGAGGGCGGGGAGAAGGAGGCGGGAGCCAGGGAAGGGTGGTGTGTGTGTGTGTGTGTGTGTGTGTGTGTGTGTGTGTGTGTGTGTGTGTGTGTGTGTAGTGTGTGTGTGTGTGTGTGTGTGTGTGTGTGTGTGTGTGTGTGTGAGTGTGTGTGTGTGTGTGTGTGTGTAGTGTGTGTGTGTGTAGTGTGTGTGTGTGTGTGTGTGTGTGTGTGTGTGTGTGTGTGTGTGTGTGTGTGTGTGTGTGTGGTGTGTGTGTGTGTGTGTGTGTGTGTGTGTGTGTGTGTAGTGTGTGTGTGTGTAGTGTGTGTGTGTGAGTGTGTTGTGTGTGTGTGTGTAGTGTGTGTGTGTGTAGTGTGTGTGTGTGTGTAGTGTGTGTGTGTGTGTGTGTGTTTGTGTGTGTGTGTGTGTGTGTGCAGGGGGGTGCATCGCACAACGATTCAAAACAATGTGCCAAACTTAGAGTGCGTGGGAATCTCAAGGCTGGTTCAGTTGCAGCTTGCACTTTGAAACACGCTTGACACACATGTAGAAAGAAACGAAGGGAGGATAATGAAGGTTTAAAGAAAAGAAAGAAGGAAAGAAAGTGTAAAATAAAACTGGAAGGTGTTTGTGGCTAAAAAAATAAACAACAAAAAAACACACCCACACACACACAAACACACACACACATACACACACACACCACACACACACACACACACACACACACACACACACACACACAACACACACACACACACACACACACACACACACACACACACACACACACACACGCACCTGTGTAAGGGGAGGGTGAGGGGGTTAATTGAGCTGGAATCTGAAAGACGAAGATATCAATATCACATTAGGTTTCATAACTTATCTGACGAACACAATTTAAACATATCGCATAAACTCTCTGGGCAAATATGAAAACATATTAACATGTCAACATGAAGCAGCGTGCAATGGTGTATTATTCCTGTAATCTTTAGTAATAGGAGATGCACACGGCTTTCATATTTCTTCGAACAGCGTCAGACAATTATTTATTTCTAAAATGAAATATAGTTTCATAATTCCTTCGATTCCTGAATGCATTGCACAATGGAACACACCTGTTTTCCTTCATGGAGAAATAAACTCTTTTGCTGGAAGAACTTTTTTTTTCTTTCCAAATGGAATATTTCTTTTTGTATGTGTATATCAGTACCTAAAGTTACGAAGTTATCTCAAATTCTACTTAACTGAGCATTTTTCATTAATTTCTGTAACAAGTTTCATCCAGAGTGGTTTAAATTAACGACATCTCCATCTTCCAAATTAGTGCACTTCAGAATCCTTTTCTGTGCGGCAGAGAGTGCAAGATATGCGTCCACCACATATTCTTTCGCAATGCAATACTTGTATCCAATGTTCGAAGTACAATCCTCATTTGAAACCTTTCTGTATATCTTTTAAAAGCATTCTTCCCAGCTACTTCAACCTCAAGCTTATCGCTCCATTTTTTCCACAACGTTTAGGAGAAGCACCATCATCTGCTGATATGCGATAATGTAAGTCCATGCCTTTACCAACAAAGAAAAAGATTTTTGGAGCATATGGAATGTCTAACTTGCTATATAAGTTTTAACAGAAACATGCTTGCCTTGTCAAGTATTGTCGAATACATGACAGACGATCGCCATGCATCAATAAATCAATACTGGTTTGGAAACGATCTTTGGGTTTTGCTAAACCGAAAAATGTTCCATTTGCACTACATTTGCTATGCAGTGAATGCCATAGTCCATCTGATTAGCTGAATGAACAACTTTCAAGTTTAAAGCATTCATCATAAACATGAGGTTCAGCTAGTAGATGTTTACTTGTTTCTGGTTATATTTTCCCCCAAAACAATTTGACATGCATTGAAAACAAGTGCCACAGATAAGTTATCTCTTTGAATAATGTATGATGGCCTGTACATACTCGATTTATTCAAGAAAGGGTGTAACTGGATGCATGTACTTTTCCAGGTATGTTTAGAATAGAATACAGTTTTCTTGGCCATGTAAATTTAGCAGACACCAAATATGTTTTAACTTTGGAAACATTTAAACCATCATTTACGTTTTGAGCTGTTGTCCTATCACTATTTTTTATTGGCTACAAACAAGTTGAAAGCCTTCTGAAGAGCTACCATGAAATCTTTAAAGGGACTTGGCAACAGAATCCTCAGATAAATCAACTGTGAAAGAATCGAAGATTTCAGTACTGCAAGTCTCCGCAGTGGAGTAATATTTCTCTTTTCTAAATCTCAAAGACGCTACCATTTCATCAGTAAACAATCGTCTGACAATGTTTTAGATGCTTACTAGCTATTGCCTGGTCACTTACGTTTATCTGGGTTGCAATCTATTTTCAAGAGTATGTACCTTTTGGTGGATTTTTTTTTCATGGCGCCAAGCCAAATAGCTTTTCTCCACGTTTATACGTAAATCAGAGTACTACCTGAGCGTTTCTGCTGTGCGATTATTCTGTTCAAAGGATTGAGCTGAGTGTCATCAGCGAACCGAGAAATTTCATGGTCTGCTTCTTAAATGAAAATTCCTTTGATGTCATTGTTTGAAAGAATCATCCTTGCCATTATCTCACTACACGAAATAAATGAATTAGGAGACATGTGGTTCCCTTGTCTACATCAACGTTCCTCCGTCAACCATTGTTACGTGCCCATTAACTATAACTCTCGACTTTATATTCTTGTAGAGAGTTCGAATTCACTTTAAAAGGTTTTCACACAGCCAGAGACATTTGAAACTTTATACATAGATTGCCAATTCATAATATCAAATGCCTTTTCAAAATCTAAACAAATGAGCATTCTAGGTACATTTTCAGCTTTCTATGTAAATGTAATGTAATGCAAAAGGATACTTATAGAGCGCTTTACCTCTCAAGAGCCCAAAGCGCATGATCAATTCAAATGATTGATCCAATTAAGGTAGAGAATTCAGGTAGAGAATCAAATAATTGATTAGCCTTACATTACCACCGATATAAGAATCGACCATAAATGCCGTTTGACCCTGATTGATAAAGAAAATATTGCACACACACACACACACACACACACACACACACACACACACACACACACACACACATATATATATATATATATATATATATATATATATATATATATATATATATATATATATATATATATATAAATTTTAAGTTATGATTTTGGACGATTTTGCATAGTTCTTTTTTCCTATTTTCAATAGTTCTTGGGTTATTGTTTAGTGCAGCAAGGCCGTCATCTCTGTATAGTCCGACTTGCTTTCCGAGTTTTTTCTTGATGTTGGATAGCATGAATAGTCCAACCAGTTCGCATGTTTCTGCACCATCATATGAACCCATGGTTACGTCAAATGTTGAATTTCTGTTCGTTTTCTTGATCCAGGTTTCGTTTCTGCTGTGCAGTAATGTTTTCTTGGTGTGGAGAATGATTTCCATTTCTGACCCTGTTATGTCTGTGTGGTTACTGGCAAACTTCAGTGCTTTGTTGAGTAGTTCCTCATCTATACTATGTCAAATGTGATGAATACTGTATTACTTTGTTTATTGAGTTTTTTTTAACCATTGGATAACTTCGTATGTGTTGTTCCAGAGGTTGTACTCAGAGATGACGGCCTTGCTGCACTAAACAATAACCCAAGAACCATTGAAAATAGGAAAAAAGAACTATTCAAAATCTTCCAAAATCATAACTTAAAAATTACCATTGAAGCAAACAAAAAGGTAGTGAACTGCTTAGACATAACACTGGACCTCAATAATCACATATATAAACCATACAAGAAACCCAACGACACACCTCTCTATGTACACATCAAAAGTAACCATCCACCATCTGTATTGAAGACCATACCCCACGGCATAAACAAGAGAATATCAAACCTGTCATGCAGTGAGAAAGTGTTCAACAATGCAGCTGTAGAATATCAGGAGGCACTACAAAGAAGTGGATACAATTACAAACTACAATACAACCCAGATAAAAACACAAATAAAAGCAAGAAAAATAGAAAAAAGAAAAATCATATGGTACAACCCCCCATACGATGGGAAACTCAAAACAAACATAGGGAAAGAATTCTTCAAAATCTTCACAACTTCATTTCCAAAAGAACACAAACTGTCCAAAATATTCAACAAAAACACTGTGAAACTATCGTACTCATGTATGCCCAACCTCAAAAACCTAATTGATGCATCCAACATAATGAAAATCAACACAGCAAAGAAGGGTGACGAAAGGAAACCCTGCAATTGCACCAAAAAAGAGCAGTGTCCACAAAACAATAAATGTCTTCACAACAATATTGTATACCAGGCTACTGTGACATCAGAAAATGAAAAAGAAACATACATAGGGATCACTGAAAACCACTTCAAAACCAGATATGCAAACCACAAACAGTCATTCAACAAAGAAAAATACAAAAACCAAACTGAATTGAGCAAATACATTTGGAAACTTAAAGACGCAAAAATAAACTACAACATATCCTGGAAAATCATAAAAAGGGCATCACCCTACAGCAATATTTCAAAAAGGTGCAACCTATGCCTAACTGAAAAATGGCTAATACTGTGTAAACCTCACTTAGCAACTCTTAATACTAAAACAGAAATAGTAAATAACTGCAGGCACAAATGGAAATCGTTGTTAGTGAACACACCCCGTACAGTAACCTGAAAACCCAAAAAACACGTGCAGCCGACACGCACGTGAAAACAGCTGCAACCGGGCCCCACACGCTATATAACACCGGCGGTGGGCAACCCAAACTCCATCCTGACGATAGCCAAGGCTTGAAACAAATTTGTAGATTTTTAATACTTCTTTTAATACTTGTCTTATCTTATATATATATATATATATATATATATATATATATATATATATATATATATATATATGTATATATATATACAACAAACTAATAAATTCCAAGGATAAGTACCGAGTACCGTTCCAGCAACTTATAGAGCAGCTTGGTGTTGCAATGACTGCAAGAAATATTGAATTATAAACAAAGCTAGCTCTTATGTCTTGGATTGAAGAAATAAGGGGAACATTCACCCACTCAAGCACTTACTGTTAGTTAGGCAGAATCATCTACCACTGCAGATATGAATGCGTATCTCCCCTTATTTCTTCAATCCAAGACATAAGAGCAAGCTTTGTTTATAATTCAATATTTCTTGCAGTCATTGCAACACCAAGCTGCTCTATAAGTTGCTGGAACGGTGCTCGGTACTTATCCTTGGAATTTATTAGTTTGTTGTATTTTAGTCCCTTGCGGATTCATTCCAAGAACTGACCCTCAGCACTTGTGTCTTAAGAGGATATCTTTTTATATTTTCTACTTTTCACAAGAAAATGTAGCTTGTTTTGCTCTTTCATGATTTTCTTTTGCTTCTTAGATGGCACCTTTGGTTGGTTTTTTGAAAACTCAACAAACATACTACGGTATTGCACACCAGCCTTTTCTGGGATTGCATTCTTCTTGAGACTGAAAGGCAGAGGAGTCAAATTACCACTTTCCGTGGTCACTGAGGAGAAACAACCAGGTTTCGAAATATCGGTATATGACCAGGAGTTATATGTTCGTGAGTTTCCCTTCCTATTGGAGGATGTCTCCCCTTGGAGAATATAAGCTTGCTGAAGGCTCATTTTGAGAAGCATTTATTTTATTTTTCCCCATTCACCCACTCAGGCACATACTGTTAGTTAGGCAGAATCATCTACCACTGCAGATATGAATGCGTATCTCCCCTTATTTCTTCAATCCAAGACATAAGAGCAAGCTTTGTTTATAATTCAATATTTCTTGCAGTCATTGCAACACCAAGCTGCTCTATAAGTTGCTGGAACGGTGCTCGGTAAATTATCCCTTTGGGAATTTATTAGTTTGTTGTATTTTAGTCCCTTGCGGATTCATTCCAAGAACTGGCCTCAGCACTTGTGTCTTAAGAGGATATCTTTTTATATTTTCTACTTTTCACAAGAAAATGTAGCTTGTTTTGCTCTTTCATGATTTTCTTTTGCTTCTTAGATGGCACCTTTGGTTGGTTTTTTAAAAACTCAACATACTACGGTATTGCACACCAGCCTTTCTGGGATTGCATTCTTCTTGAGACTGAAAAGGCAGAGGAGTCAAATT
>CM031625.1:10239018-10244018 GCA_018398815.1 Conus ventricosus | reverse complement strand
GGAGAAGACAATCAGATGTTTCTGAAGTTTCAGTCGACTGGCGTGGGCTCTGAAACTTGAGGGGGGGGGGGGGGGGGGGGGAATTCTTCACTCGTGCACCCCACCTTACAGCTTCGTAGCGAAGGTTTAACACTGAGCAAATTCATGGCAAACCATTGCACGTGTACCTGACATCAACGTCACACTGGAGACGCCGCTTCAAACCGCTGGATTTCCTGAAATAGCCAGCAGTGATGTGAAGAAGGTGGCGGGGATAGTGGACGATGCAGCAGATGGTGTGATGAAGTTCACGCTTGACAACGTGAATTCCGTGAAACTGCGTTATTTCCGGGTCAAGTAGAGAAAGAGCGGCCAGCCACAAGAAGCGGTGGACGTCTAAATGTTTTGGTCGTCTGGTGGGTGACTAAGCTCATGACCTCGCCGACAACCTCGACCATGAACTGAAGTGTCGTAGTGGGAAGGCAACATCAGCATTCCATCAGCTGAACAAAATATGGAACAGCAAGAAATTCTCCCTTGGAATCAAACTGAAGTTTTATAGCTCTTGTGTGATTTCAACGCGCTGTTATATGGCTGAAACCTGGCAACTGAAGACCACCCAGGAGAAGAAACTCGACGCCTTTGACACTAAGTGCCTACGTAAGATCTTGGGCATCAAATGGTCAGACTTAATACCAAATGAAGAGGTCAGGGAGAGGTCCAAACAGCTCCCCGTGTCAACCATCGTCTGCAGACGGCGCCTCCACTGGCTGGGTCATGTCTTGAGATTTCTCTCATCAAGATCTGCAAACCAGGCTATTAATGGACCCCAGCAGGCCAGAGAAAAAGAGGACGACTCAGGATGAGCTGGCGACAGACATTGGAGAGAGACCTCCGACTCGTTGACAGAGGATGGAGTGACACCAGCAGACTGGCTGAGGACCGTGCACCGTGGAGCGCCTTGACTGCCTGACTCGCTAGACGCCGGAGCATCTAAGTAAGCAAATAAAGCCCATGGACATGTTTGATAAATACAATGTTGTTCGAGGGAACATTCTACCATGGTGAAATCTTATTAGCCACGTACGTCGAATGGCAATGTGAGAACACTGTTGGCAGTGACGAACGTGGTGAGGAGGTTGTCCACCCAGTACTTCACACAGCAAAAGGAGCGCAGTTCCTTTACTGGGTGAGGCCAGAACACGAGTTAATACCATTTGAATGTGAGATTGACATCGCATCTCCATGCATGTACATGATGATGCCACATGATACACTGAAGGAGGTGTTGGAGGACTTCGGGTATGGAAAAGATCTTCAGGGAAGTTCAACTCACTCACAAGCCTTCCGGAGCTTGGAGCTGAAAGGTTGTCAATGCCACCTTCAGAGATCGGGAGGCTGAAAGTGGGAGGTTTGTCACTACAATACACATACAATCCTCTTACTCATGGCTTCACTCGCCAGTTCAGGTGTGCTGACTTTCATCGCTGTGAAAGAAGACGACGAAGATCAGATCGAAGCTGTGGACGGCAGATGTAGACACAAACGCTTGAAGAATGAGCGAGTGAGAGGCGTGGAGTACAGGCCAAACTAGGTTGCGGCTGATGCAGTTGCCATGTTCCTCACTCCCAGGTCTTTCCCGCACGCTGTTAGAAAGAAGGAAGAGCGAGAAGTACAGTGCCCGTCCATCCAGATGGCGTCATGGGACCTGTTCAGGTCACAGACTGGGCTGTGCCTAGGGTCACAGTCTCCAAATCCAGTGTGTCATGTTCACCTACGTCTGGAGATTCTAAAGTGACAGCAAACAAGGCATCATCCAGTATGGAACCACAACAACTGCAACACTTTACAACTCTTGGAGTCTTAACTACACAAGGAGCCAGGAACAACAACAACAACGACAACACATTTCAACTCTTGGAGTCTTAACTACACAGGCAGGTAAGAACAACAACAACACATTTCAACTCTTGGAGTCTTAACTACACAGGTAGGCAGGAACAACAACAAGAACAACAACAACAACAACAACAACAACAACAACAACAACAACAACAACAACAGCAGCAGCAGCACATTTCAACTCTTGGAGTCTTTACTACACAGGTAGGCCAAGGATCTGTTCAAAGCTGGACTGATCACACATGCTCACACTGAACTTGACAAAAGAGATTTCTAAGAGCAATTCTACGTGGGTCCGCCCCCCCCCAAAAAAAAAACAAACAAAAAAACAGGACAAACAACTCACAAGACAAAACACGACGCGTTTCGACCTGTTAGGTCTTCCTCAGGCAAGAGAGAACAACGTTCAGGACAATGAAAACGAAGAACGACCAATCACTAATTATCTTCTCGTCTACGGCATGAGAGAAGCGTTGAAGTATGTGGGCATGTAGCGTCTGGAAATAGAATGTTGTTTGTCCTTGTTTGGGGCGGACTTAGTAAGCCAAGAATTACTCTTAAAATGTGTTTTAATATCCACATGCAGTCACCTCACTTTGAAATTGACACAAAGAATCAGACAGCTCATTGGGGGGGGGGGGGGGGGGGGGCAGAATAGCTCAGTTGGTAGAGCGCCGGACTCGTAATCCAAGGGTTGCGGGTTCGAATCTCCGCCGGGCCGTTTCGGTACAGGGGGATTTTTCCCTCGGAGTTAACACCAGTTCTGACTCCATTTCCCATACAGTCCTTCGAATGAGACTACAAACCGAGGTGCCGTGTGTGAAGGCACGCATAACATCTTGCACACACGTCAAATCCCATCACCAACTTTCGCAAGAGACGGCCAGTTTGGCCGTTGGTAAGGATGACACGTTACACATAGCACGCACCTTCCCTGAAGATGGAGTATGGCTGCCTTAATGGCAGGATAAAAAACGGTCATGCACACAAAATTCCACTCCCTTTGTAGGGTAGATGGGATTAATCCTTGCCTGTCCATACAGGGAATGTCCGCAGGAGTATCAGCCTGCGTACGCAGAAAGAAAAAGACGGCTCATACTGTCAACCCAAACATTGGAACTTTTTGTTTACAGTTGTCGTAGTTTTTTAAATGTGTCAAGCACACCAGCAACTGTTCAGAGAGCAATGGAGTCGATGCATCACGGAATTCCACACACTGTGGTGTAGTTTGAAGACATGCTGGTGATAGACCAATTGATGACATTCTGGTGACAGACCAATTGATGACATTCTGGTGACAGACCAATTGATGACATTCTCGCGATCGACCAATTGATGACATTCTGGTGACAGACCAATTGATGACATTCTGGTGAGAGACCAATTGATGACATTCTGGTGAGAGACCAATTGATGACATTCTGGTGAGAGACCAGTTGATGCCATTCTGGTGATAGACCAGTTGATGCCATTCTCGCGATAGACCAATTGATGACATTCTTGTGATGCACCAATTGATGACATTCTTGTGATGCACCAATTGATGACATTCTGGTGACAGATCAATTGATGACATTCTGGTGACAGACCATTGAAGACATTCAGGTCATACACCAACTGATGAAAATAAGGTGAGAGACCAATTGATGACATTCTTGTGATAGACCAATTGACAGACCAATTGATGACATTCTGGTGACAGACCAATTGATGACATTCAGGTGATAGACCAATTGATGACATTCAGGTGATAGACCAATTGATGACATTCTGGGTATAGACCAATTGATGACATTCTGGTGATAGACCAATTGATGACATTCTGGTGATAGACCAATTGATGACATTCTGGGTATAGACCAAATGATGACATTCTGGTGACGAACCAATTGATGACATTCTGGGTACAGACCAATTGATGACATTCTGGTGACGAACCAATTGATGACATTCTGGTGATAGACAAATTGATGACATTCTAGTGACAGACCAATTGATGACATTCTCGCGATAGACCAACTGATGACATTCTGGTGACGAACCAATTGATGACATTCTGGTGATAGACCAATTGATGACATTCTGGTGATAGACAATTGATCACATTCTGGTGATAGACCAATTGATGACATTCTGGGTACAGACCAATTGATAAAATTCTGGGTACAGACCAATTGATGACATTCAGGTCATAGACCAAACAACACAAATGTCCTACAGATAGACCAAAACAACACAAATGTCCTACAGATAGACCAAAACAACACAAATGTCCTACAGACAGACCAAAACAACACAAATGCCCTACAGATAGACCAAAACAACACAAACGTCGTACACAAACTTGAAGGATATTTTTTTTTTAGGACACTTGACAAGTGTTAGAGCCAAATATAGAGTAAGAAGAATGTGTATGAGATGCTGAGGACGTTATCTTTTGGGGCCGTAATATACGGCAAACAAGGCAACTGAACCAGATGGAGAAAACGAATCCGCTCCAGTCAAGATGCAGCAACTGAAAGCATAGTTGGGAGGCTGAAATTATTATGGTCTCTTCAAAAGAACCTGTCAGCGGAACGATAGTCTGTCTGTACCAACTGAACGTTTTAGAAAATCCAAAAAGGGGTTTGGGACCTGAGCAGATCGAGCAGATGTTGGGGTGAAAATTCGAGCAGATGTTGGGGTGAAAAAAACAACAACAAGAAATCATCCTATCGTTGGTTTTAAAGACTCTTTCGGTGCAAGGGGGGAGGAGGAAGAGGGGGGGGGGGGGGGGGGAGGAGGGGGAGGGGCGGGTGTCGGAGTTCACGTTGGTTCCGACTCCATCAGTTTCCCGAAACTTCCTTCGAATTAAACTATAAACCGAGGTTCCAAGCGTGAAGGTACATACAACCTGCACTCACTAATATCCTCCCATCACCAACTTCCGGAAGAAGGGCTACATCGGTTGTTGTTGTTGTTGTTGTTGTTGTTGTTGTTGTTGTTGTTGTTGTTGTTGTTGTCGTCGTCGTCGTCGTCGTCGTCGTCGTCGTCGTCGTCGTCGTCGTCGTACCCTGGCTAAAAGACTCCAGGGATCATCCGAACAGCCAAAGTACTTGATCACTATGGTACAAATGCAT
>CM031625.1:10224018-10231518 GCA_018398815.1 Conus ventricosus | reverse complement strand
ATGTGATCCCCTTCACTCACAACCCTTTCTTCCTGACCACCCTGCACTCACAAATTAATGTTGAACATGCACACACATGACATACACACCACACACACACACACACACACACACACACACACACACACACACACCAACACACACATAATCTTCCCAGCCAAAGTGTTTAACACAATTACCATTTTTATTTCTTTGAGTTCATACAAGCCAAAACATGAAATATTCATGACTTGAATCCATTCATCCCACTCCTCCCCTTCTCCTCAAAAGAGACATACTGTCAAAAGCACACAAAAAAAAGAAAAAAAAAGGAAAAAAACAACCACCAAAACAAACAGTCTCTTTTAGAATTATGTTACAATTCCACCTCCACCTCTTCTCTTTCTAGTGATGGAAGGAACAACTTTCCGGTACTACTCATTGAATATTTCACCATACCTTGTACTCACACTTTTCTCTTTTTTTTTTTTGGGGGGGGGGGGTTGTTTGTTTGTTATGTTTTCTTTTCTTTTTCTTTTAGGCGGTTTTTCTTTCATTTTTGTTCGGCGTTTGTCAAAGCATATCATGTGTTAGATTTAAATATAATTTGTCTGTGTCAATATCAGCTGTGTACTGCATTTGGAATTGGCAGATATACTGTGGACAAAAAGAAATGCATTGCAATACTTCGGATCATATCTTAACCATTTCATTTAAAAAATAAGATAAATCAAGGAGCAATTATAAGACATTGACATTATGTCTGAAGAAACAATGCTTTCAACTGTTCTGGGAATCATGAGTGATTGGCTTTTGCCTTTTCCCCTCTCTGTCAAAAGTCAATACTGTGTGTGGCCCCCAGCTGCATGAAAAACAGCATTTGACATTCTGTGTGGCATTCTGTGTAAAGTTATACATTGAGAACAATGACCAAAGATTACTGTTACAAGTTATTCCTGTCATTGTGGGCCTGAATGAGTGAGCTGAAAGTAATGTACCTTCACAACTGAAATCACTGGGCATGGCATTATATTTCATCTATGCATGTGATGTTGGAATGTACCCTTCACAACTGAAATCAGTGACATGGCATTATATTTCATCTATGCATGTGATGTTGGATTCCCATTTTTATCAGTATTGATTTCAGAAGGCAATTTTTAATCACCCCAAAGACAACAGCAGTCAATTTAAAAATATTTATTAGACGTACACTTACAAGTGCATTGACTCTGACTGCAAGTCGCTGATCCGGCTGATCTCTCCACACAACTATCGACTGTTTTGATCACTGCAATGAGAATGAATCGCACTGTGATTGAAAGTTGGGATTTCAAAAAAACATTGCGATTACTGCATGCATACATGCAGATGCATACACGCATGAAAGTGTGTGTGTGGTGTGTGTGTGTGGTGTGTGTGTGTGTGTGTTGTGTGTGTGGGGGGGGCAGGTGGTGGGTTAAGTGCATGATCCACTTGTGTAAACCTCCTCCTCCGCCTCAAACACACCACACACACACACACACACACACACAACACACACACACACACTATTGGTGATTGGGTACATGGGTGGATGTGGATTTCCATGTACTTGCAGAGACTGAAAATGCACAAAAATAATAAGTGTAAGTTCATCTTTTTACAATTTAAAAAAAATTATGGTCAGTTGATGAGGAAAAAGTAAAATTTTTTTTTTTTTAAATCCAGATGTATGTGCGTCAACAAAACGTGAGGATGGACATGTACACACTCTCTCTCTCTTTTCTCTCTCTCTCTCTCTCTTCTTCTCTCTCTCTTCTCTCTCTCTCCACCTCATTCTTTACTCTCCTTTCGCCCCTTACTACAACCTCGTACACCTTTATATACACAATCATCCTATCCACTGCCGACCGGCGTGGAAGGAAAATGCCAGGATTACGCGTGCGCAGGGGGATGCTTAAGCGGGAAAGCCCGAAAGTCTAAAAATATCTTAGCAAAGTTCGGGCGTCGTTGTCCAACCTGACCGACCGCCACGCGAATCCCGACTTCGCGCTGGCAAAAGTCCGGACGTTTCAACGTCGGGCGTCGCGCGAAACGCCAGACGTACAGTTGTCCGGCGCCATGAATTGGACCCCTGATGATCTCTCTCCATTACAGAGCGAAACGTCTGTGTCTCGCAGGTCCGTGGACTTCTCCTGGGGTCCAATTCATGGGGCGGGCGGTGGCGGAAACGTCCGAACTAAACCGGTTGTCCGAGACTATCCGGGTAGAGTCGGAATTCACAGCGGAAGACTTCGTCAAAGCTTCGGACTAACGCGGCCTTCGGCGATGAAATTTAGTCTAGCGGTTTCGCTGGACTAAACTCGAACGTCGGGACTACGCGGAAAAAAAATGGCGGCTTTTGTTTATCAACAATGCTGCTTCCGACGTTCACTTCGAAGGCAAAGAGTATTTCGAGACAGACAAAATGCTCTTGAGGTGTATAATGATTGCCAAATATTAAAGAAATTCCGTTTGACTCGACAGGCAATCCTAGATTTGACGGATTCACTGAGCGTGCAACTGGAATTTGTTCAGGACAGACGAGGCGCATTGTCGCCAGTGTTGCAAGTGCTGTTGACATTACGTTTTTTTGCCACTGGTGCATTTCAAGACGTGGTGGGTGAACTAATTGGTGTCAGTCAGCCAACTGCCTGCCGCACCATTGCACGTGTGACTGATGCGTTGCTGACACAGATGAATGACTGGATTGCTGTGCCAACAAGACGTCAGGTGGAGCGTACCAAACACAAGTTTCACTCCATGCAGATGCTGGGAAATGTTGTCGGCTGCATTGATGGCACACACGTTCGGATTCAAGCGCCACAGCAACTTGAGCATGAATATGTGAACAGAAAGAATTTTCACTCAATCAATGTTCAGGTAAGAAAAATAAATTCCCAGTGCATTTGAACACACTGTATTATTATTGTTATTATTCCAGTGTAGCATGTTATGAGTGGCATTATGACATGTGCTGTCAGTATCAAGTGTGTGTGTGTACTCTGTGTGTGTGTGTGTGTGTGTGTGTGTGGAGGAACATTTTGACCTCGCAGAGCTCTCTCACGAGAGAAGCGTTGTCAGTTTTCCCCGAGCCCTCTCCTTTGCTGCCAGTGGAAGGTGAAAAATAACAGGACGGCTTTGTGATGTTTGCTCCTTTTTCTGTTTCAGAATATCGTGGCATCATGAGTTTCCTTCCTTGATTCTGTCTGTCTGTCTGTCTGTCTGTCTGTCTCTCTCTCTCTCTCTCTCTCTCTCTCTCTCTCTCTCTCTCTCCTCTCTCTCTTCTCTCTCTCGCTACGTCGTCGTCCTTATTTTCAAATTGTGCTTTTTAATGTCTACAACCTCCCGCTAAAGTTGTTCGGTTCTTTCCCTTGTTTTCATATAAAGCTAGCTGCGAAGTGACACGACTGCAGGCGGAAA
This sequence comes from Conus ventricosus, assembly GCA_018398815.1. Lineage (NCBI taxonomy): Eukaryota > Metazoa > Mollusca > Gastropoda > Neogastropoda > Conidae > Conus > Conus ventricosus. Next base: position 10,228,095 of record CM031625.1, on the reverse strand, counting down.
TCTAAACAAATCTTAAATAAATAAATGTCAGCAAACCGCCAAGAGAAACGTGGACAAACGAGTCACAAGACAACTCACGACGCGTTTCGACCTCTTAGGTCTTCTTCAGGCAAGACGCAAACAAATCGGACAATGAAAATGAACGAGTTTGTCACTTAGCTTAGATCTCTTCAGCGCAAAGTAGGCGTTGAATGATCATTCTCTCTCTCCCCTCCTCCTCTCTCTCTCTCTCTCTCTCTCTCTCTCTCTCACACACACACACACACACACACACACACACACACACACACACACACAACCTTCCACTCCCAAATTTTGTTGGGTTGTAGAATGTGTGAATTATGTGATATGCAAAAACAAAACAAAAAGAAAAGAAAACTGTGTACATTGTCGTGTGTATTTACGAATCATGTTAAATTTAACAGGATAACGACTTATTTTCTTCCACGCCCGGTAATACATGAAATTATCAGACGTAGCATTAGTATAGACACAAATACCAGTTAAAGAGTGTTAGTCAAATCTCATTAATCAAGTCGTTCGACTGCAAATGACACTTTAAAAGACTCTGTCGAGCGTAGTGTTTTCTGCTTGATTCTCAGAAGGTATTGCAACGTATAGGGCCTATAACATCGTGTCATGTAGGAGGAGGAGGGGGGTTGCGGAGAGGAGTGGGGAGGGGGTTGGGGGAGGACGAAACTCTCATCTTCCAAATTTTGAACAGGCGCATGGAGGGCGAATGGGGGAGGGATGAGGGGGGGGGGGGGGGGGGGGGGGGGGGGGGGGGGGGGGGAGTGGGGGGTGGCTGTCGCCTCTCCGAACTTTTCTTTTAAAAGAAAAAGAAGAAAAGAAAGGGTGGTGGTGAGGTGGTGGTGGTGGTGGTGGTGGGGCGCTACTCATCTTCCAAACTACCATAGACGTGGGGGTGGAGGGGAGGGTGCGTGGGATTGGGTGGGCGGGTTCTCATCTTCCAGATTTTTACACAAGCGGGAGGGAGAAGGGGAATGGAGAGGGAGGAAGGGAGGGGAATGGGGCTGAAGAGGGGGGGGGGAGGACTACAGCATACCGTTCTTGCTATCCAAAGAAGTAAAATGGAGCAATCTAATGCAATCTGACCCACTATTTAAAATGCCGTTCAGGAAGACAATGTGTTTTTAAAAAAAATCTTTTGGTCCTTGTTTGTCTCCTTTTTCTTTTTCCCGTGGTCATTCGGTATGTCTTTGCCTTCAAACACTATGTAGAGAAGGGAGAGGGGAAGGTGAAGGGAGTGAGGAGAAGGTGGGGGGGAGGAGGAGAGGGCAAAATATAGTCTTGGAGTCTCAAGGATTCTCACCCTAATAGCTGATGATATATTTCCTTATATTCCACCAGTATATTTTATACTCTGAACAAAGGCGACAAAACACTTGAGCTTTTAGTTCGAGGAAATTCTGCTTCGATCATCGAAAACCGTACGTGCGTGTGCGATTCGAATAAACAACCAGTCACGCCTTGAAGACTTGAAAGTAACGACGGTCTATTGGAAACTGGAAATGCGAGGGAGTCGATGTTGAGTGGTGTCGTCTGCTTTACTTTGACACGACCGGCTGACTCGTCGTCTCGGGTTACTAATACAGGTCCGATCCACGGTTATAGTTTAGAGCCAAAACGCTAAATGTTCTTTATTCCACTCAAAGCTGCACCTGGGTTTTCTCAGATCAGCCAGTATCAAAACATATTCATCGCACAGTCCAGCCCTTGGCCCATACCATACCTGACTCTGAGGCAGAACTCATGTCTGTTTCTTTTTCTGTGCAAGCACGATCCACACGACCCGTCATTTTTCTGTCGTCCGCTAGACTTTTCACTCCAAAATCCTAGTGCCCTATCAACGGCGTAGAAACACAAGGGCTCCATCATTCTGCAATTTTTTGCTGACATATGGCATTGAACTAATTTACTCACCCCAAATTCCAGGATAAAATGGTCTTTTTCTCATTCCAAAACTTTTTTTTTTCACAGAGCCAGGGCAATTTTTTCACCTGTTCAAACTTTCGTGTTACTACACGACCTTTGCTTTAACCCGAACTCCAACCTAACTTGTAGTTGGAGGAACTTTCTGATAGAGAATTCTTTTATTCGTGCGACTTCCCCACAACACGAACGATTCTCATTTTACTGTACAGTTATACAAACGAACTATTGTAGTTCGTAAGTATGCGTTGATGACTTATTCTAAAGTTATATACTTACTATTTTAATAGGTCGCTGTAAGATGGTGGGAGAAAATTTTTAATAGGTCGCTGTAAGATGGTGGGATATAAAAAAAGAAAAAAGGAAGAAAAAAAACATAATCATGTACAGTATTCTTACAAAGACAGCAAAACAAAAAACAAAAATCAAACAACCACGTCTCTCTCTCTCTCTCCTCTCTCTCTCTCTCTCTCTCTCTCTCTCTCTCTCTCCTCTGTGTGTGTGTGTGTGTGTGTGTGTGTGTGTGTGTGTGTGTGTCAAGGTAAAGAAATAGCCATGCGCATTAATCAATTAAACAAACAAACAAACAAACAAGCAAACAAGACAACCAATCGCACCTAAAAAGCTCAAGGCCATCGCCACCGGAAGAGGAAATCCCATGCACCAGCTATGATCACCATAGCAACAACCAGTGCCTCAACAAAAATTGGTGGTGTCGCTCGTGCTAGATCTGCCACTAGGCGATTATTGTCATCAGCAGAAAGCTTAGTAGGCGGTGTCCTGCGTATGTTCCATTGCAACAGGCACCGGGAGGTTCAGGTAGGGAGGAGGGTGGTGAGGAAGGGGGGGGGGGGGGGGGATAAGAACAACAACAGCAACAACAAAAAGGTCATTCATGTACGTCACCAGTAAAAAAAAAAATCAAAATGTGTGGAATCTTTACTACGTTTCTCTCCCCCCCCTCCCCCCTCTCTCTCTCTCTCTCTCTCTCTCTCTCTCTCTCTCTCTCTCCTCTCTCTCCTCCCCTCTCTCTCTCGCCTACTCCCCCCCCCCCTCCCCCTCCCCCTTTCCCACCATCCTCCGACCGGCTTTCCTCTCAGGGAATAACTTTTTAAAGATATTCTTCGTTTGGGAAATGCACCTCCACCCCCACCCAACCCATTTTATTCCACCCCCTATCTCTTCACTCAACAAACATTTTGGTCTCCCCCATCCTCCACCCCAACCCCTGTTCCTCTCCATCCCCATTCCCCATCCCCCTTCCCGTTGTATCCTCGCATACCTCTCCAAAACAATAACACGCCCATGTTGACATAAACTTAGAAGAGTTACGAACTTAATAATAGAAGATTTACTGTCCCGTCAAACGAAAGATACAAACAAATTACATGACAAAACACGACGCGTTTCGACCTCCACGGTCTTCTTCAGGCAAAGACGAAACAACATTCAAGGCCATGAAAACGAAGAACGAACGATCTCTTATGTCCTGAAATTGGGCGCAAAATGGATTGTGATGACATCCATAATGACACGCTGGACTTCCACCATCCCCCCCCCCCCCCCCCCCCCCCCCCCCCCCCCCCCCCCCCCCCCCCCCCCCCCCATTTTTTTTCCCAGATTTCTCCATTCTGTGCACTGGTACATCATTTAAACAACACCAACAAAAATCGAACATGGTCTATTGCTTCAAGCATCCATGGAAGAATCAAGAGTGTGAGTCAGTGAAGTTTTCAACGGAAGCAGTTCCGAGTTGAAGGTAGCCCCCCCCCCCCCCCCAAACCCCTTTCAATCCATGAACAGAGTGATCCGCCCCTGCTCTGCGACAAGTCAAGGCGGCAGATGACCCGAGGAAATTGGCATTGTTGGCTGGTGACGGACAGTTCAGTGCTGACGCACGTGCGCACGATTCACGGATGACCTTTGGGATGTCAACGCCTGGGTGTGCCCGCCCGCGGCGGATCAGGTGGACGGCCGGACCAATGAGCTGTCAGCACGCGCCTCACGCTAATGACCATGTGCTCGGGTGTCGGCCACACCACTGAATTAGCCGAGACGAAGCCGCACATGCTCTTGCACGTGCAGGCTTTGCCTGTTTACGAAAAAAAAAAAACCGGACAGTTC